>JAZKJV010001607.1:442441-1042441 GCA_037367405.1 Ottelia alismoides
ATGGCAGCACAACCAACAGGAGCCTCATGCGCCTGCGTGCAAGGATGCTCGAGCTACTCCAGGCGACGGAGGCACACGCCAAGCGACGATATCTCTAGTTGGCGCGGTATCCTCTCTAGGCGCAGATGTGTTCTCCCTCCACTTGGAACCCTAGTCTCGAAAGAGAGCCCTAAATAGGGTTTGTGCATTGCCATTTTAAAAAGAAAAGAATTGGGAAGGGTGCTGCTTTTCTTTATGCCCAACATGCCATATTTTGTGAGAAGGTTCTTGAGTTGAGAACCCTAAGAGTGTGCTTTAGAAAGGGAATAGAAGCTGTGAGTGAAAAAAGAGAGCTGTGTTTTTCTTTTGACCCAATTGGACTGAATTGTATTGGGCCCATTATGTGGGCTGAGAAGATCTTGTTTAAAAAAAGGGACACGTACACAAAAAAAGTTATACGCGGGAAAAAAGGAGACAACTATAAAAAAGAGAAGAGATATTGTCGAAAAAAGATAAAAAATATTGCGAGAAGAAAAGACGAAAAAATTGAGATCGGCTTATGCATATTTTTTTTTGTTTCTCCCCATCTTTTCATGTTTTCTCCCAACTTTGTCGATGCTATTGTTTTTTCGACAAGCATGAGAGGAAGTGAGAGTATTGTGTATAGTTCTACGACTCGGTTTTAGATTCAGATTCTCCAGGACAGATTTCAGATTCTACAGTTCAGTTTCAGACTTGACGTTTAAATTGATTTTGAGTTTGCAGTTTGATGCGCACATGTCTGCGTTCATTAGTTGAGAGGTCCCCATAGCAAGCAAGGCCTTAAATGTCGGGTTTTTGGTTTCGTTTCGGTAAAGCCTGAAAAGAGAAATTCGGTGGAATTTCGATGGAATTTCGATGAAATGGCCGAAAATCGAGGAAATTACTTGAAAACTCATTTTTTTAAATAAAGATTTCTAATATTCTTTAACTCAATAAATGAAATAGAAATGTAGTTTTTGCTAATAGAAAAGATATTAATATGATAAATTACAATAAATTTCCATCCAATCGTCCCAACCGTAAAAAATGTAGTATATTGCTCGGAGCCAGAATCATATTTGGAACCGCAATTAGAAGTTATTGGTTTCTCCTCTTGAACATGAAGAGAATGGTGACATGGGAGCACCTCTTCAATAAGAATATGGTGACAAATATGATAACTACTATTTAAAACATATATATCAAACAGAAAAAAACAAAAAATATAAATATCTTCAGTTAAAACTTCAATTTAACTCTTATATCTTTTATCTAACTGATTTGGTTTGTATTTAATAAAAAATAGAGAAACTAACTAAACACATTTCTTTAAACAATGTCACTCTAACAAACTCAACACATTAGCGAATAAATAAGTAAAAATTCATTAATATATGCAAAATTCGATGAAAGTTTTTTTTGTAGATTCCTTATTTTTGTTGTTTCGCCGAAATGACATGTAATTTCGATGAAATTTCGTTGATATTTCATTGAAATCTTGGAAAAAGATTTAAGGGAGCATTTCGATTTCGGTGACCTAAAGAAATGGAAATTTTGGAGAATTTCGGTGGAATTTCGTAGAAATTTGAGACCATGATAGCAAGTAAGCCAAACCTCGTGTTCCCCTGAAAAAATGACACATGTTATGAGCCTAATGCTCAGTATGTGCCGAGTTTGGGTCAAGCCGGCTAGCACGGAAAAGCAAATATCCCTATGCTATTTTAAACCGTTAAAAACATAACCTCTTCTATACAATCAGTTATCAATACAGCTATACAATTTGCATAATTGTCTTATTGCATATGATACTAACTTGTTCTCATATACTATCATTATGCGACTCATATTTCACATAAACATGCACCGAAGGGTAATCCCTTTTGAATCCGTCCATTGAAGTCATAATTTATATATACTCTTAGAGTTTTCCATAATTTCATATACACCTTAACATTTTCATATTTTCACAAATACCCTCAGAATTTTCCAATGGCAAGAGTCTCATGAAATCTTGGAGTTGGAGAAAGTCTCCAGGCACTGATTATAGAAGTCCGCTACAAAAGTAGGCATCCAACACCCATTCTACCAACAATAGGCCACCCTCGCATCCCGATCAACCGCTAAAGCATATAGTAACACAATCTATTTGCCCAGTTGTCAGTCCAGAACCCGAAAGACTAACCATCTCCAAGTTCATGGCGGAATATGACAAGGAGTTGAGGAACCAAAGAGTTGTCACCCTTCCAGAAAGCTGAAGAGTAGGAGGGATGGTTGGGCAATACTTCTTGAGCACAAATACCATAGGTATGGTGAATCGGTCTGCAATATAAGTTTTCATTTTTGCCAAGATTTTGAAAACCCATTTGTTCATAGTCTCGATGCGAGCAATACCAAGGCCATCTTTCGCTTTGGGGAGTGTAACATTGTCCAATGGGTCAAATGGATACCGGAACCATCATGATCATAGTTGCACCAGGAAAATCTCTGCATGATCATCTCAAGTTGTCGACGTATGGCAGTAGGGAAGTGACGAGAAGACATAAAGAACACTAGAATTGTCGTAAAAACAACCTTTACCAGCACTAGTATGCCTTATCTAGAAAGGATAATCACCTTCCAACCTGATAGCTTTTCTCCAACTTCTCAATGATATGGAGCCAGTCTACGCATCTAAGCACCCCTCCCATGCCAAAGGCACCCAAGATACCACATTGGCAACGAGCCACGTTCAATCCCCAAGTCCTCAACACATGCCATTGCTTCATCTTTTGACATGCCAAAAGGAATCACCATTGATTTGCTTCGGTTGAGATTAAGACATGACAATTCACCAAACACCTCCAAGATTAGAGCTATCCCCCTTACCTCTTCACATCCACCTTTAGTGAACAAGATGGTATCATCTACATATTGGAGCAACTGTATAGAGATGTCCCGAGGATAGGGTGTACCAAGAGGTCACACCCAGCCGCATCACCTTGCCAACCATATAAGCAAACACATCTGCATCAATAACAAACAACATACTAGCTCGCAGACATCCCTGCCGAACCCTTACTGTGTTTGGAAAAAACCCGCCTTAGGGTGGCCGTTGACGATCACCGAGTAAGATGCAATGGTGACACATCTCTTCATCTATATGATCCAAGTATTTGAAAACCCCTACCTCACCATTGTAGCTTGCAAAAATCACCAGACAACAGTATCATACACATTCGAGAAATCTACCTTCCAAAGAAGCGCACTGACCCTTCTTCACATGTTCTTAGTAAGGTAACCCTACACTCCTTACGCTTTGGAGACAAGGAACATTTTCCGCTGCCATTACAGATGTTTAGTTGCAATGCCTTAGTCCATAACCTTTATAGTGGTGACAAATGGTCTGCACGTTTAATCATTTGTTTTTTCTTGGATATTCTAGGATAAGCAAAAGGGGTACGACCCAATTGGGTGTCGATATCATGTTTTAGTTAGATGCCACGTTCTTCAATAGACTGGTTTCTTTTTTGAGTATGTAAAGTGCCATTTCATTGGGGTTCCCTCCTTTGCTCCCGAGTCCATTACTCGAGGCACCCCTTATAGTTGAGTCTGTTCCTTTACCTATTCCTAACTTGCAGATGATGAACTTCTTTCTAATGCCCCCATTGCAGAGTTGGATTGTCCTTCCTGTACAGAATTTCTCATTGCCCTTGGAAGTTCAAAATGCAATATACTCCGCACCCTATGCCACACTATAGTTCTACTGACCGATTATCCATGTATGACATGATTATCACAACATCTCTCCTACATGATTGTCACAACTCTTCATGATCCGGGTTGTTTGCTATGGATGAGGAGATGGATGCTCATGTTTCAAGGGGCACTTGAGATCTTGTGCTATGTCTAATAGGCATTATTCGTGTTACTTGCAGATGGGTCTTTATGGCCAAATATGGTCCATATGGGTCAGTGGACAAACTGAAGGCTAGGTTAGTTGCCAAAGGCTTTATCGTAGACTACCGCTTTAATTACTTTGAGACTTTCTCTCCAGTTGCTAGGATGAGATCTCTTTGTATTGTTATCTTTATTGATGCCAACAAAAGCTGGTCAATCTTTTAGTTAGATATCAAAAATGCCTTCCACTATGGTGATCCTTGAGGATGTCTATATGGTACAACCATGGGGATACATTATTGAGGTGGAGTATGTGTGTCATCTATACAAGGTTGTTTATGACCTAAAGCATAGTTGACGAGCTTGGTTTGATAGAAGCTCCCTGGATTATGTCTAGTTACTCCATGTTTGTTTGGAGATGTACTTTAAGTACCGTTATTCTTGTCGTGTATGTTCATGATATGGTTATTATTGAAGACGACATCACATACATTCTTGAAACCGAGATTTTTTTACAGAAGGTGTTTGTCACCGAAGACCTTGGTCACATTCTATACTTTCTTGGGATCGAGTTTACTTATGCCTCTAGAGAATTGTATCTATCCCATAGAAATTATTGTCTTGACATCCTTGCAGATGTTGGTATACTCAGTTGCAAAGCATCCTCTATTCCAGCTGAATCTTAGAGTCACACCGCATCGATATCTCTTTTTTGAGGATACTATGCTATTTAGAAACCTACTGGGCAAAATTTTTATATCTTACGGTGACTAGGATAGATATCTCTTTTTAAAGAAAAAAAAATAAAATTGTAAAGATGGACACCAAAAAACATCATATGCATCAGTGATGTTTCAAAATTTCACTGACCAAGAATTCTGGAGGTTATTATCATATTGACATGTTCCAGAACATTTGCTGCATAGAATCTTCCCCTCCAAGGAAATCACACAATTCTTTGCAAGCCACATTACTTCTAGAATAATAATCGCCCGGACATGCCTCATGACTTCACCAGATGGCCCAATGGAATCCCGAAAGGTTTGAGCACTCTCAACATTGATACCATCTAGACTAGCACCCATCCTGATGTCCCTTGACATAGGCACCCCCTTGGAATGTCCTATCATGGAAACCTTGACCCGTCGTGGAATCTTCCAGCTCTAGTTCTGTCCCTGATAAGGCATAACAATCTTATGACCAAAAACCATCGAAGAAGAGATGAAATTATATTCCTTTTTTATAGTGTATTGGCCATCTCCCCACGTCCAATGGTCTTGCCCAATTTATGGGCCCACTAGATGTGAAGGGGATTCTTCTATGACCAAGAATTCCATCACGTGGTGATCTGAATGCTATGATCGAAAATGGAGGGACCTAACTCCTCTGACCCAAGCTTCCCCAACCAGTAACTCACGGTCCACCGCTATTGCAAACAACCGTGATAAGTGTAAATATGAGGACCGACAACCAGTCCAGTTGTCTACCCAGAATTGGAAGGCACCACCATCTCCCAACACACGCTTAAAGAAGGGGATATCTAAGGGATAATGTAGTCCCTCCAAAAGTTTGAGAGTGTGTGTGCATTTGTCCAGGTAAAAGAGAGTGCATTTGTCCAGGTAAAAGGAGAGATCAATTGTAATTCCATATATCTTCCTTATCAAAGAGAAAAGCAAATGTTATCCACAACCCTAGATCCAGTAAATACACTTACTAAAGGGATCTCTGTACATCGCATGTAGGTTTAAGACGCCTAATTCTCCATCACTTTTTGACAACATCAATGAGTTCCGGTTAACCGACATGCTGCACCGAGGTGCCTCTAAATCAGATCAAAAGAACTACCACATTAGTGTCTTTAACGTACACAATCCCCACATGAAGCAATCACGACAATAGATTCACAATGAAGACAACCTTCAGGAGCACTATATTCTATTCCTATGAAAGACAAGTTGCCCACAAGCCCACAAGCTTGTGCTCGTGTCAACTTGCAACCAATACATCTTATGCAATCGGCCCCTAACCAATAATAGGCCCAAATAGCTGAGCAAAAGTGCATCCCGCTGTGAGCTCAAAGAAAACCATTAGTAAGAGCACATTTATCGCTAGAGGCCCTAAATGAAGAGCAATGGAGCGGCAGAACCAACAAGCATTCTTGCCCGATCCTCCTTTGTGGTAGAAAAAACCTTTCTCTTGACGTCCATTTACCATCACCGAACATGAATTCGTAGTTTGACGCCTCTTCCCCCATGTAATCACTATGCAGGGAAATCGCATTGGGGGAGGGAGGCCCAAATGAAGTCCCAATTAATCCAATCGTAAGCTTTGGAAAAATTCACTTCCAAAGTAGGTCCTTTGCCTCCTTTCCCAATCAGCAATGATCTCGGAAGCAAATAAGCAATGAATACCCCATCCCTCATATGCCTGCTTGGAATATATGTTGCCCGAGAAGTGTGAGTAATCGAATCAAGCACCCCTAAATGCGATTTTGCAAGGTTGTTAGACATAATGAGGTAAATTGCATTTGAGTGGGTGATAATGCGAAAATCCTCCACACAGTGCGCCACATCCTTCTTAGTAGAAGAAATATGAGTAAACGATCAGCCTTTCAAAACCCGGATTCTTTCAGTTGAACTCCTCAACCACTAACACTATGCCCAACTCCACCAACTCCCAGAACTCGTGGAAGAAAAATAATTTAGAGCCCATCCAACGTTGACGAGTCATCCAGATTCATGTTGAAGACAACCTTAGGAATCTTAGAACCACTAAAACTACAGAGCAACCCTAATGCCTGGAAGTCAGATATATGTGCACGTCCCTGCCGAACCATCTTGTCCGTGTCCAGCTTCCTGCTCACTTCACGAAATCTGGCCAACCACGGCAGTTCAATGGCTGGTTAACCCTCCACCTGCACTCCTCCTACCTCAACAGAGAATATAGTGTTGCGTCACCTTGTGCCATTAGCTATTGCATGAAAGAAATGAGTGTTCATATCCCCATCCTTTAACCAAAATTTCCTAGAGCATTATCTCCATTCCATCTCTCATTTCTTATCCTCATCCAAAAGCACCATGTAGGGGATAAGTTCGACTTTGTTTCGATAACCTACAATTTAAGCCAATGGTAAAGAGAGTTACTTGCTTATAAGACTGGAGATTAAGTAATCACATCTTGCGGACGATATGATTCTTTATATATAGGCTGATGGATTAATGATGGGTTTAAAGATATGCTAAGAAAAATAAATATATCTAGTCAGACTACAATTGGATTATTGACGAGCTGAATAGGAACACTGAACTCCTCGCCAATAGAGAGCACCATGGTCACAAAATCCCTTTTTCCCGTAACAACGAGCTCGGAGCGGAACACACTACTCGGATGATTGTTCTCCGCTGAATCCCAACATATAGGAGTACGACCGGAATGGGACCAAGGCAATGAGCAAACTTAGACCAATGAAAAAGCCTTTATCAGATCCAGTAAACCAAGAAAACGATCAATGTGAAATCACATCAACAAATTTAGCCAAGTGTATCTGGAATTAGACACATCCAGGATCTCTAAAAAACGCGATGCTCTCGAACTCAGCAAATGATGGGGAGTTGGGATCCCACCCCCTCTATCATGAGGTCGTTCCAAGTCAGTAAGATGGTATTGAAGTCAATACCAACTAGACATGGAGGTTAAAAATCTTGCGTGCACCAACTGCAACTCGTCCGTATAGACTCAAGTTTAAACGATATATCGGCGATATATCGCCGATATATCGATATCGACATGGGACCAGATATCGAAATCGATATATCGATATATATGATTTCAGGCATTTTCTTCAGAAAGAATCCTAGATATAGCGATATATCGATATCGACACGATATCGAAACGATATCGTTATCGATATGTCCTTCCATTGTCGAGGTGCCAGATATGCCATAGATCACAGAAAGAATAAATCACCAATCGTCCAACTTGCGTAGGAAAAATATCGATTGGGTGGACTACAAATCTATGACATCAATCGACTAAAATATTTCCATCCCATCCAATTAAAACGCCACCAGAAGCTCCAATAGATGCCACTATTTTGAAATCTAATAGCCTTATCCCAACTAGTGACTTCCAAACGAAGGCATCACAAGACTCTAACTTCATCAGCTGAAACAAGACCACCTCTGTACGCCATATTTAGCACCCCAAACATATTACCACATCTAGTAGTCACAAAGTATGGTAGCATCTTATAAATAGTGGATGCTACTATTGGACAACCATGGCTTAAGCATTTTGGGATGTGGTTAGGGGCTCCGGTTGGGCCCATACCCAACAATTTGTCTGGCCAGTAATCCCACATAACAGATCGGGTTTAGGGCACGGGATTACGTATGGTATTGTATCTGATTCCCTCTAATAGTGGAGATGGCTACCTAATAGGTGAAGCCATCCCTACCATAGAGTTAGGAAGAATGGGCTACTCAGGAGGTGAAACCGTCAATGTTATTGGGATTAGCTCATGAGACATTCGCAACGAGGACATTGCGAATATAAGTAGAGGCAGTTGTATCACCCTGAACATTGTACCACATTTAGTAATCACAAAGTGTAGTTGCAGCTTATAACTAGTGGGGGATATTGCCAAACAACCTAGGATTAAGCATTTTTGGCTATGGTCAGGGGCACCAGTTGGGCCTAAGCCACAACAAGGTGTCTGGACCAGTAATCCCACATAACAGACTGGGTCTAGGGCCTGAGACGTTACACCATGCATCCAAAAGCATCCCAGTAGATTTCCTCTTGTCCGCTTGCACCAGTCTCTTAACATTTGACGAGATGATCCTCATTACACATTCAAAGGGGCCACCCATGCCAACTCCACCCCCATACTAGCATGTGCTCCCGGAAAGTCCTCTTGGAGCCACCGACCTCTTGGGGCGAGGTTGCTTCCATAGACCCAACATGCATATCCTCGCCTATCGACACCTGAAAAGCATCCACACGTATGTCCACCAACAACTCTTGCTCACTCGACCTAGCCAATAGACATGCGACCTCATAAGTGCCCTATCGATCAACCTCCACCCCATTAAGGGCTAGAAGAAATAAAACATCCTAAAACAACCCCTGACAGCAATTCCACTGCCACACCCTATCCACTCTCACTGCCCTCTTTTCCTTCTACTTTCAATTACCTCTTGTGCTGGGCCCTCCTTTCCACCTCACCACTTCAAAACACAAAGGAACTACCCCCACTCCAACACAATTGATACCTCCCCACTCCTTAAAACCACACCCGACGAGCTGCCTAACTATGATCGCGGAGTGCAACACCAAGGAGGTACGAGCCAATGGTCAGAAAGGCAGGCCAGGCGGCCGCATATGCGGAGCGGTCTCTCTAGAGAACCACATATTCTATATTCGTTCAATATTCGGGAAAGGCGCATATCCGACCGAGTATACTGCATATGCGACCGCATTTGAATTAGGACCTAAACCCAATCTAGCCCTAAAAAACCCCACCCGATAAATGAGAGCCCTGATCCTCGAGTCCCCAACCCTCTATGCTCCAGTTCTTAAATGAGTGGTTCATTTTGATTCCAACTCTACTGATCTTAAATAAAAAAATACAATAAACTGATGTCATATATCTCGATTATGGTTGAGTTGATTGTTATATCTATCGAAAAATGCAACTGAAATTTTGGTTCAATTGATTGCTATATTTTCCATAAATCACCTACTATTTTTGCAGTAATATGCATTCATTTTCTTGAGAAACACCACATAAAACTACCAAATACATTACTGGTTAACTGGTTAGTTTTTAGAATTATTCACTTACATTCTACATTTGATCTTGGTGGACTATGGTTAATTTATAATACATTTTTATTGGAATTTCTGGAATATTTATAATGCCTCCTTTTTGAGTATAATTGATCTTAAACTTACTTGAGCAAGTGCATAGGTAGAGGGACCATTGGTAGGTTCACTTGGAAGTGGTTGTGACATACACTTTCTCATCCAATATTCTATGCTAGATGGGTACTTTGAGAGGGTGTACTTGCAAAAGAAGTTCGCCATAGGTATTTCATCTATATTATATATTTTTGTAACATACATCTCTAAAATTTGAAATTATTGTTATATTTATTATTTATTTTTAATTAAAATATCACAAAACCGCATAATACGCATATACTTTCGCCTACCTGCTTACTCGCTTCAAATCGCCTGACCGAATGAATACCGCATACTGACTTTCTGAACCTTGGTACGAGCCTAAATGCCATCTTCATATTTGCAGAGCCAAGAGAAGAATAATATCGTAATCTGGCTTCCACCAAAAGTATTCATATCTGGACCTACATCCGAAGTCGGATTCGATCTCATTGTCACCTTAGACCTAGTTCCTCCAAACATCTTGAGTTTACACTTTACGATAACCATTTCCAAAGATCAAATTCTAATTTCTAAGTACACCAACAACCCTTGTAATTTGGTGCTCTAAATGTCCTTGGCCTTTGTCAATGGTCCCCACTGAAGCTAAAAAGGAAAATGATCTGAGTTAGGGTTTTCTTGGGTTGTCCAATATCTTATGCGAAATGCATTCCTTCGCAATCCCCAACGGTTGACCCTCCTTCCATTGCAATACAATTCATTCGGCAACTAATGACGACCTTACTGCGCAACTGTCATTTCTGTTCCCGCTCCTATGAGGTGCACGCTTTCATCCTCCTCCATTGCTGCCATGACGATCTCTTTCTAGTGTTTAATAGTGCTCGACAGAGTTCAGATTGCGTCCTTCACCATGGAGACCTTAACAAAGAATTTTGAACGATCAACACATATAGACAAGGAGGACGGCGTCAACTGTGGTGGACTTCGAGATCTCCATCATTATATTCAAGGACGCCTCATCTTCAACCCATCACTAATGATCGTGAGAATGTTACCGATCGACGTCAAAGGTTCTTGGATTTCATCTAAGGCCACACACCCTAGGGGTAGCCCAGATAGAGAGAGCAACCTACGCATCATCAACTGTGGTGACAACATCACTGCGCAACTGTCATTTCTGTTCTCGCTCCTATGAGATGCATGCATTCATCCTCCTCCATTGCTGTCATGACGATTTCTTTCTAGTGTTTAACAATGCTCGCTGGAGTTCATATTACGTCCTTCACCATCGAGACCTTGACAAAGAATTTTGAACGGTTGACACATATAGACAAGGAGGATGACATCAACTGTGGTGGACTTCGAGATCTCCATCATTATATTTAAGGGCGCCTCATCTTCAACTCATCACTGATGATCGCAAGAAGGTTACCGATCGACGTCAAAAGTTCTTGGATTTCATCAAAGGCCACACACCCTAGGGGTAGCCCAGATAAAGAGAGCAACCTACGCATCATCAGCTCCGCAATGCCATCTCTAGAAAGCGATTCCGCCATGGCCGAACCCTAAGAGGGCCAACCTCACCTTATAACAAAAGTTCCTCTTCCTATGTCGACCGCCCATGCATACACACAACATCCTCAAACAAAATCGTGCTGCCTCCAAAGCTAGAACCCAATAATAGCTAAATATCTTCATTTGCCAACAAGAGACCCTTAGTAAAACCCTCAGACACCAGGCATACACTTGTCCCTTGTCACTGCTACATGACCAATTGTCGCTAGAGTTTTTAGGCGCCAAACTCTTGTTTCATATATTCATGACGTAGATGCCTTGTCCATTGCAGTAAAAGTACACGATCTTTCGCATGCACAACTTAGTACGATGACACTTACCCCGATGTTGAAAGCATCGAAAGAATAAAGGTTGGCGATTGATGGCGTATATTCATGACATCGATGCCTCATCCATTGCAATGAAAGTACATGATATCTCGCATGCACAATTTAGCACGATGACCCTTACCCTAATGTTGAATGCATCATAAGAACAAGGGTTGGTGACTTATGGAGTATGTTGGCAATGCAGAGATCATGGAGGGTTAGAGACTTCTGCCGACTTCACCGTCTGAACATTTATATGGGTCTGGGCCCTCCGTAGCCCTTAGTTCATCCTCACTGTCTTTCTATTCTTCCTCCTACCACTCCTCTCCCTCCTCACGCTCAATCAAAATTTAAAAAATTACTCCATCTTGATGACAACAAATTAAAATTCCCTAGGTTATATATCTTTTATGCTGTGAGCTAATTCAGCTGATGTGTAGCAATTAATATGATGTTCTTGTCATTCTCATGTACATGAAGAATTCACCAGGCGAAAGACTCTTTTATGGTTCTAATGGTCACATAGACATTACATCCTATGCTGATGCATATTACGGAAGTTCTCACGAAGATAGACAATCCTTTACGAGTTCTGCTATGTTTGTTGGTGGAAATTTAGTCACTTGACGCTGTAAGAAGTATATAGTTGTTTCAAGATTCAGTGCAAAAGCAGAGTATAGAGACTTGGCTCAGCCATTTGTGGGATTAGTTGGCCCCCATCTTTCTAATTTCTATAGGAACTTGGGATGTCCATTAGAACTCCAGTTCTTGGCGATTGTGGCAACAAGTCATCCACTTATATCGTAGCACTCCTGTCTTTCATGAACACATTAAGCATAATAAATAGGTCATCTCTTTGATAGACATGCAACGTGTGAACGGAAAATGGCCACTCACATCTCTATAAAGCTACTGTTTGTATATATTTTTTCCAAAAGTTCTTTTGAAGAAACATATTACATCGTTGACTTCAAGTTAGGTATGGTCAATATATATTTTCAACTTGGCAGGGGGTGTGGTTGGTATTTTTTTATATATAGTTGTTAATATTTTCTATTTCCATCATTTCTATGTTAGTAGTTTGGTTTTATATTAGTTACCCTACCCTTGCAGTTGAAATCATCACATTCCATCCCATTGGTTTTCTCACATGCTCAATGAAATTTAGGGTTTTCACGAGATACCAATCGATTTTCCCCGCTCTCTCTAACGAAGAGTGGAGCGAGGAAGCTATTAGAATAATCTCACCAGCGCTCTCTGATCTCTCTGCCTAAGCTTGCTTAATCTTTCGCCTACTTATTTTGAAGAAAGGGGGATGATTTCTGACCTTTGCTGACAAAAGGCCTCTAATGGAGAATCACCTAAGACAAAATAGATTTGCATGTTAATAGAAAAGATGACTATGTGAGATATCGAGTGAAAGTTCACCGTTATCTCATGATAATGGAGGCCCATGCAGGGGGTATGGACAGTTCTTGGAGTTTTTGCGAAAGGCTTGGTCGGTTGAAGGTTGCAATTATTATTTGTTGTTGACAGTCTTTTTCCCATGGATGCCACTAATTAAATTCTTATATATGGTGTCCTGGCTTTTTTTGTTTGGAAAGTATATGGCTTGCTCAGAGAGAGTACCTCGACAGTAATGGATATCAGGGTTTTCTAATGGTTATTACATGGGGTTGCTTGGTTCCTTGGGTGTATGGATTCGGTGCTTGCCCTGCGTGGTGTGACCACTAGGATGATGTTTTTTGTTTTTTTAAAGCAATAGGGTGGTATCCCAAGCTGGGACCCACCACATGAATATATTAAAAATTTAAAAATAATTATGTTACAATATTCCAGGACAAACTAAGTCCCCTAAAACAACCCAGAATATTTTCTGGATACACACGCTGACCACGAAATATAAAATCGTTCACGGCATTCCAAAATTTGCCCATATCATCATAATTACACTGGAGATATCCTTGCGCGAGTTTCCACATACTCCTATGATAGATCTCCAAAAAGTTGCAAGGTCATCAATCCTCAACCAGGCAAAATCGGTCTCAGCCCATACACGTCTAGAGATATCGCATCCAATAAAAAGGTGCTCCAAATCTTCGTTGCCGTTACCACAGATACCACATTTCACATCTCGAGTACTCAACAATCCATCTCTATGAACTTTCGTAAATAGCCGCCCATGCCTAGCCATCCAAACAAATATTTAACCCGTAAAGGAATATTTCTTCGCCAGATAATACTACAGTCTCGTATGAGCTCCTCTTGTGCTGTATCCTCACATCAAGAGAAAAATCTGTATGCCTTCTTAACACTAAAGCGACCGTCATTCCATCTGAACTGATCCCGGCCATGACTTAGATCCCCAACATCGATGAGGTCGTACAAAAGAGAAGAATTTAGCCAGCTGTTGATCTTAAAAATCCGACATAAAAGTAGGTGTCCATGGGCCATTCATCCACATCTGGCTAACCACACTCTCTTGATTACCCGCCAGAGCAATAAACGGGGATACCTCTCACATAGCGCGCCCACACCTGTCCAATCATCCAACCAAAACGAAAAATCTACCCATTGCCTAAAATTGGACTCATACGAGATCTCACCTCAAGGAGGATCTTTATAATTCCTTGCCATAATGATGATGGGTAGCGTATGTTTGATGCAACCAAAGACCAACAGATGCCATATATTGACCTCACCAGACGACATACCAAGTCCTTTTTGTTTCCCCATAACCGACCACTCCATTTTCAAAGCAACACCTTCTTCATGCACTCGAGTCTCAGGATGCCAAGGCCTCGTCTATTCTTGGGTTTCGTATATAGTCTCCCAGTTAATATGGTGCATACCACGCATGTTCTGCCTGCCGTCTGCCTAGAGGAAACCACACATCAACGTCTCAAGCGTTGTCCTTACCCCTACCGGGAGAAGTCTAGAAGAGCAGAAGAAAATGGGGATCGCTGAAAGAACGTGCTTGAGCAAAATTACCTTCCCTCCACGAGACGAAGTCCTCGCCTTCCAACCAGCCAACCGGCTCTCAAATTTGTCAAATACAACCAGTCCGCAGATCGTAGTCGCCCCGCCACCAAGGGGAACCCCAGATATGTCACCGTAAGCGAACCACGAGTGCAAAGAAGAATGAAACCAGCCTCAATGATTTCCGCTTTGGGGAGCCCAAATGGCATAAACATCAATTTCTCCCTATTCAGCCGCAAACCCGAAATATCTCCAAGAATCTCCAGAATTTGTGCCTCGTGTCGAAATTGTGACGCCTCACCTTTGAGAAAAATCATCGTATCATCCGCATACTGAAGGTTGGGTATAGAAATGTCTTCATTACTGTAATCCGAGCACCATCCACCTTTAGTCATCGGTCTCTACATTTAGTGCATCCGTTGCAATCACAAATAAGAGTGGGGCCAAAGGGCAGCCCTGGTGGGCCCCTCTCTGTGGTTGAAAGAACCCTCCTTCAGGACGACCATTAACAAGCATCGCATATGAGGCGGTTGTAATGCATCTTTTCATACAAGCAATCCCCATATATGGGAACCCATGTCGTTGCAGAGAAGCCCAAAGGAAACGTCAGTTAATAGTAATCATACGCCTTGGAGAAATCCACTTTCCACATCAGACCCGTCTCATGCTTACGTTTCCAATCCAGAATCATCTCAACTGCTAGGACCCACCCATTTGCCATATGCCTTCCTGGCACAAACACGGTTTGCTCCGAAGAGATAATCTTGTTTAAGATTTTCTTAAGTCGATTGGTCAACAACTTTGTTATGATCATATAAATGGTGTTGGACAGAGCTATGCGTCTGAAATCATCCACATGTGTAGCCATCTCCCTCTTAGGCAATAGAAACATTAGATCCTTATTTAGTCGTCCGAATTCTGAATTCCCTTCCATGAACTCCCGTACAACCACCAAGACGTCCTCTTTCACCACATCCCAGAATTTCTTGTAGAAAAATACTGGAAAAGCCATCGGGACCGTGTGCCCCATCCGCATTGAGCTGCCACACCGCCTTTTTCAACTCATCCTCAAGGAGAGGCACAATGAGATGGGTCACGTCAGATGGTGAAATCTCTTTGACTCCCCTTGCTCTCCATCCCCAGCCCTCACGTCTGCTCATCCTGCTCTGATTCTAGAAATGTGTACGCAACACCCTTCCAATCTCTAGACCCCCCCTGTACATGTACCCCATATAGCATGATACCATGGGTATAATTCCTTCGCCTTCTGCCAGGCGCATACGAATGGAAAAACCGTGTATTGGCATCCCCCTCCTGCAACCACTTCTCTCGTGATCTCTATCTCAACTCAGTCTCCCTCTTTCTATCTTCCTCATGAACCACCCTCAATTGTCTTGAACACTCTTCAATCTCCTCAACTGATAAATTCCGCTTATCCTCCGCATAATCCAACTTGCTAACCACCTCATGCGCCGCGGATCTTCTGAGCCTACACTTTTCCTTGACTTGCTTATTGAAGAGTTGAAGTTGCCTCTGCAATAAAGATAACTTGATACCCATTCTCACCGTGATCGACCCTGGCGGTTGATGCTCTCGCCTTACGGTTGTTGCCAACTCACGAAATCCTTCCTCCAGTAACCATGACCGCTCAAATATGAAAAGGGACCTCGATTGTGCATCCTTTCTCGATGACCACAAGATCATAGTATGGTCGGTGTGTGCCCGCGGAAGCGCCCAAGCACGGGCAAGTGGCACCATGTGCAACATCTCAGTAGATAACAGAAAACGATAAATGCATGTCTTAGCTCTAGCATTTCTCCACATGTAGCAGCAGCTGCCCGCATTGATAATCATCAATCCAATTTCATTAATCACGTATAGAAGTTCTTCAGAGCCATTATTGTTCCCCCCATGATTTCTCTGGTGATCATTTGGGCGTAGGGTAATATTAAAATCACCCCAACCAACCAAGCATCCAAGGGGTACCTCGCTCGCACACCCCAAAGTTCCTCCATCAATGTGGAGGTGCCCACACCATTAGGCGGCTCGTAAACATTGGTGACCGCAAGCCACAAATCATCAACTCTTCTCTTCAGCAGAATAGAGATAGAATGTCTGCCCCTCATTTCATTCTCTTTTTTTGAGGCCAAAAAACTGGGGGATACACTCATTGGTGTTCGCCCTAAAATTTTTTTATAAGGGGAAAAACGGGGAAAGACAAAGGAAGCAGAAACAAAAGCATACAATTATAGATCCCAATCATCCACCAACCTCGCGGAGTGTATCCCAACATTTTCCTTGTAGAACCTTTACCCAGAAAAAAGGAGCGCATTTCTGCCCAGCCACATGGCCCATATAATCGCAATGGGTCTAAATAGCTCCCGCCGAGGTCTACTCATGTTTCCAAGCAATGAGCCGCAAAAGGAGGCCAAATCCGTCGCGCACATCCAATCCAAATTTGCCTCGTCCCAAATCCGTATCGCTTTCGGGCATTTGAAGAACATGTGTTCAAGGGATTCAACCGCCTCATCGCAGAAGAGGCATCTATCGGAGATGGAGCCTAAAAGCCTAGCACAACGGTCTCTCGTCATCATTCTTTGCCTTCTAAACAACTACAGGAAAAAACCTACACGCTCAGGGAGGCCCAGACTCCAAAAAAGGCACAATCTCGAATCAGCTCCTCCAATCGTGACGGGGGCGGCCTGCAAATCGCCCCAAAAGCCATCTTAACCGAGAATGTGCCCTTACGCCATCCCCAATGGTCCCTTCCCATAGACGGCCTTCCCATCTCTTTCAGTGAATCCAACAACAAAAGAAAATCCTCGAGCCGTTGGTCCGAGAAGTTTGTGGAGAAGGTGGGGAACCAATTGCCATCCGACCAGCAAGACGACACCAACACATTCTTATCATCCGCCAGAGCATAGAGGCGAGGGAACCGCATGCTCAATGCCCCCCGTCCAATCATCAGTCCAGAAGGCGAAGGATTCACCATTGCCGAGCACCGGCCTACACAGTGAGATATGCCGGGAAAAGACCTCCATCATCCCCATCCAGAATGGCGTGGGAGACCCACTCGAGCATTAGGAATCGGCATCGCACCACCGACATCGTAAATCTTGCGCAGAACGTTGCATCATAAATCCTTCCCCGTGCCCCACACTCTGCTCGCCCATTTCAAAAGCAAAGCCTCATTCATTTGATCTAGCCTCCGGACTCCCAAACCCCCCGCTTTTTTAGGGAGTGTGATAACATCCCATTTAACAAGGTGTATCCCCCCCGATTCGCCACCATGCCTGCCCCATAAGATCCTGCGCATTAGCTTCTCAAGCCGGCTACGGATTCCCTTCGGCAAGCGACGATTGGACAAGAAGAAAACAAGGATGGAGGAGAGTACCTCTTTTAAGAGGACCAGCTGCCCCCCTTTGGAGAGAATGACCGATTTCCATCCCGCGAGCCTCGCCTCGAGCTTTTCAACCACCTGCAACCAGTCCCGCAACTTCGTTCTACCCACCATCAAAGGCATCCCAAGGTAGTCATTCGGAAGGGTGCTGCACTCCGACCCTAAAGCCTGACCACACGCAACAACCTCTTCCTCCGATAAACCGAAGGGGACAACCTTTGATTTATCGGCATTCTTGAAGAGACCAGATAGTTCACTGAAGAGATCCAAGGCCACGGACATGCCAGAAGCCTCCTCAGCACCCCTCAATGAAAAAAATAGTATTGTCCGCGTATTGCAACAGCGGGATCATCGAACCATCCCTCGAGTACCCAGCCGAGAAGCCACCATCAATCACCCGGTACACAACATGTGCCAGGGCATCCGCGACAATGACAAACAGCAGGGGTGCGAGCGGGCAGCCTTGCCGCACACCCCTACGCGACTGGAAGAAGCCACCCTCCGGGCGGCCATTCACCAAGACTGAAAAAGACGACGTCGTAACACACCGTTTCATCCAAGAAATCCACAGATCCGGGAAACCTCTCCTCCGCAAAACCGACCAAAGGAACTTCCAATCCAAACTATCATAGGCTTTTGCAAAATCCACTTTCCATAGAATACCTTGTTTATCCTTCCTCTTCCAGTCCGCAATGATTTTCGAGGCAAGAACAAGGCAGTCCGAAATTTGCCTACCCTGTTAAAGGCTGACTGGAGCAGGGATATAATAGACCCAAGAACCGGCTGAGCTGCACGACGAGCACCTTGCCACAATCAGGTAGAGGGCGTTAGAAAGAGCAATGGGGCGGAAATCCTCAATGCGATCCGCCGCCGTGGACTTAGGGAGTAGAACGATTAGGGCCTTGTTTATCCTCTCGAAACTAGCATTACCCTCACAAAACTCCAAGATGACGTCTAGAACGTCGTTGCACACCAGGTCCCAAAAATCCTTGTAGAAAGCAATCGGAAAGCCATCAGGGCCCGGAGCCCCATCCTCATTTCATTCTCTAACAGTTCAAATTCGTTACCATTCCAACCAGTGACCCCCCCCCCCCCCCCCCGACGCACCTTCAGATGCAAGATCACGGAAATCCAGAGAAAAGACCCGCCAATTGATTTCCATAATTCACTAACTCCTCGCGCCAATTTTGATTCTTTTTTTTATTGTAAAGAGGATGAGCTCCCAAGGCGGGAGTCACCACGGCCACAAATTCATTAATTAATAATCGATGGATTACATTAGATGAAGGCCCAGAAATTGTAAAGGGACCTTGAGTGGGAGATAATATTCTCAAAATAAAATTTGTGATTTTTTAAAAAATCAGCTCATTCCGACCCAGCCGGATCGCCCAAAGCACCGAGAAGGCTTTAGCACAGTCATTCGTCGACCCCATGCCCACATCGCGTATCGACCTCCAAAAGGCTTCAAGGCTGCTGCCGTCCACCCTAAGAAGGCCCATGCCCGTCCAGGTCTGAGCCAACGTCTCACAACCGAAGAAAATATGCTCTGCATCTTCCACCACCCCTTTACATCTGTCGCTAACCGTGTCAGCCAAGCCAAACATCCTCCCCCTCCTCGCTTTGTCACACAAACGATTTCTTCGCAAACACCATAGAAAGATCTTCATCCTACACGGGATCATGGCTGCCCATATAATCTTCATGACCGCACACATCACCTCGTCTTGCTCCATCGCTTCCTCGTGCAAAGCTTCGTAAGCCTTTTTAACCGAGAATCTCATCCCAGACCACAAGAAATGATCCACCACGTCGACCCACTCTCTAGGCTGGGGAACCTCCACAAGCAACCTCAACAAGTCCTCCAATCGTTGATCTGAAAGGTCGGAGATAAACCGTGGTGCCCAAGATCCAGACTCCGCAACCTTAGCAAGCTTCGCATCCCTATCCACTGCCAGAGCCATCAACCTGGGGAAGCGGGTCCCAAGGGCACCCTCCCCCGTCCAGTCATCCATCCAAAACCTGAAGACCAGACCATTCCCGAGCATCGGGCGCAGAATAGGAGCAACACACAACAGTACCGCCCGGATCCCAACCCAAAGAGGAGATTCGTATCTCCTCCTAACTGCAGTCAACTCACCCTTTACTCCATAAATGGATCTTAAAACTCTTGCCGCAATCAATGAGAAAGGACCCCAAATCTTAATCACACACTTGATCAGCAGTGCTTTATTCATGATTTCGACGTCACGGACCCCATGTCCCCCATCGGAAATCCTCTTCGTAACATCATCCCAGCCAACCAGGTGCAAGCCGCGCCTCTGCTGCCTCCCATCTGACAAAAAAGAAGGATCTCATGAGAGATTCCACCTTCTTTCGGACCCAACCGGCATCATCCTAGTAGCAAAAAAGAACACCAGAATAGCAACAAGAACATGTTTTAGGAGGGTCAACTTCCCACATCTAGACAAAGTGATCGCCTTCCAACTTGCCATCCTCTCCTCCAACCTGCACAACATACTGTCCCAATCTGACTTCCGAAGCCTGCCATCCACCAACAGGAGACCCAGGTAGGACAACGAGAGGCTCCCCGGAGGACATCTCGCCCAACCAGTCAACCTTCCACTCTCGACCTCACGTAGCTCGAAAGAAACCACCACCAACTTCTCTCTGTTGCTCTGAAGCCTAGATAGGCTGCCGAAGATGTCCACCAGGCTGATCGCGTTGCGGTTCTGATCCTCTGCCCCCCAGGAAGATGAGCGTATCATCGGCGTATTGATGCAATGGGACAGAAATATCCATTCGACGGAATCCCTCACACCATCCGACGTCCACCGCCCTTCTCAAAAGCACCGCCAGATAGTCCGCGACAAGGACAAAAAACATGGGAGCCAGTGGGCATCCCTGACGGACACCCCGCTGCGGCTGAAAAAAACCACCCTCGGGCTTTCCATTAACCAGAATCGAGAAGGAGGAAGTAGTGACACACCTTTTCATCCACTGCACCCACATCTCAGGGAACTCCCTATGCCTAAGGGATAACCACAAGAACTTCCCACGGACACAGTCATACGCCTTGGCATAATCAACCTTTCAAAGAGCCCCCTTTTTCTTCTCGCGCTTCCAATCAAGACAGATTTCCGACGCCACAACCAGACTGTCAGCCATATGCCTGCCCGGGGCGAAGGCCGACTGCTCCTCAAGCACCATCGAAGCTAGCACACCCTTGAGCATGTTCGCCAAAACCTTAGCCACCACCAGATATATGGCGTTGGACATAGAAATTGGGCTGAAGTCCCCCATCGAGGTCGGATTAGCCCTTTTCAGAAGCATAAAAATCAATGCCCGATTGATCTTCTCGAAACCTCTGTTGCCAAGTCTGAATTCGTCGAGAACCTCCAATAACTCACCCTTCAGAAGGTCCCAAAACTCCCGGTAGAACATGATGGGAAAACCATCAGGACCAGGAGCCCTATCAACATTCATGCCCCACATCGCACGCTTTACCTCTTCAGCAGAGAACTCAGCAACCAGCAACGCCTTCTGATCCGTACTCACCGAACCCGCTCCAAACCCCGACCAACCCCAACCCTCGCCCCTACGCGAGCACTCCACAAAGTGCCTTCGCAAAGCCACACCAATCTGCTCCTCGCCTGAAACTCTTGTACCCCCTACCTCAATCTCATGCAAGAAATTCCTTCGCCTTCGCCCTGACGCCATCGAGTGAAAGAATCTGGTGTTGGAATCCCCCTCCTTCAGCCACCTCTGCCTCGACCTCTGCCTCAAGTGAACCTCCTCTTTTCGGTCCTCCCGCATGATTTCCTCCATCAACCTCAGCCTCTCCTCCGTTTCCTCTTGATTCAAGCCCCTCTCATCTTCAAGGCCATCCAGCCTCGCAACACCTGCTGCTGCTTCACTTCGCTTGGCCTTCTGACGTTCCCTAATCTCCCTGCCGTACCTCGTAAGGAAGTCTCTGAGAAGCTTCAACTTAGCTGCAAATCGAGCGACCGCCGAATCAACCACAAAACAACCCGTCCATTGCTCAACCACAAGATCTCTAAAACCATCCTCCATAAGCCAGGAGAGCTCAAAACAGAAGTGAACCGCAATCACCCATCTTCACCGGATGACCAAAGAATAGGTGTATGATCAGAGTAGGCCTGAGGCAAAGCCCACGCCCTGATCAGAGAAAAAGCCTCCACCGCCACGGAGGACATCAAGAATCGGTCAAGCATGGAACGAGACCTCGCGTTCCGCCAGGTGTAGGAGCAGCCGGCCGCATCGAAAATCGAAAGACCCAAGGAGTGGACCACCTCTGAACCTGCATCTCTGCTACCGCCCAACCGAGGCCGGTCCTCAGGGAAGGGCGTGACATTCATGTCCCCGCCAATAATCCAACAATCACCCGCGTTATCGCTGCCCAGAGCCTTCAATTCATTCGCCAAGGAACCTCTCCCGGGCCCAGTCGGCCCATAGATTTTCGTAACAAAGAGCTGGCGACCATCCGCCCTCCTTCTCAAGCCCACCGACATGCAAGACGATGCCATATCCACCCTTAACAGCTTGAATCTCTCAGCCAACCAACCAATTAGGAGTCCACTTGAGGCACCGATACCCACCAACTCCGCCAGCTCAAAGCGTCCCCCATCACCCAGCTCGTGCCGCAAATTGTCATCACAACCCGCCAGCTTCGTCTCCTGCAGTAGAAAAATGTCTGCCCCCACCTCTTTCATCAAATTCCTCACTCCCAGCCGTTTGTCGGGGCGGCCCAACCCCCAGACGTTCCACAACAGAATCTTCATTAATCAACCAATTGTCGACTCTGTTTCGGAGGGATTAATCCCAACCTACGAGCTATGCTTGGGTCAAGCACCCCAAACCGATTGTGAGATTCCATTCGATCACCACGAACAGGAGGCGAAACACGCGAAGACTCCCCCGTCGCTAAGGATGCACGCAGCGCCGCGCGCCTCTTCCCCTTCTCAGATCTCCGAGACCCACTCCTGGAGTAAGCCGCGCCAAACCTTGCCCCCCCCCCCCCCCACAGGGACTTGCTGCGGACCCCTTCCCCAAGACATCCTCGCACGACCTTCCTTGAATTTGGTCTCCAGCCCGACCCAGCAACACCGGGTTGCCAGCAGCAGAAGAGTTCGTTTCCAAAGCTTCCACTAAACCACAGGAGGATCCATGCAGCACAGCCTTATCACGCGCTTCCGAAGCAGGTGCAATTCCCAGCTCCAGTCCACCATCCACGGAATCATCGAGAGACCCCTCCGAAGCCATCGAATCATGGGCACCACTCAGTTCGAAGACGAGGGCGCATCCCTTGGGGTCGGGGAGGCATCCAAACCTCCAGCCTGAGCAGGCGACGAAAGCGAAGATGCCTCGCACTGAAAAGGAGAACCCGAATTCGCTTATCCAAGGCCTGAAAAGGAAAGGAAACAAACCCCGCCCGACCCAAAAGCCGGAGCTCCATTTAAAACCAAATCGGGGCCCTCCAGACGAAAGCCCTCAGAAACCCTACCCGACAAGCATGCCGCGTCCTGCTGCGCTTCCGAAACATTCGAAACAGAACCGCCGTTAATTTTGAAATGTCTTGGAAGCAGAAACGACACAGATCTCGCGTCTCGAATCTCTGGAATCGCACCGAACTAAATTCCCCTCACATGACGCATGTCCAGGCCCGGCTTTCGCGCCTTGACAACATGCTTCAACGGCGGACCGACCAACCCACCTCCAAGGCGACCCTCCATCGCCTCAGCCATCGGATGGGGTTCAACAGCCGAGGAGACAACATGCATTCATCGCTCGCCACATCGACCGCCACGCTCTGTGCAGACCCCAACCTCTCACTCTCGGGGAACCACACAGTCCTGGGTTCTGAATCCATCGCAAGCAGCTCCAATAAGACGGAAGCTCCTTCGAAGGCACCGCCGCAAGTCCCACGCCATGAAGGGCAGCCCCCTCACCCGAACCTGCTCCAGAGGCAAAGGTCGCACCATGCCATCCCGACATCTCAACCTCCGCCAACGCACCAACGTCGAGCCCTCCCTCGACCCGCGAAGCAGAGCCACCTCCTCCGCCAGCTTGAGTACCTCGCCAGAACCCACCAGGGAGTAACCGGAGCAACATCCCCTGCAAACCGAGCTCGCGAAACCAGCCCCACATCTGATGTAGCAAGAAAAAGCGTCTTCGAACCGCCACCTTCGCCGATGAACAGTCGACTCCCGTTCCCTTGCAACGGGCAACTCTTGATCGAATGGGCAAAATGGCTGCAAAGGAAGCACCTCATCGGGTCTCTGCACTGACGAGCCCAGTGGCTCATCGCACCGCACCTGAAGCAGCCTCGCCCAAACGGGTAGCCCTTTCCCCACCTGGTGACCCCCTCCGCCCCCTTCAGCCGCCCACGCCGCCTCCGCCGATGATGCTTGGGCACAACCCACCCGGACTTCGGTCCCTCCATCATAGTGAAAGTTCATCAATATATTTCCTTGCTCAATTTATTTAGATTGATGATGCTTTGATGTCTTGGATCTAGATTGAGTAGACTTGATCAATTGATTCTTGTAATAGCACTAAGGCCACTTTCTCCGTTGCACACATCTCCGAACAACCAACCTTTTCTCGGGCCTTCCGAGGCTGCTGATCTTCCATGACAAGACATTTATTTAGCAAGGATTTGACCTCCTTGGGGTGGAATTACCTCCAATCATGCCACCAGTTTGGCATCCGCCTCCAACAACCGATAAGATGAGCCATCCAGTTGGGTATTTCTTTCATCCCTCTTGCATTCCGCCTCTCAAGTATCAACAGAAGAATCAACCCTGCTTTGCGGAAGTGCATCAACCAACTGATCCACGCCAAAGGATTCCACCGCTTTGTAGACCACAAGTTGCAACTTCCTGCGGCTCTCGCATTTTGATAGCCTTGAATAGCTCTATCCAAATCTCCACGACGGAGACAGTCACAACGATAATGCTCCTCAAGAGCCCAGACAATAGTTATGTGCCCATCTCAGAATTCTAGCATGTTTCACTCTATTTCAAGTCTCCTAGCAAGATCTGATTGTTATCTCTTAAGAGAGCAATAGAGACCGGGTTTACTTCTATTCAAGAGACACTAGAGGGGCCTGTCGGCCCTCCACATGCTGGTTCACTGCCACCAAACTGTATGAAGCACTCAACAGAATTGTGTTTCTCGAAGAAAACAAAACCTTCTTCCCCAGATGGAATCCATCCGTGCCCCTTGATTTTAGTTCTTCACGAAAAGGCACCCCAAATAATAAACAATCGGGCCCCAAGATCGAATTCATCTAGGAAGATCCGATGCACGCAAGCTCTGCCAAGCTTCCTCCTTCAGTCACTCCAAGTTGGGCTTCGAACAAATCCCCAGCAGTTGTGTAAATTGACCTGACCTGCGCTCCACTCGAGAGGACAACAAAAGCGCTATTTGACCCGAAATGTGCTCCCCCTGAAACACCATCAGAGGTGTAATCCGACCCGTAATGAGCTCCACCCGATCTGACAAACAGATCACCAACTAGCGCAGGGTTTGACCCGGAGCATGCCCCACCCGAACCTGCAACCGAGTCGTAAGGCACCCCATCCGACTCGACACCGTAAGGGGCTCCACCAAAGGATCCAAAACTGCTAATACCTGAAAAGAAAAGACCATTGGGGTGATCAACCGAAGGATGCTCAGGGAGTCTGGAGTTTGCGACCCACTTTTGAGGGTTCGAAACTTTCCGAGACAGAAAAGGGTGAAGATCAACCATCGCAACCATTCGTTTTCCATCCGCACTCATCTGAGGACTGGAGGAGAGCCCCCAATCGAAGCAACCACCGCCGAGCAATGCCTCCACAACTTCGACACGAACCAATGCCTTCCCCACCCGCAACCACAACTCGGAGGGCACATGCGAGACCCTGATTGTCACCTCCACAGTGACGTGCATTTTTGATCCCTTTGAAAGGCCATCCGAAATGATAGAGATGACCATGCTGACCTCCATGAGGAGTCGATCAATAGTTGCTCAGTCCTTCGCGCGTAGAGGGACTCCCTTCAAGGTATACAAAAGTGTCTGCGGGGCCCCATTGCAGAGGGTTGGGTGCGTCCAACGCATTTTGCCGCCTCCACCATCGAGCAACGACTGGACCTCCACCGAGGATAGTCTCCTTGCACAAACCATCGACCCTTAAAGCAACGTCACATCCCCTTCGAAAGAGGCTCCAATCTTGTAGTTGATGCCCTCCATGGCCGTTTGTAAGCAGTCCTGCGGTTGTGGGCATATTCCCACCAGAACATCATCCAACGGTGCACACGGCTCTTGGCATGGCTTCACCTCGCACAAAGGTTTTCGCTTTTGAACTTGCTGCAGACGCACCTTCGGTCTTTGCTGCTGTTACACACCCAACGCCGGTGACCTATTCCTCTGCATGCAAAACACCTGAATCCCTGATGACATTACGACACGACACCGTGATATGTCCGAGTTTCCCGCACTTGAAGCATCTTGATGCAGCGTGGAACCAAAGGATAGGGCTGAACATTTATTTAAATATTTCTGTCAATTTTGTTTACGTTTATTTAAGTTGCTGTGTCTTTAATTAAATAAAATCGAGATAGCTTGTGATCTCTAATAATTAGTTATAGATTTGATTTTCAAATTAGTCGGTTAATTAGTTAGAGTCAATTTAGGATAATTAGTTATTTTACTATTTTGTAATCTCATCCCTCCTATATAAAGGGATGAGGGTCCATTGGTTTTAGTCAGTTGAAGTTAATGAAATTTTGAGATTTATCTCTCCTCTCCTTTCTCCTCCTTCTCCCCACGCGTGATCTACACGCCTCTCCTCTACATTCCCTCGTAATCTCGACGAGCTTCTTCTCCTCAACCCTTCTATTTTCTTCCACCAAATTTCCACCGATCAAAATATATTATTTTCGTCAACGCAAAATTTCTTTTTGCATCATTTGGTATCCGAGCATGGCCTACAGATCGTCCTCACGATCTGACGATCCGTACCGACATGCGCGCCGACACGCGACGAAACACCATTATTCGTCGGAACGACAACGGCGAGCCACCGACACCCAGAACGAGAAGATGAGGAGCATGCTACTTGAGATACAAGCCAACTTCCAGTCCATGTTTCGAGATCTTAGGGCTGACTTCGAGTACCTACGCGCCAAATCGAAGCCTCCAACCACCGACACCGAAGTTGAAGAAGAGAATCTCGCCATCAACGACGAAACGACCGCTGTCCAAACCGTTTCAGAGGAAAAAAGGGCCGAAACGTTTGCTGTCCAGAATGTTTCAGATCAGCCTACCATCGCCAATGACGTCCCCGATGTCAGCTCCAGCCCCGCTGCAACCCAACGTTGGCAGCCCCGCACCCTCGGGTCCCCTTCTCGCAGCCCCTGCGGCTCCAACCCTCGCCACACCACCATCAACACCCCCTTCCGCCACCACCAACCCCGCATCGCCCCCCTGTTCACGACCCTCCCCTCTCCCCCGATCCATCTATCCCCAGCCGCCCACGCTCTTCCACGCGACTGCCGCCAGCCCCGGTCCGCCTTCACATTCCGCCGCATATTCGCGCATAAGCCCTTCTCCTCGCCGCCAAACGCCTGCCTCCTTCCGTCCTCACTGCTTCGCCTCGCCGCCTCTTCGCCCTACCCGGCGCCACCGCCTTCCCTCGCACCCACCCTTTCACAAACCCCTCCCCGCAGCCCACGACCCCGCCTGATACCCCAGACGAACCCCACAGATCGCCCTTTCACAGCCCCCATATCACCGCGCGCCGCCCCCAGCACGGATACCCGTGCGGTCGCCCTCGCGCACTCGCGCGCAGTCACTCGACCATGAACTGCAGCCCGCGTCGACCGGTTCGGCGCCGTCCTTGGAACCTGAGCCCACGCCGCCACCAACGCCAAGAGGAAGGAGAAGCCCTAGGCGCATTCCCTAAGGGGGTCGAGTCCCGTCAATTTAGGGCTAAAAGGTTCAATTGGGATATTTACAGGAGGACCCCTGCCCCCGAGAAATTTTATCATAAAAGTTATTGGGGGGATATATTCTACTATGAATTCCACCCAATTAAAGGGGTACGAAAATTACGGAGGCACCCTCCAATTGGAAAGAACTACAAACGTAATGTTGAAAAGGATCTAATTGTAGGCTACAATTTCAAAGACGATTTCTCCAACGACGCATCTAGATCAAGTAATTCGTCGGGAGACGAATTTTTAAAAGCGGAGGAGAGTTGATGCAGCGTGGAACCAAAGGATAGGGCTGAATATTTATTTATATATTTCTGTCAATTTTATTTACGTTTATTTAAGTTGCCGTGTCTTTAATTAAATAAAATCGAGATCGCCTGTGATCTCCAATAATTAGTAATAGATTTGATTTTCAAATTAGTCGGTTAATTAGTTAGAGTCAATTTAGGATAGTTATTTTACTATTTTGTAATCTCATCCCTCCTATATAAAGGGATGAGGGTCCATTGGTTTTAGTCAGTTGAAGTTAATTAAATTTTGAGATTTATCTCTCCTCTCCTTTCTCCTCCTTCTCCCCACGCGTGATCTACACGCCCTCTCCTCTCCATTCCCTCGTAGTCTCGACGAGCTTCTTCTCCTCAACCCTTCTATTTTCTTCCACCAAATTTCCACCGATCAAAATATATTATTTTCGTCAACGCAAAAATTCTTTTTGCATCATTTGGTATCAGAGCATGGCATTTAGGTCGTCCTCACGATCTAACGATCCGTCCAGGCGCTCGCATCGGCATCATCGTTCATCCGAACAAACGCGACGAGCCATCTCAACCATCGATGCCTCCTTCAAGGAGACGGGGCACATGATACGTGATTTGCAGACCAACGTCGACTCCCTGTTTCGAGACCTAATGGCCAACGTTGAAGCCTTCCGCGACGCCCAATCAAAGACGTCAACCGTCGAAGTCGCTGCCGCAAGTCTCAACGAAGAAAAACTCGCTGAGGAAGACGATTCGGCCGCTGTCCAGCACCTTCCAGATCCGTTTCCGCCACCGGACTCGGTGTCGTTGCCTCCTCCGGCCGTCCCGGCACGACCCAATTTATCCCAGGTATCTTCCCGGCCTTCCTCAACCACTCCCCCAGTCCCCTGCCCTGAAGGCCCCTCTCCCGCGGCTCTCACCACCCCTCCAACCACTCCCTCGCGGGACCCCCCCGCCCACCCCGCGACCACAGTGGCACCGGTCATCTCCCCAGCACCGCCGGTGCCGCCCGCTGCCCCACCACCACCTCCGCCCCCTCCCGCGCCCTCTGGACCCCATCCCACAACCACGACAGCCACACCCCAAACCCTAGACCCGCCAACTCCCACCCCGGCTTCCCCAACCCTCGCCGCACCTACGCCTCCTCGCGCCACTGCTCCTTCCCCGTACAGCCCCTGCCGCAGGCAACTCTTCCTCGCCACCGCGCCTGCCTACCCCTTCCCCGATCCCTCTCTTTCCCGCCGCGTCGTGACCTTCCCCCCAACCCGGTTGTTGCCGCACCGCCCAGTCACCGCTGCCACCGCCTACCAACTGCCGCTACCTCCGTGCGAGTATAACCACCGCCACCATCACGCGAAACGTCGCGCTCCAGCAAACCGTCAGCACGATCGAACTCGGGGGCGCGCGCCCCGCCCTGACCTCTCCATCGACGCCATGGTCCGCAGCCTTTTATCAAGGGTGCGCAGAACCCTAACCAAATTGTTTTCGGCAGGTGCATCCCTGAAAATAAGGGATAAAATATTGACTTGGAAGATTTACAAGGGGACCCCTCCTCCAAAAAGTATTCATCAAAAGAGCCCAGTGGAAGATAAATTAAACTATGGAGTTCTTTCAAGTGAAGGGGTAGAATATTTGCAGACATGCCCCTCCGTGGAAAAGAATTACAAACGTAATGTGGAAAAAAAGATCTAATTGCAGGCTACAATTTACAAGACGACCTCTCCAACGACGCACCTACATCAAGCAATTCGTCGGGAGACGAATTTTAAAAGCGGAGGAGAGTTGATGCAGTGTGGGACCCAAATATAGGGTCAAATATTTATCTATTTCTCATTGTCAATTTTATTTACGATTTTAAGTTATCGTCATTGTCTAATTAAATAATTGAGATCGCTTGTGATCTCAACGTTTATTCGTAGATTTAATTTTGGTCAATTAATTAATTAGAGTCTAATTAGGGTAATTAGAGGTCAATTTGAATTTTAAAGTTTGTCAGAGTCAAATTAGGGATAAATTTGTTGTCCAATTTAAATTGATTTCTATTTTTGTAACCCCATCTCTCCTATATAAAGAGATGGTAGTCCAATGTATTAGTCAGTGAAGTATTAATGAAAATTTCGAGATTTTTATCTCTCTCCTTTCTCCTCTCCCTCTCCTCCCGCGATCTCCGCGTTCTTCTCCCTCAATCTCTCGTATTCCCGATGAGTTCTTCTTCTCAACCCCTCTCTCTTTCTTCTACCAAAATTTCTCCAACGACGCATCTAGATCAAGCAATTCGTCGGGAGACGAATTTTTAAAAGCGGAGGAGAGTTGATGCAGCGTGGAACCAAAGGATAGGGCTGAACATTTATTTAAATATTTCTGTCAATTTTATTTACGTTTATTTAAGTTGCCGTGTCTTTAATTAAATAAAATCGAGATCGCCTGTGATCTCCAATAATTAGTTATAGATTTGATTTTCAAATTAGTCGGTTAATTAGTTAGAGTCAATTTAGGATAATTAGTTATTTTACTAATTTGTAATCTCATCCCTCCTATATAAAGGGATGATGGTCCATTGGTTTTAGTCAGTTGAAGTTAATGAAATTTTGAGATTTATCACTCCTCTCCTTTCTCCTCCTTCTCCCCACGCGTGATCTACACGCCCTCTCCTCTCCATTCCCTCGTAATCTCGACGAGCTTCTTCTCCTCAACCCTTCTATTTTCTTCCACCAAATTTCCACCGATCAAAATATATTATTTTCGTCAACACAAAAATTCTTTTTGCCACCATAAAAAATTATTATTTTCGTCTACGCCGAATCGTGTTTGCATCACATCTCCCTTCTCACTACGTTGTGTCACCCCAAGAATGTTCGCCACCGGCACCACAACTTTGCCTACGATTGAGGCTTCCCATGTCCACTCCTCGACGAAGTCACCATTCGCCACCCGCACTCGAAGCTGTCACGGCCCTCCCCTCACTCATCGCTCTCGACATACCTTGATCTTCGAGCTTACCGCATCTTTAACGACCTAAATTTGACCATCACCTCCCACCAGGATGAAGTTGAGCATGCCATTTTCATTTGTGCCATTTTTAGAGGAGTTTGGAAGATTGTTGATGACTTGATGGGAACACTATCACTTTGGATGTTCTGGACATGGTTTAGGAGATTTAATAACTTGAAAAGGTTGGCTGAAGAAGACATCATCAGTTCTTTGGGAAATTTTGAAACAATGGAATCATCTACTTTTGGGGACAAATGTATGGAAAATATTGTGATGGGAAGTGTATATGTTGCACTTCTGGTGGTAATTTATTTATGCTCTTTTGTAGTAAGAGCTGGATGGCTATTTCTCGCTGATGGTAAACTTATTTCATTCAAAAAAATTTATTGTTATGGAGAGTTGGAAGCATGAAAGATTAAGTCTAGAAAGTTTAAAACTTGTCTAGAAAAGTTGTGATGCTAGTATCCGTGTAATAATAAAATGATACATTTATAAATGAACCCAATGACTAATTATGGAATGGACTCTTGTAGTTTAAGTGTATCTTTAAATAGAATCTACATAATGTAGGATTGTCAAAAGAATTCCATATAGTAAGCCAAACTTAGGTGGTGTTAAAGTGCATGGTTATCAGTTGCCGTCAGCCAGATAGTCGTAAAGGTGTTGTCAGTTGATGTGAAGGTGCAATTGGGTATAAGTAGTGGTTGTGTATTTTGGTTAATTAGTACATTTTCTTTTTCTGGAATTTTCTGGCTCAACGATGAACTTGTTCACCTTCCGAGTATTATGGTTCATTAGTACATTTTCTTTTTTGCAGATTTTTTATATCTCACGACAAGGAGTTTCATGTTGCCTCTCTTCCTTACAAACCCGACTTCAAAGTCATGCCAGTGGACTGGGACGGCACCACTAAAGATCCTGACGAAGTTCTGTACGAAATATCCATGAAGGAAGATGAAATCTTATACAAGGAATTTGTGGAAAAAATGAATTTCAATAAAAAGAAAGTTAGTACTTCGAGCTTTTGGTTATGCTACAGAAGTGTTTCTTGTTTTCCTTCTTTTAAAAAAAACCAAAGGGTGATAACTATATGTTATTAATCATCCATATACGTAAATTTGATACATCAACCACCCCTCGCCGCCACCCATGCTCCCCAGTTTCATGAACAGTTGTTTCTTATTGGAGTGTTCTTGAGATATTTAACTTGCATAGGAAAAACTGCTGGTCGCTTTGAGGTATAGGTCATGATGATGCTTGCACATTCTATAATCGGAATGGGTTTACCATGATTTAACTGAAAGTGAGTTTGCCACATATATTTCTACGATGACACGCTCTATTGTGTGAAGTGAATACATGCTGTTAGTTGAGGAGCTAAATCGTAAATGTTTGAGCATGCTATACTTCCGAAACGTTATATGCTTGAATACAAAATTGAGTTGAAGATTATATCTCATTGTGCTTGAAAATGGATGGACATTGATGGTAGTTGGAAGCACCAAATCGTTGGGTTTTACTTGAAAATTTGTCAAGCTGTAAGGATGGAGCCAGGCACCCCTAGTCGTAGATGTGCATGCAAGTAGATGTACCCTCTCTTATGGTCTGGTGGTAGTGCAGTGTGCCTACCACCCAAAAGAGCAAGGTTCAAATTTCTCCTTATATGGGTTGGGTTACGTAGCCGACATCCAACGTAAAAATAGTCGGATCTTTCAACATGGATTTTTAAGCAAGAATCCATGTAGCCGACCCTACTTAAAGTGGGAGAAGGCTTTGCCATTTTTTATTGAAGTTGAGAGGAATGAATTGTGTTGCTTTATTAATGAGATAAAGTCCTCTATATATGTGAAGAGGTTGTGGGGGAATACTAACTAACTCCAAATATGAAGAAGAAATGCAATGGAAAAAATAAGAACATGTTTGGAGACCGGGAAGACTGATTCAGTCATCTTATCTTAAATGCTTCCTCTCAAGCTGGAGTATAGATGTCAACATGCTTCACCTTGGAGCCGCAACTATTAAATATTTTCTTGGGTAGTACTTGGTGAAGATATCCACCACTTGATTTGTGGTATCAACATGAGTTATGTAGATTAGTCCTTTTTGAACCATGTTCCGTGTGTATTGTTGGTTCATCTCGACATGCTTGGTCCTCTCATGGACAACCAGATTTGTCCAACAAACACATTTAATTTTTATAAACCTAGCAATATTAACATGAAGACATGGCCTCAAATTTCAGCGAAATTCGGTCGAATTTCTGTCGAATATCGATATCCAGTCGAAATCGAAATTCGACCGAAATGACCGAAATATGGGGGGTCCTAGTATCGTCACCGAAATGGTGACCGAAACCGACATTTAAGGCCTTGCATGAAGATCTACTTATATAAGCATAGTTGCAACATATACATTGTAATGAAATTCATATTCTGCACTAGATAGTGCAATTACATTGTTTTTGCTTCTCTTGGTCACAATGTCACCTCCCATGCAAGTGTAGAAACCGGTGGTGGATTTCATATTTTAGAGTACCCACCATAGTTTGCATTTGTGTAAGCCGTTATACCAAATTTGGTACTTTTGGTAAACATTAATTTTTTCTTGGACAAGACTGGGGATATATTTCTAGGATCATGGCTTCTTTCTATTGGGTTCTCAGAAGGACGTTGATAAATTGACAAATTTAGCTCACTGCAAGTGAAGTCTGATTACATGACTCTTATTATGGCACACAACAACTTTCTAACTGGGTATTTGCCTTGCATGGCATTGGTCAACTTGGCATCCATATCAAGTAGTTTATATTTATTCTATTATGTAGTCGTTTTGGCCCAAAGTATACAAGTCTATCGAAGAAGATTTGTCTCATACTATATGTGGAATGGAAAGGAAGTATTGTATTGAATAAAAAGACTCTAGCCCTCTTTATATAGAGGGACAACAATGTTATGGTGTTCACCCTAGATAAGGAATACATACAAGTACCTTTGCTATGGAGAGGTATTGCTCAAACTCTAACACCCTCTTAAACTATACCATAGATGTTCAACATGTTTCGCTGGTCAAACATTGCTCAAAAGTTCTCTTAAAAAGCTCAAAAGAAACTCTATGAAGTGCCTACGTGAGCATGCGAAGTATTGGTTTTATATAAGTAACATAGGAAGTCCAAAGAATACATTTCCAGCCTCTACATATTTAGGTCATTTATGGAACATGTGGTTGTTTGTAATGTGCGTGGTAGTTGTGTTATCGCATCTCAAGCCCATCACTATGTCTGGCGGAGCCGTGGAATAGGGAGGTCATTTCAACACAACATATATCCACTACGTCTTTGCTGTTACCTATCCATTGTCCTTTATTCATTCGTCACACTTGAATGAGATATTACTGTTTGTTTTTAGTTCCTTAAGGTGACAATATTACGTTAGAGGTAGGTGTAAAAATCGGTGGACTTCTTGTCTGCAAAGCACCTTGCATAGTCTACACCCAATGGAGATCATGCTTTAAAGAATAGACCCCTTTCAAGGATGACCTTGGTATACTTAAGACCTTCATGACAACATCCCAACAGTTTTGTGTAGTCTTGCTCTGAAGCCTCTGATATTGCCTAGGCTTTTTAACTATCAGGCACATTTTAGGTATGGTGATAGTAAGATAGAGGAGCTTTCCAACTTATCTATGATACTAGTTTCATCCACTGACATGTCAAGTACACATGATCCTTGGTATCCATTGGAATTTACGACAATTAGCACCCAATAGGCCAACCTTCCACAAGAGATAAAGTAGTTTTGGCACTTTACTTTAAATCATAGATGATCTTCTTCAGTCAATAGACCTTTTTACATTCTTTGAAGCTCGAAACTATGTGGTTGCTACATATAAATGATCTTCTCAAGATCCATATAGAGGAGCAAGATCTTTATATCCAATAGATGTCAAGACTATTGATTGTGCATTGCTAGAACGAGAAGCATTCGAAGAGCTAATACAAGTACCATGTGAAAGTATCACATAAATCCACTAGCATGATTTTGACCTAGCACATGGCTTGATACTCGAAGTCACTCTTCAATTGGTCATTTTCCCTTCATAAATTATATAGTTTTGCCTGCATCCATATGTTTAGGTGAATCCTCGTACAAAATGTGCTGATCTTATCGATAGGCATCATCGGCATCGTGTAGCCAACATCCCTTTAGTACTAGTTGCCCTTATAAAGAGTTTGATATCACGGCCTTTGCTGATCCCTTACGTATACTCCCAGTTTATCTTACATGTCGTGATATTTCTGTTCTTCATATTGGCTCGTAGACCTGGGCGCATCTAGACGCATTTGTGTGAATACGAGAAAATTCTCTTTCATTGGGCTTGTTTCCATAGGCCGTAGTCATAAAATTCTGGTTTCATATGGAAGACACTCCCCAATTACTAGCGATGATGATGTTCATGTAGCTCCTAATATTCACATAGAAAATGTTATATGGAAAATGTTATCTAGCTTATGAATTCCCTATGAGTTTTCTTCTAGTACCAAAGAGGGTACATGCATTATGATCCCATTAAGAGATGCTTTTATGTGAGTGTGGATGCTCCATTCTTTGAGCTTGTCCCTTATTATTCCTCATCTGCATCAAGTAGATTCTTGATTAAATGAGGTGGCCTTTATGCATAGGACTACTTTCTCTCATAATGGGGTGTGCATATACAGAGAGATTTTAGCTCGTTCATTCTCGTCGTCATGTGGCGAGGTTGCAGAATTCGGTAGTTGATACTCGGTCTGCGGGGTCACTGACTAAGGATTAATCGACATGCGGGCGACTAATCGGATTTAGTCGACCTTTAGTTGATTTTGGATTTTTTAATCGTTATATATATATACAAAAACCGTTTTTATACATATATTCTTATGTATTCACCATGATTCGTACATTTTCTATACTATCATAATGGAATGAAAGAAGTAACTACTATTTAAATAAGACATTATGCATATTAGAATAAACATGCTTTTAAAAAAGAAATAAAATTAAAAAAATACAGAATCTCTCTGCAAAAATCGGGCGATTAATCGACTGACTAGCCATGTCGAGTAGTCGGTTGACCGACTATTGACTGATTGGTCAATAGTCAGTCGGCTACCCTACCGACTTGACTAGTCGGCCCAATCAGTCGACTTTTACAACTGTCATGTGGTTATGAATTATGACAATACAATCTTTTCCGATATCCTAACCTGCTCTAGATGTATACCTATGAAGATAGCGGTGCTCTTTTTATGGGATATTTGTTATTAATGAGATATAATAAGTGCATAATGGCTTGGAGATTCCTGTTGCTATTTGGAAAGGCTAATGATTGTGTAGTGCCCATCTTATTTTGAATTATATGTCTATCAATGGTGTCTTCCTTGTATGAGTTTTATAAAAGGCTTAGGCTTAACAACCATCACTCGGCCCTTTACATATCATCATATGATCGTGGTCTTGAGGTACATGGCTATGAAAAAAGAGATGAAGGTCTTTATATCTCGAGGCACGTGGACCATGATGGACCCTCCAAAGGCACGCCCATTATATGCATCAGGTGGGTTTCTACACTGCACATTCACATGATGGATCGAGTAAGAGATAGAAGGCTAGATTTGTAGCCAAAGGCGACATTCGGATATATGGAATTGGTTTTCCTAAGAGCCTCTCTTGTAGCCCGCCTTCCAAATAATCCATATTTTGTTGCATTTTACTTGTCTTGGTCTCTTTTTTTAGACCACTTAGTCTTTTTACCAGCTCGATATGAAGCATGCCTTCTTACATGTTGATATGCAAGAGGAAGTGTATATGAAGCAACCCCTTTGGTTTGAGACCAAGGGGAAGTATCATAAGATACTCCACACTCAATGCTGATCGATCTCTCTTTGTTAGAAAGATAGATCATGCCCATTAGGTAACTGTTATCATGCTTGTGTATGCAGATGAAATAGTTTAGCAGGGCTGCAGGGGATGATGATTATGGCATTGCACATAAAGAAGTATCTTTTTGAGTACTTTGTTATAAATGACTTAGAAGAATTGTTCAATTTTCTTGGTATCGAGGGAGCTCAAAATCCTTCAGGAATAATCCTTTCACCGAGAAAGTGATAGATTTTTAACATGCAAGGTTTAAAAAAAATGAAAAATGGAACAAAATGGTTCACCTAGAATTGATACAAGGCATATACTCGAGGCAGTGTCAACATCAATATTCTCCTCAAAATAGGAAATTTAATAAAAAACTATTGTAATATTATTAGGAAAACTATATTACCAAACACATTTCTATATATTTAAAGCTATTAAAGTTTTTAGTGTTATTTTTCAATGTGAGAGGAAACAAATAGTACAACTATTTTTTTTAAATCTACCTTTAAATGCATTTAGCTGATGAAAATTTAAGGGACGCCATATTTGAAGCCAAGAATAAGTTGCAGATAACAAAGCTACGATATGACGAGATCAAAAATCAATATTAGGGGAAAGTTGCTTTCGAATCTTCAAATTTTGATCGATATCCCGATATGTTGGCAATATCTTGCGACATATTGGTCTATATCCGATAAAATTAGATCCATAGTAGTATCAATATTGGTTGATATCCAACAGATATATCAAAGTATATATCTTGTTATCTAAAACCATGCGTTTGCTCGCAGACCCCCATCTCCCTGTTTAATATATGGGTACAAGTGTAATTGAAAGCTTTCTCGATCATACCTTGGTTTGAATATATCATCGTTTATTTTTATTTTATAGATGATTCATTAACTGAAGGGAAGGACTTAAATGTCAATTTCACTAGCATATCGCTAGCCTTGAGAAACAAAATATCGAGAACATGTCGTCAATATTTTGCCCCATTCGGCCTAATCATGGAAATGCAAAAAAGCTGTTTGGATGCTATTTTGTCGACTGGAAGCTTGAAATGAGGCAAAGAAGTTCTCTGGAGGACGGTAGAAGGAAATTGCACAAATTGGGGTGACACGTGGGACATACGACACCATTTACCTTTAAAAAAGTAAAAGAATCCCACTTTCGGCTTAATAACGATAACATGACAATTTATGGTCTATATGCCGATGATATATTGCCGAAACAACAACAACAAAGCCTTTTCCCACTTTAAGTAGTTTCGACTACGTGGATTTTTTGCCTCCATTCAGATCTATCTTGGGTCATTCTCGGGCTTAGATCCAAAAAACTAAGATCCCTTCACATAGTCTCATTCCAACACTTCTTAGGCCTTCCACGCCCAGTTTTTAGCCGGCTTAACATTCCAAAACTCACATCTCCTCACCGTGCATCAACTGACCTCCTTTGCACATGGCCAAACCACCTTAAGCGATTTTCTCGCATCTTATCTTCGATCGGTGCTACACCCACTTTCATTCTGATGGCATCTTAATTTTAAGCTTCTCTTACACCCCTCCACTCCTCCACCAAGCCTCTTTTTGGCATGGAGGTCCTCACCTTTGACTCGCCTAGCATCTCTTTGGCTACCCCTCGGATACAAGATGCTACCGCCTCCCACATCTCATTAGCACTTCCATTACAATCCCAAGATAAGTCTCCTAAAACCTTCTCTTTGAAGCTTGATTGCTTCAATAAAAGATTCTGCCAGCTAGTTCTAGTGATCTTAGAAGCCCCTTTTTCTTTACTAGCCCTTTTATTTGCTCATCCATGACTAACAAGCGATGTTGGGTGGTTGTGCTCTCTCCTGGGATTACTTTGCAGTCTTTGCAGCACAACCGATCTCTTCTTCTCAACGCAAAGTAGTCTATCCGTGTTCTAGTTGAGCCACTCTTACAAGTAATTAAATGTTCATCCCTCTTCTTGAAGAGAGTTGCAATGAAAAGATCCTAACAACAACAACAACAACAAAACCTTTTCCCACAATTAAGTATGGTCTGCTACATGGAATCTTCGCCTCCATTCAAATCTATCTTGGGTCAATCCCGGGTTTATATCAAAAAAACTAAGATCCTTTCGTATAGTCTCTTTCCAACACTTCTTGGGCCGTCCTCGCCCTCTCTTAGCCGGCTCAACATCCCAACACTCGCATCTCCTAACTGATACATCCGTTGATCTTCTTTGCAAATGACCAAACCATCTTAAGCGGTTTTCTCGCATTTTATCCTCGATCGGAGCTACACCAATTTCTTTCTGATTGCATCATTCAGAATCCGATCTTTATGTGTGTGTCCATACATCCACCTTAACATTTTCATTTCTGCTACAACCATTCTCTCCACATGTCTATGGTTCACAAGCCAACATTCAGATCCATAGAGCATAACAGGTCTCACGACTACTTTGTAAAACTTTCCTTTAATTTTTAAAGGATTTTTCTTATCACAGAGAACAACAAAGGCTCCTCTCCACTTTAGCCAGCCTGCATTTATTCTATTAGTAATATCTCCATCAATTTCCCCATCCTGTTGCAAAATAGATCCCAGATATCTAAAGGAATCTCTCTTCTGAATGTTATTTGTCACCAATCTTCACCTTTATTCCTTCACTATTGCTTCCATCAAAGGTGCACTCCATATATTCCGTCTTAGCCTTACTTATACGAAATCCTTTAGTCTCCAATGCATGTCTTCAGACCTCAAGCTTCTCATTTACTCCATCTATAGTCTCGTAAATCAACACAATATCATCAGCAAATAACATACACCAAGGCAAGTCATCCTGAATGTGATTTGTCAACTCTTCCATAGTCAATGTAAAAAGAAATGGACTCAAAGCTGAACCTTGATGTAAACCAATGTTGATGTCAAAATAGTCAGTCTTCCCAGACGGGTCCTTTTACAAGATAAAGCCCTATCATACATGTCCTTTATAAGGTTAATGTATATGACATGTACTTGTCTCTTCTCTAAAACTCTCCACAATATCTCTCGTGAGACAGAATCATAAGCCTTCTCCAAATCAAAAATGCTCATATGGAGGTTCTTCCTTTTAGCTCTATAAATCTCCATTGTTCTCCTCAGCAAATGGATGGCTTCAATAATTGAGCGACCTGGCATGAGTCCGAATTGATTTTCTTTTACGTTGGAAAATTTCCTCAGCCTTCTTTCGATCATACGCTCCCAAATTTTCATAATGTGACTCATCGGCTTGATACCTCTGTAATTTAAACAATTTTGAATGTCTCCTTTGTTCTTATAAAGAGGCACCGCGATACTCCTCCAATCTTCAGGCATTTTCTTGCTTCACCAAATAACATTGAATAGATTTGTAAGCCAAGTTAAACCACGCTCACCTAAAACTCTCCATACTTCTACAGGGATGTCATCCAGTCCTACACCTTTCCCGGGTCTCATAACCTTCAAATCCTCCTCTACTTTCTTTCTTTGTATTCGTCTATAGCTTGCACGATTCAAGCAACTTTCACTACTAGCTAGATCACCCAAAGTGATCTCTCTATTTCCTTCCCCAATGAAAAGTTTATGGAAGTACTGCACCCATCTAGTCTCTATGTCCTTCTGAGTAATAAGCACGTGACCTTCCTCGTCCTTAATGCATCTCACTTGAGAAAGGTCTTTGATCTTTCTTTCTCTTGCTTTGGCCAACCTGAATATATCCTTCTGGCCCTCCTTAGAGTCGAGATTTTTATAAAAAAACTTCATAAGCTCTTGACTTAGCTTCGTTTATAGCCTTCTTTGCTTCTTTCTTCGCTATTTTGTAGTTTGTGACAGTTTCTGTTGTTCTATCCTTAGACATAGCTTTAAAGCATGCTCTTTTAATTTTTAGTTTCTCTTGCACCCCTTCACTCCACCACCAAGCCTCCTTTTGACTTGGAGCCCCTCCCTTTGACTCGCCTAGTATCTCTTTGGTTACCTTTTGGATACACGATGCTACTGCCTCACACATCTCGTTTGCACTTCCGCTACTATCCCAAGATAAGTCTTCTAAAACCTTCTCCTTGAAGCCCGATTGCTTCAGTGGAAGATTCCACCATCCAGTTCTAGTGATCTTAAGAACCTTCCCTTTCTTTACCATCCCTTTTATTTGCATATCCAAGACTAACAAGCGATGTTGAGTTGTCAAACTCTCTCATGTGATTACTTTGCAGTCTTTACAACACAATCGATCTCTTCTCCTCAACGCAAAGTAATCAATCTGTGTTCTAGTTGGCCCACTCTTATAAGTAATTAAATGCTCCTTACTCTTTTTGAAGAGAGTGTTTGCTAAGAAAAGATCATATGCCGTTACAAAATCCAGAATGACTTTTCCCTCTTCATCTCTATCCCCAAAATCATGTCCTCCATGAACACTAGCATACCATGAAGCATCTTTTCCAACACGTGCATTAAGATCTCCACTTATGCAAATCATCTCTTTGTGGGATTCCTTGTAAAATCTTATCCATATCCTCCCAAAAAGCTTGTTTAGTCCTTTCATCTAAACCAATTTGTGGTGCATAAACTGAGATGATATTCATAATTTCTTTTCAAGCACCAATTTTAGCAAAATAATCCAATCCCTGAATCTTTGTACCTCAACCACACAATCCTTTAAATCCTTATGAACAACCACTCCAACACCGTTTCTACCCTTATCTTTACCTGAATACCAAAGTTTAAAGCATGTCTTCTCGATCTCCTTTGCTTTCTCTCCAATCCATTTAGTCTCTTGAGGACATAGTATATGAATCTTCCTTCTTTCCATCGTATCCACCATCTCCATCAATTTTCCAGTTAAAGTGCCAACATTCCAACTACCAATCGCAACTTCCTTTGCTATCTCTTTTGGACTAACTTCTTTACTCGCATGCGTCCAATATGCGAGAACCCTTGTAAATCTTGGACTGCATCCGGGCAGTGATGCAGCGGAACTAGCTTAATTACCCGCATGCATTCCTCATGCGAGAACCCTTGCAAATTTTGAACTACATCCAGGCTGCGATGTAGCGGCCCTTGCCAATTTTTCATTGCATTCGGGCAATGCAATGCGTCGCAAGTAGGGAACACCCCAACGAAATCTGTATGTTTGCTTAAATCCATGTAGAAAAGATCCGACTGTCATGAGGCAACTTCCTAAATAGTATTTTTTTAAAATAATATTTAGGAAGTTGTCTCCGACTGTTTTACGTTGGCTGTCGGCTACCTAACACAACCTCCTCATTTACCCGGGCTTGGGACCGACCATGGCTGAGTTTTCCCTCCAACACCGTTTCTGCCCTTATCTTTACATGAATACCAAAGTTTAAAGCTTGTCTTCTCGATCTCCCTTGCTTTATCTCCAACCCATTTTGTCTCTTGTATACATAATATCTGAATCTTCCTTCTTTCCATCGCATCAACTATCTCCATCGATTTTTCAGTCAAAGTGCCAATTTGCGAACTACCTATCATCAACTTCCTTTGTAACATCTTTTGAACTAACTTCTTTACCCGCATGCGTCCATCATGCGAGAACCCTTGCAAATTTTGAACTGCATCTAGGTGGCGATGCAACATAACTAGCTTATTTACTCGCATGCGTTCCTCATGCGATAACCCTTGCAAATTTTAAACTACATCCGACCAATGATGTAGCGGCCCTTGCCAACTTCGTCGCAAGTAGGGAACGCCTTAACGAAATCTAGTTTGCTTAAATCCACGTTTAAAATCCGAACGAATTCGAGACAAATTCCTAAAGAACGCTATTTAGGAATTTATCCGAACGGTTTCGAGACAAATTCATAAATAATGTTCTTAAAAGAACTTTAAGTACACTATTTAGGAATTTATCTCTCCTACGCTGGCTATTGGCTACCTAATGCGCAACCCTCCTCAATTTACCCGGGCTTGGGACCAGCCATGGCTGAATATATATATATATATATTGCCGAAAGGCCAGAAAAAAGAGGTGTTATGTTTAGATTTTAGTGAATGGGGGAAACCTAAATATCGACGATATATCGATGATAATTTTCGAAACTCATTGGCATGATGGAAGAGTAAAAGCAGTAAAGGTGTAAGAACATAAGGGTACATGTGTGATCGCAAAAAGGTAGGGACATTAGTGTAATTGTCAAAACACGGAAGGAAACACATGTAGAAATATGAAAATGATGTAAAACGGTAGCATGGCTATGCCCTAAAAGATCTACTAGTCGGCACCACTCCTAACTGCACGATCTACATCAAGAGGATTGCCGTTTGGAGCACTATTTCTACTTTGCCATTTGGATCATCTAATATGTCATCAATATACTTCAAATTTGCGTCATTGCTTACTTCATTGTGTATATCATGAATCTCCTCATTAACATCATTCATTGATTTACCTAAATTAGATAATATCAATGCTACTTTTTAATGCCTAAAATAATCAAGTAAGTTTTACATTGTCTTAAGAGATGGACCCAACTTCTCTTTCTCGAAGGACAACTGGACAAATGGGGGATGTCTGGCTTCTCGCTTTCCCTGACTCTACGCATTGGCTATGGATAGAGATGTATGTGTTGCTAACATTTAATGGATGGGACATGGCTACCCACTTTGTTCTCGTATTTTTCTGAACAACGCTACTGGGAGTTCCTTAATCTGATGGAGGCATAAACACTTTACGATGGTCCATCTGCTGGCAAGGATCATTGGGGTTGGAGAAATGGAGAGTTCTTTGTGAAGAAGTCTTACGAGCTGTTGATCAGCAGGCTCAATTTGCTCTTAGAGCAGGTAGTTAGGGATTGCATGATGATTTGGGACTCATGGTTCCAACGCGCATAAAGGTTTTCATTTGGTTGCTGAGACATGGCAAGAAATGTTTTCTATCTGGGAGTCTCTTTTTAAATTCCGCTTTTGCTTGTACACTGAGAAAGTCAAACCGATTGGTGTATTGTGGGCAATATGGCTAGGTTGGAATGATGTTGTCTTCTGCGCTGGGTTTTTTTATGTTGAGAATGTTCTTCATCATGCACAAACTCTCCTCGAGTCCTTGCTTTTAGAATGTTTTCTAGTTATTCAATAAACTGGGCTGGACACCTATATGCGTGTTTTCCCTTTTTTGTCTCAAAAAAGTTTTAGATTGTATATTTAGCATTGCCATCCTTTTCTTCCTTTTCTTCCTTTGTGAATTGTCTCATGTTTCCTTGACTTTTACAAGATCCTCAGCATAGGGAGTGTTTGCGTCAAGTTCTTGATATGCTTTACATTCACAATTTTGAAGCTTCGAATGTTTGATAACCATTCATTACTAGAATCTTCATCATCCAAATATAGGGGATCCTCCAATCTTTTTTTTACCTTCTTAAGCTTTAACTTGAAGTTGAACATCGCATGGACCTAGTCATTGAATTTTGCTTGCATAAGGATGTTCCTTTTCTTTGTGTGGACTAACCCAATATCCTCATATATGTTAATCATATATCTTATTAAAACAATAATTATTACTTTGAAATATTACATGACTAAAGGAACTCCATTATGCTCTTATTCCTAGCATTGGAAGTCAAATTCAAAATTCTGATGGCCATCTTTGCTGATTAGGGTGTTTCATCCCCAAAAAGCCTTCCCACTGATCCACTGAAAATGATTGCATTTTACATTTCGAATGAATTGAAATGACTAAATTAGATAATATAACAGTTGGGAAAAATGAATTGCTTGATCATTCATGAAACCCCAGAGCTCTTTTATATAGGAGAAAAACTCTGGGTAAATAGCATGAGAGGTGCACAAAGAAAATAAAATACGAAATAACACCAAAGATGTACAGTAATCTCAACACTCCTCAAGTTGGATCATATATGTCTATCATGCTCAGCTTGGAACAACATCTTTGGAAAGGGCCTCTAGCAAGAGCTTTGGTGAATATATCATCGGTATGATCTTCAATAGAAATATAAGAGGTGGACATGAGACCCTTTTGGGTCATGTCTTTGGTATAGTGGCAATCCACCTCTGTATGCTTTGTACGTTCATGGAATGCATGATTATTTGCAATAAAAAGCGCTGCATGATTGTCACATAGAAGCTGCATAGGAAGGGGTACATCAACTGCAAGATATGTCAAAACTGACCTCACCAACATCATCTCCGTGCTTCCCTGAGCCATGGCCCTGTATTCGGGCTCTGCACTAGATCTAGCAACCACTGTCTGCTTCTTACTTTCCATGACACGAGTGAGCTGCCAACAAAAATAGCATAACCAGAAGTAGACTTCCTGTCCCTAGGGCGTCCTGCATACCCTGCGTCTGCACACGCTGTTAAATCAAGAGAAGTGCCTTTGCTGAATATAAGACCACTACATGGTGAAGACTTCAAATATCTCAAAATCATATAGACAGCATCCATATGAACCTTCCTAGGCTACTCCATGAACTGGCTCAACTTACTCACAACAAAGGATATATCTGGCCTGGTGATGACAACATATAGAAGCTTTCCAACCAGCTCTCTATATCTCCTCTGATATACCTCCTCAGTATCATCATCATATGGTCTCATACTTGGAAGTTGGATCCATAGGAGTAGTAGCAGGCTTGCACCCTGTGATTCTTGTCTCTAGAAGGTCAGTAACAAACTTCTTCTGGGTCATCACAAGACCACACTGGTTCCTTACGAACTCTAATCCAAGGAAGTATCGGAGATTGCCAAGGTCCTTGTTCACAAACTGTTGACCTAGGAACTCCTTGGCCACCTGAATGCCCTGCTCATCATCACCCATGACAATAATATCATCAACATAGATGAGAATAGCAACATTACCTCTCTGTCTCATCTGGACAAAAAGTGAGTGATCCGTAGTGAATCGGGCAAACCTCTGATGGTCTCTCAACTCTGAAAGCTTATGGTACCAAGCTCTGGGACTCTGCTTTAGGCCGTAATTCGCCTTGTGGGGCATACACACCTTCTTAGACTCCCCCTCAACAGCAAACCCTGGTGGCTGCTGCATATAAACCTCCTCCCATAGATCTCCATAAAGAATTGCATTCTTCACATCAAGTTGGTAAAGATGCCAGTCCCGTGAAACAACAACTGATAGGAGAATGCATAATGTCGAGTGTCTGGCCACTGGAGAGAAGGTATCCTGATAATCCACCCCATAAGTCTGGGTGAATCCACGTGCTACAAGCCTTGCCTTGTAGCGATCCACACTGCCATCTGCTCGCTGCTTCACCATAAATATCCATTTGCACACCACAATAGATGCACATGGGGGGGAGGGGTAGAAATAACACTCCAGGTACCACGAGACCGCAAAACGGCCATCTCCTCCTCCATGGCAAGTCGCAAACTGCTATCCTGTATGGTCTCCTGATATGTTCGTGGGATAGTAGTAGCTGAGAGGCCCATAACAAACCTCTTGTATTCCTCTGAAAGATGGTCCAAGGAAACATGCACAGCTAGAGGATACATAGCACGGTTACGACATGGCTTCCTCAAGGCAATAGGTACATCGAGGTCATTAACATCTCTGTTCTCTGGTATCAGCTCCTCCTATGTAGTATCCTGTAGATCAAGCATAGCACTCATGGCCTCAAATTTCAGCGAAATTCGGTCGAATTTCTGTCGAATATCGATATCCAGTCGAAATCGAAATTCGACCGAAATGACCGAAATGACCGAAATATGGGGGTCCTAGTACAAAAAATGACCGAAATAACCGAAATTTCGGTCGAAATTCCACCGAAATTCCATCGAAATTCTGTTTTCGTCGATACCGAAATGGTGACCGAAACCGACATTTAGGGCCTTGGCACCATGGAAGGCCGTATCAATATCGATATCGTTTCGATATCGGATCAATACGATATTTCGACGATATATCGCCGAAATATCGCCCATATGGACGAGCCTTTGTGAAGAAAATGCCTGGAAATCGGGATATATCGCCATATGCCCATATCGGTCCCATGTCGATATCGATATATCAACGATATAGCGCCGATATATCGTGATATTTCCTTCCATGCATAGCACCAGTGCCATCAGTAGAAACAATGTGTTAACTACATACCTGGGGTGTGCTGGATGATGAGGAAGGCGCAGAAGCAGAGGGGCGAGTAGAGGACATGCGAATGTAAAACCGAGGTAGGAACTAAGTTAGGGTAGATGGAAGTGGTGGAGGAGGTGGAGGTGGAGGTGACTGAGATTCAACATGAGTTCTTGGTGAAGATGACGGAGGTGGTGGAACAAATATGTCCTCACCAGAGTCAACATTAGACAACCTGTCACCTGTAGGAGAAAAATACATAATAGACTGAAAAAATGTAGCATCAACACTCACATAATATTTTCTCCCAACAGGATCAAAACATCTATACCCTTTTTGGGTATGGGAATAACCAACGAACACATATTTGACATCTCTAGGAGAGAGCTTGTCACGACCAGTAGTAAAATTGAGGACAAAAGCCACAGATCCAAAGATTCTGGGGATAAATGAGAATAAGTCCTCGGGAAACACAATTAAGAAAGGACCTTTTTCTCCAAGCACAGTAGTCAGCATGCGGTTCACCAAGTAACATGTAGTGAGAACCGTATCACCCTAGAATGAATGAGGGCTAGACTCTGAATGAAAAGAGTCCTCGTAGCATCCAAAAGATGACGGTGTTTGCGTTCAGCAACATCATTCTGCTGCGAAGTGTAAGCACACGAAGTTTGATGAATAACACCAATAGATCTAAGAAAATCAGACAACTGTAAAGTAAAAAACTCCAAGACATTGTCAGTGCCAATAAATTTCACATTAGCATAAAAATGTTCTTAATAAAATAAAAAAAGATTTTATAACATGATCAGCTTCAGACTTATTCTTCATCAAGAATACCCAAGATAATCTAGAGAAATTATCCACAACAACCATATAAAATCGAGGTCCTTGATCGGGAACACGACTAGGACCCCAGATATCAAAGTGAACCAACTCAAACAACTGACCACTGTGATGACTTTGACGACTCGGAAAAAAGGAACGATGGTGCTTCCCTTGCTGACACGCCTACGAGTAGAGATCTGCGGGAGGACATGATACATCTTCTGTAGAGGAATGTGTCCAAAGCGAATATGCCACATGAAAGGAGAAACATATCAAGAAGGGATAGTAACATCACCGACATACAGAGACTGGACAAGTCTGTAAAGTCCTCTCTGCTCACGGCTACATCCAATCACCCTGCCCATGAATATGCCCTGAAACACAAGAGAAGAAGGATCAAATATGGCACGTCGATGTAAATCTTTTGCAATCTGGCTAATAGGCAAAAGATTTATCTAAAATGCTAGAGCATGTAAGACATTCTGTAGACGCATCGAGGGAGCTAAAACAATCTCCTCCTGCCCAACAATGGGTAGATGAACCCCGTTGGCAATCACCACTAATCTACCAGGAGAGATAGACCTGTAAGAAGTAAACTATGCTCGATCGCCACAAATATGATGGGATGCTTCAGAGTTCATGATCCAATCAGACAAATCTGAACTGCTACTACTGGTATGGGCATAAGCAATACCCGACGAGCTCGAAGAGGCTCTAGCAACGTGCACGACATCTGAAGACCCTGGAGTCGAAGTAGTTGGAGTAGTCATCATCTCTCGCAATCTGGAAACAATATCATCAAAGCGTGCATCATGCATCGGAGCAGAAGTAGAAGTAGGCTCAGTCTGCTCAGTAACTCGGGCAGACGCAAGATACCCATGCTTCTGATAGCATGTCTCCTCAGAAGGACCAGGACAGTGGCAATGTGAACATGGACCTCGCTGACGTACTCCTCCTTGACCACGTGGTACTCGACCACGAAAATGTGAAGTACCTCCTCTGCCACGAGAGGCTTCCATAGTAGGGGGAGCCCGAGCCACAGTAGTAGATGAAGTAGTAAAATCCAGTAACATATGTTGAAGGCTAGAGTCGGAAGTCATGATTTATATGTTGAAAATCACGAAAATCCAGTAAGATCTGACTTCAGACTGCACATGCGCAAGGGCAGCGGTGCGCGTGGGCGCAGGTGCTCATTGGTGCAGGTGCTCACAGGCGCAGGTGCACTGGTGCAGTGGGGCACAGTGCACGGGGGCGCAAGATGCACAGGTACGCGGGGTGCAGAGTGCGCGGTGCGCGTAGATTTGTGATGCGCAGTGTGCGATGCACGTGGGCGCAAGGGTACAGGTGCGCGTGTGGGGTTGCACATGATGGTGGCTGGCGGCGTTGAGAAGGAGGAAGCCTGCTGGCCGCGACGTGGGGGTGGGGGCGTGTAGGGTTAGGGTGGGATACATGAACCCTGGTTTAGGACCGTTGCTCCGATACCATGTTGGGAAAAATGAATTGCTTGATCATTCTTGGGACCTCATGGCTTTCTTATATAGGAGAAAGGCCCTAGGTAAATAACGTGAGAGGTACATAAAGAAAATAAAGTATGAAATAACACCAAAGATGTACAGTAATCTCAACAACAACAAAAGAAATACGCCTGGGTAGTCACTAACTAAAGGCAGTTCACCTGTTTTTCTTTCAAAAAACCAAAGAAATAAACATTGAGATTCATCTTCTTGCGCATACGTAGCATTCGCCATGTCAAACTATCTATGAGCATTCCCACAAGTTTTTTTGAGAAAGTGTAGGGTGTACACCACAAAGATGTACACCTTAGCATTCCCATAAGTTGATAAACTTTTTCCTATTCCAATGTATCACTTGTCAATCTCATCTACCCATTTTCCATGATAAACTGTATAATGTTGCCTTCACCAACCTCCTCTACAATCTCACACAACATGTTAAAAAGTAGTTGCACATTCTTTATTTAGTCAGTTGCATCTATGATATTCTAGAACCAAATCCCTTTGGATTGTTAACAAAAAAATTTGATTAATGAATGAGGCATTTTAAGCATAAAAGAGGAAGACTAAGCAAGGTCATCCGGGGATGGTGGTGATGCTTGAGGACTTGCAAGGCGATGGTCAATGATAAAAACAACTTCCACATCCAACAAGGCCTAGGGCGAATAGGAATTCTAGCTTTTATTGTCAGGGCTTGAATATGGTCTATGTGGGAGGGAAAATCGAAGAAGGGAGCACATGAGAAATCCCAAAGACACTTAAGTGCCCTTATAGATGAAGCGTACATTGTGCCTCACTTTTTTGTTTGGTTCCGTTGCACCTTGATCTTGCGAAGCGCTTGCCTTATCGAACTCTAGATGTGCACATCTTAAAGTGAAAAGCCAATGCCTTGCCTCACACTGCATGATTTAGTGCATCAATGCATGATTTTGTTCCTTTTTTAGATGAAGTGTACATCGTGCCTCACTTTTCTACCTTGCTTTGTTGCACCTTGACCTTGCGATTGCCTCATCAAAATCCGTAGATGTTCACATCTTTAAGTGAAAAGCCAATGCCTTGCCTCACCTTGCGTGGTTTAGTGTCTCAATGCATGATTTTGTTCCTTTTTTTTACAAGAGACATGGATGATGGGGACAAAGTCAATCTCGGTCTCCATAGATTCAAGGTCCAACTATACAAAGATTCTTTTGAGCATGTAGATGCAAGGAAATGCATAAGTATGGTATGTAAGCTACTATATGCTATCTAGTCTTGCAAAAGTCGATCAACTAGGTCGTCTAGTCGAGTTTAGGGAGTTCCCCCATTTGAATAGGCTTAGTCGACTGACTAGTCCGATTAATTCTGGCTGACGCGATTATGGACGAGTTGACAAGTCACATTCAGGATGAGTTACCTTGGTGTATGTTATTTGCTGATGATATTGTGCTTATTGACGAGACTAGAGATGGAGTAAATGAGAAGCTTGAGGTTTGGAGACATGCATTAGAGACTAAAGGTTTTCGTATAAGTAGGGCTAAGACGGAATATATGGAATGCACCTTTGATGGAAGCAATGGTGAAGGAATCGAGGTTAAGATTGGTGACGATAACATTCAGAAGAGAGATTCTTTTAGATATCTGGGATCTATTTTGCAACATGATGGGGAAATTGATGGAGATATTACTCATAGAATAAATGCAGGCTGGTTAAAGTGGAGAGGAGCCTCCGTTGTTCTCTGTGATAAGAAAATTCCTTTAAAAATTAAAGGAAAGTTTTACAAAGCAGCCGTGAGACCTGCTATGTTTTATGGTTCTGAATGTTGGCCTGTGAACCATAGACATGTGCAGAGAATGGCTGTAGCAGAAATGAAAATGCTAAGATGGATGTGTGGACATACACGTAAAGATCGGATTCGGAATGATGCAATCAGAAAGAAAGTTGGTGTAGCTCCGATCGAGGATAAGATGCGAGAAAACCGCTTAAGATGGTTTGGTCATTTGCAAAGAAGGTCAACTGATGCACCGGTTAGGAGATGCGAGTGTTGGGATGTTGAGCCGGCTAAGAGAGGGCGAGGACGGCCCAAGAAGTGTTGGAAAGAGACTATACGAAGGGATCTTAGTTTTTTGGATATAAGTCCGAGATTGACCCAAGATAGATCTGAATGGAGGCGAAAAATCCATGTAGCCGACCCTACTTAATTGTGGGAAAAGGCTTTGTTGTTGTTGTTGTTGTGTTTCTGATGTTTTAAAGTAAACTAAAACTATGCTGTTTAATAAAGACACAAATCTATGTAAATCTGATCAAAAGATGCCCTATAACTTCATATTTACGTATGTAGTATATTTCAAAATTATGCAATAATTTTGATTATGTTTTCTATCTTTAAAAAATATTGAACCAAAATTATGCCACCTATTTCTCCTCGAATCACATGAATGTGAATTGCTCCATACTCAAATCACATGAATATAAACCATAAACCATAAACTGCTATACAATATCGAGTTGGTTTGGTTTGATTGTGCTGGGTGCGAACAGGGAATTTATAGGGGTGGTGTCAGGTGTGGCTCCACGAGATCAGGAGGTTGGAGGATGAGGTGTTGATGGCAATAAGGAGGTGGGATGAGTGGGGGGGGGGCAGGAGGATGAGCCAAGGGTTTTGATGGTGATGGTGAGGGAAGGGAGGTGGGGGCAAAGGGGACGTTGCTCGAGGTGGTGTTCACTGGGACGATCCATTGGAGTGGAAAGATGGTGTTTGAGTGGACGGAGGGGAGGTATCACTAGGGCATTACATCATGGATCAACCCATGGGTACCTGTGTGATCATAAGGTTCGGGGCGTTGATGTTCCGACTCATGGGTACCCCTTGTGACCATTAGGTTTGGGGCGTTAAATTTACGGATTAAATTTTACTGGGTACCTGAAATGTTTTTTTTGATGTCAATCCAATAGGGTCATTCCACATAGATCATCTTTGATACCTGCCAGTAATTGTTGAGATATATTTTATCTTTTTTTAAATACAACATGAGTTCTCCTGTCTATATAAGAGAACCCTAGGGTTTTCTTATACTGCAATTCAAGTATTCTATTCCCACATGGTATTAGAATGACGGTCCTAGATTGGATCTCCGATATCCTCGAGTTCTAGCCCCACCCACGAGCCCCTTCCTCTTTCACTCGCTCTTCCGTCACCACAACTCGCTGTTTTGCCGTCGATGGTCGCTGCAAAGCCACTCACGTGGCATCCCATGCCAACCAAGCTGCTCGCACAACACCCCAGACCGCAAGCGCGGCATACTTGGCCATCACCCAGCCTTTCGCGTGGTAGCCAAGGCTTCTGAGCCGCCGCCCAACCACTCGAGCAACACCCCATGCTGCTTGTAGTGGCGCCACAAGGCTACTAGCGCACCTCCTTCGTGCTATAGCTCTGTCTTTTGCCGCCAATATCGTCTAGGGTAGATCTGATGGTCCGATTTTGACGTTTTTGGTGTGATTTCAGGTCATTCACCCAATCAACCCCAGTGTACAGTTGATGTTAATGGGAATGGTTATGGCATAGTTCACACAGAGAACCGATTCCCTATTTGATTGTGTAGACACTTTCAGATTGGTCTATTACCCCAATCGAATTTTATCAGCTTTTTCATCATGTTAGAAATCAAGGGCGATGTCTTCTCTTCGTTCGGTGCTTTTAAGGGCCCAATATCCATCGTAAAGGGGGTTGGGACCACCTTTGAGTTGTGGTCCATGCAGTTTATGACCCTGATGCAGTGCAATGCAACCCAAGCTTGTAGACAAGACTGGGACGAATGCTTCTTGGAAGCAGGATGATGCATATGCGCATGTCTGACTCTCCGGTGTCTCACCATTGAGATATCCAATGATATTTTACATTAGCCCAATGCCAAGGCAATGAGAGATATCATTGCAACTACATATGGTGAGCCTAAGAATGAGACAAGATCCTCCAGTTGCAGTTTGGTATTTTCATGACCAAACGGAATGGTCATCCTCTGCATAGCTTTTATTCATCGCCTTAAGGAATGTTCGAGAAGCTACACGACTTCATGCATGTGACCACATCTGCAACACAATGGATGACGTACATGCACGCCGTGATGGTTGGAGTTTTTCCGACAGCTCTAGACCATGACTACGAGGCATCATACACCCATCTTCTCACGAGTGCTACTATACCTCCTATGAAGGAGGCTTACAACTGTTTTATCAGGACCATAGTTCCATCTATTGTTACTGCACGAATCTCTTCGGTTATGGTTGCATCTCGTAGGTACACGCTTTCTCAGTTCAGAGGGTCTGGTGCATGCAGTAAAGGAGGCGGACATCATCATGACCCTTGCACTTACTGTCTTTGGCCTGGTCATCTGGAGGAGACGTGCTATTTGAAGCATGAATACCTCGCATATACTCGTATGGCCAAGCGGGTTGATCCTACTGTTACTTCCGATCTACTATAGATCGGAAATTGGATGATATTGTCTCCCGTCTGTGGGAGATAATGACTCTTGCTGCCTCCATGACTAGTACACCTACATACCATCTAGATGTTACAGTCGTTGCCAGAGCCTCTGCTAGATCCTCAATTATAGCCTATGCTCTTACCAGTTATCACAAGGCATATATGATAGAGTGGATCATGGATACTGGTGCATCTCACTACTTGTGTATAGACAAGGCTTAGTTCGCTTCATATAGATCTGTTTCTTCTGTCATCGTAGATTGGACTCATTCCCTAATTACATAACAAAGGGAGGTCTGTTTCAGCCGTCTATGCCCCAACAGATTATGCCATATGTACTTGATTTTTTGATGAATTTCTTGTCTATTAGTTAAAACCACTCTGGACTTGCATTGTCATGCTATTTTTGACACCTCTGCTCTTGTGTTTCTAGACATACTCACAGACATGGTGATTGGGCGTGGACATGAGTAAGGGGGTTTCTACATATTGGTCCGATCTCCATATGTTGGTGCTTCCTTTTCTACCGGATTAGTTTCTCTGTACATGTGACATATATGTTTTGTTCACCTTCCTCTGCATAAGTTGTGTCATGCCCTCTCACATATATCCTCTCGGTCCACATTCCAATGCATGGTTTTCGAGCTTGGAAGCATCACCGATTTTCTTTCCTTGGTTGTCAGAGTCGTGGTAGTAACATTTTTTTTGAGTTAGTTCAATGTTCAGGAAGGTGGTATGTGGTATTCTGTCAGAGGGGTCATTTTATAATGACTATATGGTATGCAGAAGAGTATGTGGGGAGCAAGGTTCGAAATCTCGATTTCGATTTTGTTTTGGTCCCCTCCAAAACCAAAACTTCGGGAAATTTCGAATGTTTCGGTGGAAATGTTGAAAATGACTCAGAAGGCCATTTTTTAACATTTTTTCACAAATTAAGATTTTCCATGTTATTACAACAATAATAACTTACATATACACACTTATATCACACATATTGCTCATATATGCCTTTTATATCGCACCTGTCGATCATATCAGTCATATCGACCAAATGAATGTTAATGCCGATTCTTGGCCGATACATATTGGAATTGATATCATCCAATCCAAGATCTTAAAACAATAATAGCTTACAAATGCGCACTTATATCACACATATCTCTCATCCGCATGCCTTATATTACATCGTATTGGTCATATTGTTGAGCTGAATAATAGATACTGGAAATGAAAATCGAAATAATCAAGTTAACAACACTTAGAAGATATCTTTTGTTCATAAAAATAGATGAGCATTTGATTCTAAAATGTAGATAATGATTAATTAAACAATGTTATGTTCATAGAAATAATTGTCGTGAACACAGTTCTAATGAATTACAGAATTACTTACAGACTTATAGTAAAGGTGCATCTATTTTACGAAGATAAATGACAAACGAATGAAACAAACAAGCTATATCGGATGTATAGAAGTTATAGAGTTGTTTCATCTCCATTGCTTAAACCCAAAGGGGAGGAAGCTCCCCAAGATAAAGAATTGTAGTATGTACCCCCCCTATTGCACCATACCCCAAGGGGCTAGAGGGGCCTAAGTTGGCCCCTCTTTGCGGGGGTGCGGGGGCAGTGTCCCCGATCTGAAACAAAATATATATAACATGATGTGTTTTAATATTGGGAATATGTAAATAAGTAGTAAAATCAAGCTCACATAGATAATACGTTGATATACATAGACATTCGTGAAATTTCGTCGATATCAGTCGAAATCCATGAAATTTTGTACGGGAAACCATGAATTTCAACCGAAATGGGTTGATATGTTGAAATATCGGGTCGAAATACGGGAAATCGACCCATATAGGAGTTTTGATACCCATGACCTATCGAAACCAAAATTTCACGAAATTTCAAACTCTGGTGGGGAGTATGTGGTTTTATAACAAATATAAATAATTATTTTATATTATATTAATATCCTCTAAATATTGTTTATCTTATAATAATAAAGAATTGAAGGTACAAGGAACAAAATTATTGAGATAAAAAGTAATATAGAGTCAAATCATCAGTTGAAGGAGCATATGGCTTTTAGTTTAATGCATGTGGGGTTATTTGGGTTTGGGGTAAATAATTTTTTTATTAGAAAAGCGACTGAGTAGATGGTTGTATAGACGGTATACTCGGCCGAGTATGCGGGTCAACCTACATATATGACCGTTTCATCATATTCGGAATGACAAGGCTACCGAGTACAAGTATGCAGCCGAGTATGCGGTATACTCGGCCGCTTTTCTGAACACTGAATTTGTTCATTTTGACGTTACCATCAGACACATGTTTTATCTTATAGCTGTGGATGATTTATCTAAACTATAATGAGTTTTTCTTTTGAAATACAAGTCTGAGGTTGGGTCTGTCATCCAATCATTTATAATTGAAATAAAAAATATATTTTCTGCTACTGTCAAGTATGTTCTCCGTGATAATGCCTTGGAGTTCTGCACTTTATAGCTTTCTGAGTTCTTCAGGTCTCTAAGCATCATACACCATACCTCATGTGCGTACACTTCTTAGCGAAACAGTATTGCTGAATGCTACACCATTACTTATTTGATGTGACAAGGACTCTCCATTTCAAAGTCATGCTCCCCATTCTTTCTAGGTTGACGTAGTTCTCACTGCATGTTATTTTGTGAACTGTATGCCGTCCTCAGTTTTAGGAGAGAATGTTCGTTTCTCGATTACGTTTTTCGATAAAGACTTGTTCTCCCTTATGCCCGTGTCTTTGGCTCCGTGGTATTCGTACACTACTTGACTCTTGGTCGTGATAAGCTCTCCCCTAGAGCTATCAAGTATGTCTTTATTGGCTATTCTGGGATCTATAAAAGGAACCGTTGCTTTGATCTTGTTAGACAGAAGTACTATGATGGAGCTGATGTCGCTTTTTTGGGTATGTCATGTATTTTTCTCCTACAAGTGACATGTTGACTCTGTCTGACTCTAGAGAGGAGGTCTACTTGCCTCCTCCTATGCCACCGCAACCTCCAGCTCCATCGGCTCCTTCACCACCTCCACTATCTCTTATTGTGGCTCCTCCACCGTCGACACTCAGTATACCATATTTTTACATTCGTAAGCCTGCCATTGTTCTCCCTAATCATGGTCCTTCCCCACCATCCATCACACTCTGGGTATATTCGGAGCACATTGTTTCTACCGATGGCCAATGTTCAGGAAGACGGTATGCGGTATTTAGTCGGAGGGGTCACTGCATAGAGAGTATGCGATATGCGGGAGAGTATGCGGGGAGTATGCGGTTTTATGCGGTTTGGTATTTTTTATTATTAGAAATATAAATAATGTTTTAATATCATGTTAATATCATCTAAATATTATATCTCTTGATTATAATAATAAAGAATTGAAGGTACAAGGAACAAAACTATTGGGATAAAAACTAATATTAAGTGAAATGGGCAAAAACATCAATTGAAAGAGGGTTAAGTCAGGTGTTCGAGTTTAGGTTAGGGTTTTAGAAAATGTTATTTGAAAACTGTTCGCATACTCGACGACATATACGATATACTCGATCGAGTATGCGGCCTGACCCACCTAGAGGCCGATTTGGTCATACTCGGAGCGCCAAGGCTTTCGAGTATGAGTATGCGGTCGAGTATATGGTATACTCGGTCGAATTCCTGAATACTGCTGATGGCAATGATGATTTGGTTCAAAAAGTTGGAATGCAATATTCGTTCGATCAGGCGACCTGAAACGAGTAAGCGGGCGTACAGAAGTATATGCGATTATGCAGTTTCTATTATTTTAATATAAAAATGATTAAAAATATCGAATTCAAACATTGGATATTTATGTTTCAAAAAAATAGAACACATAAGAAATATGAAGTTAAGACTTTTTTGTACAATGTGATTTCAACCAAAGCATTTCCAGAAGTCATCCATTTAGATAAAAGCGTGGATCATAATTTTTATAGATAGTTAGTAAACTTAGCACACACATGTTTGATTTGTATAGACTACCAATATACAAAAAGGAGCTCCCAATGTTCCAGCACACTTAACCTTTCCTAATTAATTCCATGAGTAAGTATGAGAACTGTCGAAAGAATTACGTAGTCTGTGTATCGTTTGTTCTTTTTATTCTTTTATGTTCCGTCTTATGTAATTTACCCAGGGGTTTTCTCTATATAAGAGACCCTAGGGTTCTCTAGAATAAACAACTCTTATTTTTCCAACATGGTATCAGAGCCTAAACCCTAGGCTCTCTCTCACCCCATCCGCCGCCCCCCTCCCTCCCTTCCCCCACCTGCCCGCCCGCCGCCGTCGTATCTCCTTGCCGGCCCCTGCTCCCAGCGCCGGCCCTCCGCCTTCCAGCCGGCCCACCCGCCACCTGCCTCCCGCCTTCTAGCCGGACCCCCGCCTCCCAGCCGGCACCCCCGCCATACGCCGGCTTTACCCTAGCCGGCCACGCCTCTCGCCTCTCGCCGGCTTTGTTCTAGCCGGCACCGGTGCTCTCATGCCGGCCTTCTCGTAGCCGCCTCTTTCTCCATATTCATGGATTTGGGTGCGTAACGTCTACATACACACTCGAATCCTATGCAGTCGGTGTAGACACCTGTTACTCTATCTACAAACCCTAGTTCTTCCTCTACGGCGATATGTCAGAATCCAAGATTGATATGCCCTCCATAGGCGCGTTCAAAGGTCCCGTGCCAATAGTGAAGATAGACGGGTCGAACTATGAGCTCTGGGCGATGCAGTTCATGAGCCTCATGAAATCAAACGGTAAGAAGCACATTCTTACTGAGGATGAGCAAGCAGAGAAGATAGGGATTTATGCCTCTTGGGAGGCTGACGACTCGTATGCCAAGGTCTGGTTGTCTGGCACGTTGTCGATGGAGATTGCAAATGATGTCCTCCATCAGCCCACCGCTAAAGCGATGTGGGACATTCTTGCGGCGACATATTCCCAGGTCCGGAATGAAACCAAGATGCGACAACTGCAACACAACATATTTACCATGAAGTAGAATGGGCGACCACTTCATTCCTTGCATACATCCCTTAGGGGGATGTTTGAGAAACTCTACAACACTATCCCTCTGACGGCCACACCAGAGCAGCAGAAGACGTTTCGTAATGCTACCATGGTAGGAGTCCTTCTCGCGGCTCTTGATCCTGAGTATGATGCGGCCAGATCACAAATACTCGCAGATGCGACCATTCCTCTTATGGAGGAGGTCTACAGGAGGCTTAGCCGTCTACACCATCCCCCTCAGCGATGTGACCATTCCTCCTCTGTTCCATCCAGCACGTCTACACGACCCCCCTCAGCGATGGCTGCTTACAGAAGGAGGGGTGGTTCCTCTTCTTCATTCTGTGGCCGTGGTCGTGGAACTGGAGGTCGTGGTGGTCGGTCCCGGCCACCTTGCAATTTTTTATCACCGTACAGGTCACTCGGAGGATACATGCTATTCTAAGCATGGCTTTCCAGCATCAGCGAGGGTAGCAAAACATGTTGCATCTCCATCATCCAATGGGACTCATTCCCCCATTGTTGAACAGGGGGAGGTTATGTTATCCTCTTCCATGCATCGATAGAATGTCTTACATGCCCCTGAATTTTCGATGAACTTACTCTCTATTAGTCAGATTACAAAAGATCTGCATTGTCGCGCTATATTTGACCCATCTTCTCTTATATTTCAGGACATACTAACGGGCAGGGTGATTGGCCGTGGCTCTGAGCAGGATGGTCTTCATCGTCTAAACCGGAGTTCATATGCTGAGTCTCTTCTCATGCTGGTGGATCTGTCTCTTCCTATACATGGCACATGGCCTCAAATTTCAGCGAAATTCAGTCGAGTTTCTGTCGAATATCGATATCTAGTCGAAATCAAAATTCGACCGAAATGACCGAAATATGGGTGTCCTAGTACAAAAAATGACCGAAATGATCAAAATTTTGATCGAAATTCGATCGAAATTCCGTTTCGGCCAATCACCGAAATGGTGACCGAAACCGACATCTAAGGCCTTGACATGGCATCTACGCTTTGGTCACCTCCCTCTACAGAAGATGCGTCACCTTTTGCCTCAGATATCTCCAAGTTCGTCCTTCCGGTGTGAAGCTTGTCAGTTAGGGAAGCACCATAGAGCTAGCTTCCCGAGTCGTCAGAGTCAGAGAAGTAGCTCCCCTTTTGAGTTACTCCATGTAGATATTTGGGGTCCCAGTCGTGTCCCTGATCACCAGGGGCACATGTTTTATCTTGTCGTGGTTGATGATTTCTCTCGATTGTCGTGGGTTTTCCTGTTAAAGAATAAATATGAAGCTGATGATATTATCAAAAACGTTATCAATGAAGTGAACAATGTCTTTTCATCCAATGCGAAATATGTTCGTACTGATAACGCGTTGGAATTTTGTACTTGATCTCTCTCACAATATTTTTGGTCAAAAGGCATCATACACCAAACTACATGTGCTTACACCTCCCAACAGAATGGCGTTGCTGAGAGAAAACATCGCCACCTTCTTGACATTACTTGAACTCTTCTTATCCAGAGTTGTGCTCCTCTTTCTTTTTGGGGAGATGCCGTCCTTACAGCCTGCTACTTGGTAAATCGTACGCCGTCCACGGTACTTGGTGAGAAAATTCCTCTTTCTCTTGTATTTCCAGATAAGGAATTATTCTCACTCTCCCCTCGTGTTTTTGGAGTTGTTGCCTTTGTTCATCAGCTATCCCCAGGTCTTGACAAGCTCTTATCTAGAGCTGTCAAATGTGTCTTCATCGGTTATTCTCGGACGCAGAAGGGATATCGTTGCTATGATCCCGTTAACATGAAATACTTTGTCAGTGCAGATGTTACTTTCTTCGAGTCTGTTATGTATTTCTCACCTGCAGGAGACAGATTGGTCTCTAACACATCTTCTGATGAAGTCTATGTCCCTCCTCCTACGGTGAGTCCTCCTGTGTCCAATCCAGTTCCAAACATTGCGTCAGCACCTCCACCACCACCACCACCTCTACCAAAACCACTCATCTCGTCACTACCAAAATTCTATACCCGTCGATCTGGTCCTGCTCATGCTACACGCCAATCATCTAGCATGCCTCAGGTCTGTTCAGATGTTATTACTAATGATGGGTCGAATAGTGTGCCTATGCAGGGTGCATCATTACAGGACGATTCTGAACCGACGAGTTCAGTGGCTGACGATCTGGATGTTCCTATTGCGATGAGAAAGCAGAAACGCAGCTGTGCTTCGTATCCTCTTGCCTCACAGGTCTCCTTTCATCACCTCACAGGGGACTTTCAGAGATTTGCAGTGGCTTTATCTTCTGTGGAGATCCCACGGACCTATCAGGATGCATTGAAATCTGATTGCTGGCGGGCTGCAATGGAGGAGGAGATGGCTGCCTTACAGTCGCGTGGCACATGGAGCTTGGTTCCCGCTCCTTCAGGAGCATCTGTTGTTAGCTGCAAATGGGTATTTACTGTCAAGTATCATGCAGATGATAGCCTTGATTGGTACAAGGCAAGGCTAGTAGCACGAGGATTCACTCAGACTTATGGAGTGGACTATATGGATACCTTCTCTCCAGTCGCCCGTCACTCCACTCTTCGTATTCTTCTTTCTGTTGCTGTGGTACGTGATTGGCTCTTGTTCCAGTTAGATGTTAAAAATGCATTCTTGTATGGAGATTTGCAGGAGGAAGTCTACATGCAGCATCCTCCGGGGTTTGCTGATGAGGGGGAGAATCATATGGTGTGCAGACTTCATAAGGCAATATATGGCCTTAGACAGAGCCCAAGGGCTTGGTTTCAGAAGCTTTCCCATCTAATTGAAGAACAAGGATTCAAGAGATCCAATGCAGATCACTCACTGTTCATCCAGAAGACTACTCGAGGTACAGTTGTCGTTATGGTGTATGTTGATGACATTTTGGTTATAGGAGATGATGCTCAGGGGATAGAGATGGCCAAAGCAGTGTTGGGCCGTCAATTTGTTACAAAGGACCTTGGTACATTACGATACTTTCTGGGGCTGGAGTTCGCCAGGAATGCACAAGGTCTAGTAATTGACCCAGAGGAAATATATTACAGATATGCTTGTTGAGACGGGCATGGTTGGATGCAGACCTTCTACTACTCCTATGGACCCCAGCATGAAATTGTATGATAATGATACAGAAGAAGTCGATAAGAGAAGGTATAGAGAAATGGTGGGGAAGCTTCTTTACATGACTATAACCCGACCTGATATTGCCTTTGCAGTTAGCCGGGTAAGCCAATTCATGGAACAACCGAGACAAGTACATATGGATGCTATATATATGATACTCAGGTATCTAAAATCGTCTCCAGGCACATGATTGCTGTTCAGAAAGGAAACCAGTTTATCTGTTTCTGCATGTACGGATGCTGGCTATGCAGGATGCCCTAAGGATCGAAAGTCTACCTCAGGCTTTGTTGTATTTGTGGGTAGCTCTCTAGTTTCTTGGAAAAGCAAGAAACAAACAGTTGTGGCTAGATCCAATGCGGAATCTGAATACAGGGCTATGGCACAAGCAAGTACTGAAATGATGTGGGTTCGAGCTGTACTAGAAGACTTGCATGTAGATGTACCTCTACCCATGCAGTTACAGTGTGATAATCAAGCCGCATTGTTCATTGCCAATAATCCTGCCTTTCACGAGAGAACCAAGCATATTGAAGTAGACTATCAGTATACCAGAGACATGATCCAGAAGGGACTGATTGCTACTTCACATGTTAGTTCTGGGGAGCAGACTGCCGATATCTTCACCAAACCGTTACTCAGAGGACCACTCAAGAAGTGTACTTCCAAGCTGAGCATGATAGATATCTATGCTCCATCTTGAGGGGGAGTGTCGAAAGAATTACGTAGTCTGTGTATCGTTTGTTCTTTTTATTCTTCTATATTCCGTCTTATGTAATTTACTCGGGGGTTTTCTCTATATAAGAGACCCTAGGGTTCTCTAGAATAAACAACAACTCTTATTTTTCCAACAAGAACCACCGATTTACTAAATCTGTTGTTACTAAAAGAGTGAATAATTACTCAAAATAAATAATTTAGAAAAGTGTCCAATGTGCTGGTGCAAGATAAATTGGATTTATGTGCTTATATAAAAAACGAATTAAAATCGTATTTTGGGTAAATGCTGCAATAATTTTAGGGAAAAAGGGGCCTACGCTCATGTGTAGGTAACTTCTCTACACCCACCACTTTTTCCCTCATTTTTTTTGATTTTTTGAATTGAATCCTTGGGGGATTTGGATCACAATATATCACCATAACATCATTCAAATTTCAACTTATTTCGAGACTTCTAACTTATCCATCATCACAGTCAAATTTTAACGGTCTCAGATTTGCTGAAATCAACCCCCTCCGATGAAGATGTTAGGAATGTCTGTTTTATGCGAAATATGAAACACATTTCATTTAATATTCTAAGTAAATCCCCTAAAGATCCATTTCAAAAAAAATCAAAAAAATTGACGGGAAAAGAGGTGGGTGAAAAGAAGTGTACTTCCAAGCTGAGCATGATAGATATCTATGCTCCATCTTGAGGGGGAGTGTCGAAAGAATTATGTAGTCTGTGTATCGTTTGTTCTTTATATTCTTTTATGTTCCGTCTTATGTAATTTACCCAGGGGTTTTCTCTATATAAGAGACCTAGGGTTCTCTAGAATAAACAACAACTCTTATTTTTCCAACAAGAACCACTGATTTACTAAATCTGTTGTTACTAAAAGAGTGAATAATTACTCAAAACAAATAATTTAGAAAAGTGTCCAATGTGCTGGTGCAAGATAAATTGGATTTATGTGCTTATATAAAAAATGAATTAAAATCGTATTTTGGGTAAATGGTGCAATTATTTTAGGGAAAAAGGAGCCTACACTCATGTGTAGGTAACTTCTCTACACCCACCACTTTTTCCCTTATTTTTTTTTGATTTTTTTGAATTGAATCCTTGGGGATTTGGATCACAATATATCACCATAACATCATTCAAATTTCAACTTATCTCGAGACTTCTAACTTATCCATCATCACAGTCAAATTTTAACGGTCTCAGATTTGCTGAAATCAACCCCCTCCGATGAAGATGTTAGAAATATCTGTTTTATGCGAATTTCGAAACACATTTCATTTAATATTCTAAGTAAATCCCCTAAAGATCCATTTCAAAAAAAATCAAAAAATTGATGGGAAAAGAGGTGGGTGTAGGAAAGTTACCTACACATGGGTGTAGGCTCCCCAATCCCATAATTTTATGTCAATATCTTATTTAGGGTCCAAAATCTTATAATTCAGAGAAGTGTCCATTGTCCAATGATACAACAATAATTTTATTTTTGGTCAAGAATGGGTACACTCCAGATTTATGTGCCTATATCTTAAAAATGAAATAAATATCGAAGGATTTACTATTTAGGGCTAAATGGAGAGTGCACCTTGGCGGAGGAAAGTTGCAAGTTCAAGGAGGAGACGGAGGAGCAACCCAGGTGGAGGAGCAGAAGGTGGCGGAGCAACTCAGGAGCACACTGGAGGGGGTTGAAGGGGTTGTTGCTGCCGAGGCTTGAATCTGGCGGAGATGCTTGAAGCTCCAACTGTTGCATGTAGGAGCACCGGAGCTGCATGACAAAGCACTCAAGGAGATGTTCTGCTGCAAGGCGGAGCATCGCAGGGGTTTTTGTTGCAAGGTTGGGATCCTTTTCGGGAATTAGGGCTCCGTAGCAGAGTTCAGGGTGCGAGGGAGGGCTGCTGTTGGGGATGGGTATTATCGGGTGATTTGGGTGGGTACTAATCGGGTATTGGGTGGGGTTGGATTGGGGAAAATAAGAGGGTTGCTGCTGTCTTATGCTCTATTACATATGCGGCTGCATATGTGGATTACTCGGACCGAGTATGCACTAGCATCGCATAACCAATGCATAGTGTATATTTGGTGCACTAACGTTAGAAGGTCCGAGTCCATGCGGCCGCCTAGGCTGATTTTCTAAACATTATCAGATTTGTCTATACAGCATGCTACTTTAGAGGACGGACACACATCTTCTGATGAGGCTACTTTACTGGTTACAAATGGTACATATGATCTCTTGTTGTATCCATGGCCCTACGGAAGCTAAGACGTACATGTGACGCACATCCTCTCGTTGCTTAGGTTCATTTGGGGCGTCTTTTAGGAGGATTTCAAGAGTATTGTCGTAGTTCTGTCAGATGCAAGACAGTCAGTGGCATCTTGCTATGGAGGAGATGAGAACACTACAATCACATGTCACTTGGAGCTTGGTTACTGCCCCTTCAAGGGCTTTTGTGGTTGGATGCAAATGGTTGTTTATAATGAAGTAATATGGAGATGGCAACATCGATTGCTACAAGGCTTGGCTTGTGGTTCGAGGGTTTCGCCCAAACTTATGGAGTGGACTACCCTTCGGATCCTTTTTTCTGTTGTAGTGGTATGCAGACTTATGTGAAGAATGCATTATTCTATGGTGATCTGTAGGAGGAAATCTACACGCAGCAACCATCCCTCAGAGGGAGTATTAGAAGATTTGCAGAATCCATACGATTATTTTATGGTCTTAGGCAGAATCCCAGAGCATGGTTCCAGAAGCTCTTGGACTTGATAAAGCAACATAGTTTCATCAGACTGACTGCGGATCATCATTGTTTGTTCATAGGAAACTGAAAGGTATAATTGTTATAACGGTCAATGTTGATTATATCATTATTACAGGAGATGATTTGCATGGTATTAGTGCGTCTAAGGAGTTCATTGGATAACATCTTGTCACCATTTTAAGGCTTGAGTTCGCCAAGAAGCATCATGGTTTTGTAATGACCCACAAAAAGTACGTTACCGATCTTCTCTCTGAGATATGCACGGTCGATTTGCAGACCTGCCATTACTCCCATAGATTCTAGCATGAAGCTTTATGATGATGATACATAGGAGGCTGATAAGAGAAGATACATGGAGTTCGTGGGGGAAGCTCCTATATGTGACAATTACCATGCTAGACATCTCCTTTGCCGCAAGCAAAGTCAGCTAGTTTATGGAGCAACCGAGACATGCACATATGGATACAATTCACTTGATTCTGAGATACCAAAAGGCATCTCTAGGTACAAGACCACTCTTCAGCAGAGTGACATCCCTCGTAGTTACATCATGTGCAGATGCAGATTATGCAAATGTCCCAAAGATAGAAAATCTACCTCATGCTTTGTAGTGTTCATAAGGAGCTCCTTGGTATCATGTAAGAACAAGAAGCAAGCTATGGTTGCCATATATAGTGCAGAGTCAGAGTACAGAGCCATGACACATGGAAGCATTGAGATGGTGTTGGTCAGATTCGTTTTGATTGACCTAGCTATTGACACATCTCTTCCTATGCATCTATAATGCGTCAACCATGGTTCTCTTTTCATTGCCAACAACCCTGCCTTCCATGAGAGGACCAAGCACTTTGAGGTATATTATCATTACACTTGTGACATGATTCAGAAGGGCTTTATCTTTACTTCCCACGTCATCTCAGGGGAACGGGCAATTCATGTGTTCACCAAAGCTCTAGCCAGATGGCCATTTCATAGATGTTCCAAGTTGAGCATGATTGACATCTGTGCCCTATCTTGAGGGGGAGTGTTGAAATATATTTTATCTTTTCCTATTTTCTTGTATTTTATTTCTTTTCATTTCTATTACGTAATTTTCCCAACATGAGTTCTCTTTATAAGAGAATCCTAGGTCCTCTTGATAATGTAATTCAGTATTCTATGCCCACAGTAACCGTGCACGCCCTCAAGGGAAGGGACTTCTTTTCATGTGTCGAAAGTCTTTTGATATGCTGGCTTATTGCTATGTATATTATGAAAGTTGTCCTAATGGTAAGAAATTCACCACAGATTTGCGCGTCTACAATGGACGCAATCTTGTAATATGGAGAAGAGCTTGAAGCAAGCATGGTCATTCGATCCAAATTGAGTTTGAATATAGGACTTAGCCTAAACCATTATTTGGTTGACGTAGATTCGGAGATTGGTTTTCATAAATTCATAGCTATCCTTCTTCTAAATCTTAGTCCAATGTTGAGATACCGCAACTCTGGAACCATGTTTGTTGTAAACAATCCTACTTTTCTAGTCAGGATGAAGCATGTAGAAGTATATTGTCATCCAGGAGGGATGCATCCAAATTGAGTTAGTAGCTTCCGAAGAGCAGACAACAAATGTGCTCATAAAGGTCCCGAGTAACTCTTCCTTTACCAATTCTTTCTCCAAGCTGAGTATGATCGATATCTATGCTCCAAATCGAGGGGGGGGGTGTTACAAATCACATTAGGTCTGGAGTAGATTTCTTTGTTTCTATCCTCTGAGGTTCCTACGAGAAAATCCGCTTTCCATAGGTTCCTAGAGAGACTCCTTTTTGAGTTTCTGTATAGGATAGGTTTGGTTTCGTGGTCCTTATAAGAGGGCACATTTTTGAGATCTGCATATAGGTATACTGCGATTTTTTTCGTCCCTTAGAGAAATGGAACATCTTTCACTGAGGCACACTTTATGGGCCACTAAGAGGGAGACTCATTACAATGTCGATCACAGTTAGCATTGATGCAGAACATGAGTCACTCCATACTTTGAACTTCGTCATTTGCTACAAGAGACGTGTGTTGAGTCAAAATGAACTCTCTTGTCCTGTATTATACACGTATGCGTAAGTGGCGATTTCTTTTGTTGCAAGCCAAGCCTTCCACGCCTTAACATAAATGACTGTGTTGAGAAAGATGAAGAGTTGGGTTAATTGAATCTTGTTATGGTCCAGTTAGAGTGAGATTTGTGGATCCTTGTTAGTCGCTTATTCATGCATCTTCTAGAGGCCGAACTTTGATGTTTTGGTGGTGCTATATAAAGATCTTCACACCTCATGTAATCTTTGATAAATTTAATAACAAGATCCAACTCTTAGAGTCTTCTTCTGTGGAGAAGGGGTGCTCTTTGGAATTGTCTCCCACTATGAAAATTTATGTTTTTCTCGCCTTTGATTATGCACATTCTATTTTATCTTTCAACAAATTTCTTTTTTTGAACTTACCAAGAAGCGTTGCTGATGGCAAGTTGATAAATGGAGCAATAATGGACCCAAACTTAGTTGAAAAAGTTGTCTAAAAAACTCAGTTGAAAAAGTCCAGGGAGGTCGCAAAGTAATTTACGTTGCACTTTTTCCGAGATCTAAGTCAATTTTAAGGTTCAAGGGTCTAAACTGTTCTTATGCATGAATCATGGATTTTTTTGTAAAATCTCCATGCAGTTTCTTTAAGTCTACTGAGTAATATAATTCCACTGGAGAAAGCCCATGCATGTGGGGAAGGACCCCGGGTGTCCTGTTTCCTAGCACACACACACACACACCGAGACTGTGGGATATGGGCGCAGTTCTCTATATCTGTTGGCGACCTTGCTATAAACTTCAGAATCTGAACGGTTAATTGTATCTTGAGTGTATTAAAGAAGTTGCGCTAGTAATAGTTCTCTCAAGTGCATCTGTCATTTGGATAAGATTTTGATTGTAGACCAGTGTTTTTCTTTTATGGATCTTTTCTGCATTCATGTAAAAATTTATGTTCATTTGCAGTTCATATTTTCACTTTTTGGCTACGTTTTGACCAATCTTTCTCTCCACAGATGGCTGGTGAGGTATACCATCACAAGTACAGCAGAAGACGCCCACCAAAGGGATGGAATTTCACCGTCGAGAAGCTCGGCATGCAAGATAAATGCAGAAGTGGTAGCGCCTTTAGGTTTATCAGCTTGCCAGATGGTTCTAGCAGAGGGCTGAATGAAATGGAGAAGATGTATGCAAGAAGAGAGACGCCCCGACATCGGAGAAAGATCCTTCCATGATGTGGAAATGGATTGTTAGTATAGTTTTGGTATATTATTGCAGGAGCCCCCTTCTCTTTCTCTTGTTTCAGAACAGGATAGGTAGGTGCCTGTAGCAATAATGGAGCTACAAAGTTCACTGTTGGTTTTTGAAGAGCGAGCATCGTAGTTCTCTGTTCTGGCTTATATAAAGCAGTGGCTTTGCTTAGGTTTTATTTTGAAGGGTATTCAATCTTGTAGAGACTTATATATGTTACGTTTTATTGTTCCGTAATTTCTATTTATATTTTGTAAGACTCTGTAATTTACCCAAGGGTTTTCTCCCTATATAAGAGACCCGAGGGCTCTATGGAATAACATATCAGAGTATCGATTACTCTAACATGGTATCAGAGTCAAAACCCTAACCCTAGGGTTTTGTTCTCTCCACCCGCCGCCCCCCCTCCCTCCTCTCTTCTCCCGCCGCCACAGGGCCCCCAGCCCTCCGCCAGTCCTCCAGCCCTCCGCCGAAGGCTTCCAGCCCTCCGCCAGGGCTCCAGCTCTCCGCCAAAGGGCTCCCAGTTCTCAGCCAGGGCTTCCAGCCCTCCGCCAGGGACCCCTTCCAGCCAGCCCAGGCGTCGCCAGCCCTCCATCGAGCCCCTCCCTGCCGCCCCCGGTGCCGCCAGCCCTCCGTCGAGCATCTCCAGGCCGCCAACAACGCCCAGCCCCACTGCTGGGTACCCCTAGGTGCCACATATCTCTTCCGCTAAGGCTTCCATAGCCACTACTCGTCCTCGGGGCGACTCACCTTCGGTCGGTTCCGGATAGATGACGGATTCACGTGCATAACGTCTACATGTGCACTTGAATCCTCACATGTCGTGGTAGACACCAGTTTCTTGGTCTATCATCTCTAGTTGTTCTTCTCCGGCAGTATGTCAGAACAAAAGGTCGATATGCCCGCCATAGGTGCCTTTAAAGGTTCGGCACCAATCGTCAAAATGGACGGGACAAACTACGAACTGTGGGCTATGCAGTTCCTCAGTCTTATGAAGTCATGTGGTAAGAAGCATATTCTTACCGAGGATGAACCGTCGGAAAAGACAGGAATATATGCCTCATGGGAGGCTGATGATGCGTATGCCAAAGTTTGGCTCTCAGGAACGCTCACGACGGAGATAGCGAATGATGTCCTCCATCAGCCCACCGCCAAGGCGATGTGGGATATTTTGGCCACGACGTGCTCTCAGGTACGCAACGAGACGAAGATGCTACAGTTGCAACATGATATCTTTACCACGAAGCAAAATGGGAGGCCTCTTCATTCCCTGTACACGTCTTTTCGTGGAATGTTCGAAAAGCTCTATAGCACCATTCCGCTCACAGCCACGCCGGAACAGCAGAAGACGTTCCGCAACGCCACTATGGTTGGCGTATTACTTGCTGCCCTTGACCCTGAGTACAAGGCAGCACGCTCTCAGACCCTTGCAGATGCCACTATCCCACCGATGGAAGAAGTATACAGGAGGCTCAGTCGTGTACCTGTTCTATCGAATACAGCGACTGCACCTCCCTCGGCAATGGCAGTTTCCAGGGGACGAGGTGGTTCGTCCTCATTTCGTGGCAGAGGAAGTGGTGGACGTGGCCGCGGAGGTCGCATATGCTCTACGTGCTCATTCTGTCGTCGTACTGGTCATTCGGAGGATACATGCTATTCCAAGCATGGCTTCCCTCCTTCTGCACGTGTCGCTGATCATGTTCAGAGTCCACCGGCATCTACTCCAGATCACAGGTTCGAGGAGCTTGTGGCACGGCTTCGTGATATCATGCCACAGTCATCGTCAGAGGGTGCTGAAGCTTCTGATGTTGCGGCCTCGGCGTCAGCTAGTACATCTGCTTCAGCCAGTGCCTCAGGTAGTCCTTCAGTCTCATTTCATAATCATGATCTCACAGGATGGATTGTCGATTCTGGAGCTACCCATCATCTCTGCCGTGAGAAAGATATTCTGCAGTCCTACAGAGCTGTTCAGCCTGGTCGCTCTGTACTCATTGCTGATGGCACTCATTCCCCTATCATCGGTCAGGGGGAGACGGTTTTACTACCCTCTATGCACTTACAGAATGTTCTACATGCACCAGAATTCTCTATGAACCTCTTATCCATTAGTCAGATTACACGTGATTTGCACTGTCGTGCTATTTTTGACCCATCGTCTGTTATTTTTCAAGACATACTAACGGGCAGGGTGATTGGCTGTGGCTCTGAGCACAATGGCCTCTATCGTCTCGTCCGAAACTCTTACGCCGGCGTCTCACTGCATTCCCAGGGCTCCGTATCCCCGTATACGTGGCATCTTCGGTTTGGTCACCTGCCACTACAGAAAATGCGTCACCTCCTGCCTCAGATCTCTCCGAGTTCATCTTTTCGTTGTGAAGCATGTCAGTTAGGGAAGCACCATCGGTCTAGCTTCCCCAGTTGTCAGAGTCGGAGCAGTTGCTCCCCATTTGAGTTATTTCACATAGATATTTGGAGTCCAAGTCGTGTCCCAGATCATCAGGGGCACATGTTCTATTTAGTTGTGGTTGATGATTTTTCTAGAGTGTCCTGGACTTTCCTTCTTAAAAATAAATCCGAAGCAGGAAGTGTTATTCAAAATCTTATCAATGAAATTCAAAATGTTTTTTCATCTACTGTTAAGTATGTGCGTACTGACAATGCATTGGAGTTCTGCACTCGTTCACTTGCTCGCTTCCTTTCTTCTAAAGGCATTATCCACCAAACCACATGTGCTTACACATCTCAACAAAATGGGGTTGCAGAACGGAAGCATCGACATTTCCTTGATATTGCTCGCACATTACTTATTCAGAGTTGTGCTCCATTATCCTTTTGGGGGGATGCTATACTTACAGCATGCTATCTTGTCAACCACATGCCTACGACTGTTCTTGGGGAAAAGTCTCCAATCTCTGTCCTTTTTCCCGACAAAGATTTGTTTACACTTACACCTCGGGTCTTTGGCACTGTTGCGTTTGTCCACCGCTTATCTCCAGGGCTTGATAAGCTATCTCCTAGGGCTATCAAGTGTTTTTGTGGGCTACTCCAGGACACAGAAAGGATACCGTTGCTATGACCTTGTTCATGACAAGTACTATGTGAGTGCAGATGTTACATTTTTCGAACCTGTCATGTACTTCTCCCCTGCAGGTGACAGATTGGTCTCCTCCACATCCACAGATTCCAATGTCTATGTGCCTCCACCTCCAAGCCTGGGTCAATCCTCTACTCCACCACCACATCCACCACCACCACCACCACCACCACCACCCCCGCCACCACCTCCAGTTGTACCTTTTACTAAGTTCTATACAAGGCGGCCAGGCCCTGTTCAAGCTACATGTCAACCATCCAACTCGCCTCAGGTATGTTCTGATGTTAACACTAATGATGGGTTAGACAATGCACCAGTGCAGGAGCCTTTACTACAGGAGGAGGATCAACCGCTCAACACAGTGATGGATGATTTGGATCGGCCCATTGCTCACAGGAAGCAACGAAGACAGTGTGCTCCATATCCTCTTGCCTCTCAAGTCTCATTTCATCGTCTCAATGGGGATTTCCAGAAGTTTGCAGCTGCTGTCTCGTCAGTTGAGATTCCACGGACATATCAGGATGCCATGAAGATTGATTGCTGGCGTCTAGCCATGGAAGAGGAGATGCGTGCCTTGCAATCTAGAGGGACTTGGTCTCTTGTCCCCATTCCTCCAGGTGCCTCCGTGGTGAGTTGCAAGTGGGTGTTTACGGTGAAATATCATGCGGATGGACGTCTCGACAGATACAAGGCCAGACTTGTAGCACGGGGATTTACCCAGACGTATGGGGTAGATTATTTGGATACTTTTTCACCAGTGGCGAGACACTCCACTCTTCGCATCCTCCTATCTGTTGCTGTGGTACGTAACTGGACCATTTTCCAGCTTGATGTCAAGAATGCTTTCTTGTATGGTGACCTACAGGAGGAAGTCTACATGCAGCAGCCACCCGGGTTTGCTGCTGAGGGGGAGACTCAGATGGTGTGCAGACTTCATAAGGCTATCTATGGCCTCAAACAGAGTCCCCGAGCATGGTTCCAGAAGCTTTCCCAGCTAATTGAACGACAGGGGTTCAGGAGATCAAATGCGGACCATTCACTGTTCGTCCAGAAGACCCCTAGAGGTACAGTTGTTGTTATGATATATGTTGATGACATCTTGGTTACAGGAGATGATGCTCAGGGGATTGAGATAACCAAGTCCCTGTTGGGAAGCCAGTTTATTACGAAGGATCTGGGCACGATACAATATTTTCTGGGGATAGAGTTTGCAAGAAATGCACAAGGAATGGTGATGACTCAAAGAAAATATGTCACAGACTTGCTAGTTGAAACAGGAATGACTGGATGCAGACCTTCAAGTACACCTATGGACCCAAGCATGAAGCTGTACGACGATGATACCGAGGAGGTGGACAAAAGAAGGTACAGAGAGATGGTGGGTAAGCTCTTATACATTACTATAACTCGACCGGATATTGCCTTTGCAGTAAACCGAGTGAGTCAATTTATGGAGCAGTCGAGGCAAGTTCATATGGATGCCTTGTATATGATATTGAGATATCTGAAGTCTTCTCCAGGCACAGGGTTGCTATTCAAGAAAGATACAGATCTGTCTATTTCAGCTTGTGCAAATGCAGATTATGCAGGATGTCCAAGGGATCGTAAATCTGCTTCTGGATTTGCTATCTTCATAGGAAGCTCTTTAGTTTCTTGGAAAAGCAAGAAACAGACTGTTGTGGCGAGATCCAGTGCTGAATCCGAATACAGAGCCATGGCACAAGCAAGCACAGAAATGATGTGGGTTAAAGCAGTCTTAGAAGATTTGAATGTAGATGTCCCCTTGCCTATGAATCTTCAATGTGACAATCAGGCAGCATTGTTTATTGCCAACAATCCATCTTTTCATGAGAGAACAAAGCACATCGAGGTGGATTGTCATTATACTAGGGACATGATTCAGAAGGGCTTCATTTCCACTTCTCATGTCAGTTCAGAGGACCAGACTGCTGACATATTCACCAAGCCATTGCTCAGAAGACCTTTCCAGAGATGTTCTTCCAAGCTGAGCATGATAGATATCTATGCTCCATCTTGAGGGGGAGTGTAGAGACTTATATATGTTACGTTTTATTGTTCCGTAATTTCTATTTATATTTTGTAAGACTCTGTAATTTACCCAAGGGTTTTCTCCCTATATAAGAGACCCGAGGGCTCTATGGAATAACATATCAGAGTATCGATTACTCCAACAAATCTTTGTTGCTATTGTTCCGCTACTCATCTAATGCAACAATGAACGATGACTTACTGCTTTGGCACGGCATAATCTTTATTTACCCTTTGGAGTATATATACTAAATACACATTGGGAAAAGATGACATGGGTATATCTGGATCTGTGTAGTGGTTGCATCCAGTTTTCAGCTCACATTTTTCTACAGAGCGTCATACATGTTGAGGTTTCCCGTTGAAGGACATCATACCTGTTAATATCAGGGGACTTTAGTTGACATGACACAACTATGGCTTGTTTATATATGCATATATACATGGTTATGGGCTACTTTCAAGGGAGTCAACTTAGCTACTCCCGCTATTGTTTTTTAAATATCTTAAGGTATATAACACAATGTTTTCATTCAAATTAACTCAATTCGAGACTTCTATTCCACAATCTTTCTGAAAACATTTGGGGGGATTTAAATCCCTATATAACACAATGTTTTCATTCAAATTAACTCAATTCGAGACTTCTATTCCATCCATCAAGCTTGTCAAATTTTAACGGTCTCATAATTGCTGAAATCAGACCAATTCAGATGGACATGCTAAGAATGTCTCTTTCACATTAAATTTGAATACCATGTCATCTAATGGATTACATCTCCTTGAATGTTTTCAGAAAGGATCATGTTTTGTTGGAAAGAAATCCTACATATATATATATAGAGAGAGAGAGAGAGAGAGAGAGGAAAGGGAGCCTACTTTGTGAAGTAGGTAACTTACCTACTGCACATTTTATTTTTTGCAACTTTTTTTTATCTTTTTTTGAAAAATATCACCATGGATTTTCATAATTATATCCCTCTAACATGTCATTCAAATTTCGTCAGAAACAGAGACTCCTACGGCTTCCATCCAGACAGTCATTTTTTAACGGTCACAAATTTGCTGTATTTTACCTGTTCTGGATGGAGGTCATAGGAGCCTCTGTTTCTGACAAAATTTGAATGACATATTAGAGGGATATAGTTATGAAAATCCACTGTGATATTTTTCAAAAAAAAATAAAATTGCAAAAATGGAATGTGAAGTAGGTAAGGTTACCTACTTCACAAAGTAGGCTCCCTTTCCTCATATATATAGGAACGGGAACCTACTCTATGGAGTAGGTAACTTACCTACTCCACTTTCTTTTTTTTTCAATTTTTTTTATTTTTTTTGAAAAATGCTTCCATGGATTTGCATAATTATATCCCTCTAATATGTCATTCAAATTTCGTCAGAAACAGAGACTCCTACGGCCTCCATTCAGAACATGAAAAATACAACAAATCTGTGACCGTTAAAAAATGACTGTCTGGATGGAGGTCGTAGCAGTCTCTGTTTTTGATGAAATTTGAATGACATATTAGAGGGATATAGTTATGAAAATCCAAGGAAGCATTTTTCAAAAAAAAAATAAAAACATTTTGAAAAAGGAAAAAATAGAGTAGGTAAATTACCTACTCCATGGAGTAAGATCCCTTTTCTCATATATATATATATATACAGAGAGAGAGAGAGAAGGGAAGCTGTTTTGAGTAACAACCAAGATGGTTGTTACACAAGGCAGTTTCCCCAATATTTTTTTATTTTTTTTCAAAAATTCTACCATGTATATTCATCTACATATCCCTCCTACATGTCGTTCAAATTTCGTGAGAAACAAAGGCTCCTAAGCCCTTCATCTATAACAAGTAATTTTTAACTGTCTGAAATTTGTTGTAATCTACCTGTTCTAGATGGAGGGCATACGAGTCTTCGTTTCTCATGAAATTTGAATGACATGTAGGACGGATATGTAGATGAATATACATGGTGTAATTTTTGAAAAAAAAATTGGGGAAACTACCTTGTGTAACAGCCATCTTGGCTATTACTCAAAATAACTTCCCCGACCTCTCTCTCTCTCTCTCACACACACATGCACACACGCACGCACGCACGCACGCACGCACATTCTCTCATTTTTTTATTTTTTTTGGAAAATAAAAATTTGTATATTCATCACTATATCCCTCTAACATTCTATTAAAATTTCGTCAGAAACAGAGACTCCTAAGCCCTTCATCTAGACGTCATTTTTTTAACGGTCGCAGGATTTTTTAAATCGACCCTGTTTGGATGGAGGCCTAGGAGTCGCTGTTTCTGACGGAATTTTAATAGAATGTTAGAGGGATATAATGATGAATTTACAAATTTTTATTTTCCAAAGAAATAAAAAAAATGAGGGAAAAATAGGGGTGGAAAAGGAAAATCAATAAAAGTTTCTATTCATATCTCCCAACATACGTTTCTCTTTTCCGTCGTTTTTTATGGATCTTCAGATACAACTCGCATCATCTTCTCATGGCTATCTAATCATTTCGTGTTGTCTTCCCATTGCCTTCAGAATCAACCTCCAAGTACTTCCGGCCTTCATAATCAAATCGCAAATATTTCCCATGTCCAATGCTCCACAGGGATTGGGGATCCGGATTTCTATTTCATGCAAGTATCATATTGATTTTTCTGTTACATGATTATTATTTACATTCTGTCGTATTTTTATGCTCATATTTGACCAATGTCTTATCATTGTTTGATCGCATGTTGATCTTATATTTATTGAATGAATGCTTACAATTTTCATTTTAGTGTGGTTTATATATCACACTTGGTTTTTGATAGTCAAAATCAGGATTCATATAACGGAGGTTCGATGTTTTACATTCTTTTCGTTTCTCGTGTCCTGTGCTTTTGTACAATCACACATCTGATGGATACAATTTTATCTACATCTTTACAATCTTGTATGCCGCAGTTATAAAATAATATTCATAAGGGGTTGGGGAAGCTGCACCCGGAGGTGTAGCTAACTAGCTGCACCCGGCTCTTTTTTTCACTGATTTTTTTGTTTTTGAAATGAAACTTAGGGGGATTTAAATCGCCATATATCACCATGATATCATACCAATTTCAACTAAATTCGACACTTCTATCATCTCCATCAAGCTACATGTCTACATGTCTATCATCTCCATCATGCTTCCCTTTTCCCTGTTCATAAACACAATTTTGTCTACATGTCTACAACTTTGTATGCTGTAGTTACAAAATAAACTTCATGAGTACAATTTTGTCTACATCTTTACAAACTTGTATACTAAAGTTACAATCTAAACTTCAAAAATACAATTTCAATGCAGTTACAAAAGAAACCTCAAAAATACAAACTTGTTGACAGCGGTTACAAAATTATCTTCATAAATACAATTTTGTTCCTATCTTTTACAAACTTGTTTGCTGCAGTTACAAAATAAACTTCATAAATACAATTTCGTTGCAGTCACAAAAGATACTTCATAAATACAATTTCGTCTGTATCTTAACAGCCACGTATGTTGTAGTTACAAAATAAATTTCATAATTACAATTTCGTATCTTTATAAATTTGTACGGAGTTAACAAAATAAAAGGAGTTTTACCTAGCAGACCCTATAATCTTTGTCAATTACCTCCATGACCTTTAAAACAACCTAATTCCTCCCTCGATCCCGTAAACTTGCTCCGTCTTACTCCACGATCCCTGCCGCTAAATTTAGCTTTACTTGAGTCAATACCTTGAATTAACCTAACCAGAGGAACATTTCTCTCACCTCATCATCTCATTCCTCTTCTTCTTCCATTCTTCTTCTTCCTCCTCCTCTTTATTTTCTTCCCCCAAGCTTCTGGGCGGCGGACAACAGACTCGCGGCTGGAGCTCCTTCGAGTGGGCAGCGTGCAGGTCGAGTTCCAGGCGGATGGACTCGAGAGGCGGAATGGGAGTGGGAAACGGAGTCGACGAGGGAGTAGAGCGGTGGTGTTTCTTCGAGTGCGACGAGGATGGATGATGGTGCTCCTTCGAGCTTCGACGACAGGGATCAGGAACGGCGGTGCTAAGAGATTCTTCTCCGAGCGGTGGAGGCTGGAGGTGCCGCGCCTCGGTCGAACAGGGCACGACGGAGCGCATGGTGATGGAGTGTGGGGTTGTGGCAAGATTCTTCGAACGACGGAGCGAGGTCGGGTCGGTGGTGGATAACGGAGGTGTTGGGTCTCACACGGGCAGAGATGCTACTCCAGGCGGAGATGGATCTTCAGATCTGCGATGGATGTGGTTGTCGGCGATCGATGGTCGACGACGACGGTGAACGGATCTGGATGGCACTGGAGGGGGTCGGCGGAGAAGGGGCTGTGCTCCCCAGGCGGAGATGGTGGACAACGAGCGGCGGTCAGCAGACTGACCCGCGCAGGAGGAGGCTACGTGGGTTTCTTCACGCGGGGGCGCGCAAGCTTCAAGGCGGTGGGGCACCTTCACACCACGGTTGTTGACTCTAGGCTGGAGGAGGCGGCTGGGGGCGATGGCAGAGGAACAATGGGAGGAAGGAGGAAGAGGAGGGGAAAGAAGAGGAGGTGGAGCCGTGGAGGAAGATGGCATTTTTGTAAATTTATCAAATAAAGAGAACAACTCACACATCTTTTCCATGAAATCCAATTAAATTTAACGGATGAATTGATGGGAGTTAACTGCATGGTTCGTGGGGGTAAGGGTTAGCAAGTTTACGGAGTCGAGGGGGGAATTATGTTATTTCAAAGGTCGTGGAGGTAATTGACAAAGATTATAAGGTCTGTCGGGTAAAAATACCCAAAATAAACTTCATAAATATAATTTTGTATTTACAAACTTGTTGGCTGCCATTTAACTGTTCACAATCCTTTTTATATGCATTGTGAATGTTATTTTCCTTTCACACTATTTTTGTCAATATTCATTTTATTAAATTTCTCTGAAGTCTTCGATAATTTTTTTCTATAATTCAAACAATCTTGTATGTTGCAGTTTAAAAAGCTGATCATGCATACAATTTTCTCCTCTTTTTTACAAATATGTATGATGCAGTTTGGAAATAATGTTCATAGATACAATATTTATCTACTTACAAATTTGTATGATGATTTGCACAATATCCATTCATATAGGATTACACTATTCCCATTCATGCTGGAGAGTAAATTGAATTTTATACACTATTCCCATTCATGCTGGAGAGTAAATTGAATTTTATCTTTATCTTATATATTGCACATATTTTTTACCGTTAGTTTCTGTTGGGGGATATATGCAACAACCAATCAACCAGGAGTATTCCCCTAAAACTGTCCTACAGCAAAGATGGCACAACACAATATATGTTCCCCACACGAGAACTCAATGACAACAATCACAACCAAGCACACAAGCAACCACAAGAGACAAGGATTTTTACGTGGAAACCCTTACTCAATGTGAGAAAGAGAAAAACCACGGGGTAAGACCGTCAACCAATCCACTACGATCAAAACAAGCCAAAGTTCTTCTCGGTTTTGTTGCCCACAAAACCGAGGTACAAGCCACACACACAATAGATAGTTCTTCTACAAATAGCCAACTATCCCTAGGTATCTAACAATACCAATATTGTGTTCAAATCAAGAAGATAAGTGACTCCCCTTGTGGGCTCCCGGATGGAGTCCTAAACACGATGCTCGGCTCCTTGAGGTCGTTCACAACGACCTCTAACTGCTCCTCTCGAGCACACCTAAAGCCACTGCCCTCCAAACCGAACCCGCTGCTTCCTCGAGCTCCAAGATGCAGCTCTATCTCTCTCCCGCTTGGGCTCCCTGATGCGCGCGGAGGAAGATGAAGAGGGGGTCCCAAGACCCTTGCTGCTGCTGGAATGGAGAAGAAAACCCAAGAGCTAGGGCTTCGTTCCCTGGAAAAATGGGGGCTGCACACTTGCGTTGTGCGTCTCTGGAATGGGGTAACAAATGGGGTGTCCTCCTCTGGAAGTTGGGATTGGGGATAACCGAATGAGGGTCCCCCCACTTGTTGGACAAATATTCATAAGGCCACCCAAGTTGGGGCTGGACTTGCAAGTAACCCAACAACCTCCCCCTCCAGCCCCAACGGGGAGGTGTTGTCCAAAGATGGAGATCAATAAGAAGTAACACCGCTCAGCTCTTTACAGAGCTGAAGCTTTTCACGAGTGACTGCCTTGGTCAACATGTCTGAGGGGTTCTCATCTGTGTGTATCTTCTTCAACATGAGCTGCTTCTGATCAATTGCATCCCTCAGCCAATGGTATCTCACATCAATGTGTTTTGTCCGAGCATGGTGCATGGTACTCTTGCTCCGGTCTATAGTGCTCTGGCTATCACAAAACACGACTGGCTCACTGTCATCCAATCCAAACTCACCAAGAAAGCGTTGTACACCACACTTCTTTCCCGGCCTCTGCTGTTGCAATGTATTCTGCCTCGGTAGTCGAGAGAGCAATACATTTATGTAGCTTGGATTGCCATGATATGGCTCCCCCTGCAAATGTGAAAATGTAACTTGAAGTGGACTTTCTTTGGTCCACATCTCCTGCCATATCTGCATCAGTATAGCCAAAAAGTTTGGGATCTGACCTCCCAAACACAAGACACATACTTGTGGTCCCTCTCAAGTATCTTAAGATCCATTTCACTGCCTCCCAATGGTCCTTTCCCGGATTGGACATGAATCTGCTCACTACGCCCACTGCATGGGCTATGTCGGGTCTAGTGCAAACCATGGCGTACATGAGGCTCCCAAACTGCTGACTGGCATGTGATCTTGGCCATCTCTGCTTTCTCCTCAAAAGTAGAAGGACATAACTCTTTGGTTAGCTTGAAATGAGAGGCTAAAGGCATGCTGACAGGCTTGACATTCTTCATATTGAACCGCTCCAACACACGTTCAACATAGCTCTCTTGTGACAACCATAACATATGCTTCTTCCTGTCCCTTGTAATCTGCATCCCTAGGATGTGACTTGCCTTTCCCAAATCTTTCATCTCAAACTCCTTGGAGAGTTCTTTCTTGAGCTTTGCAATCAAGTTGGAATCATGACCTACAATCAACATGTCATCCATATATATCAAAAGAATGACGAACCTGTCATTGGGAAGACGAACATATACACATAGATCGACTGTTGTCCTCTTGAAACCCTGCTTTCCCATGAAGGTATCAAACTTCAAGTGCCACTGTCTCGGGGCTTGCTTCAACCCATAGAGATTCTTCCTCAACCTGCAAACCATGTGCTCTTTCCCTTTCTCTTGAAAACCCTGTGGCTGCTCCATGTAGATCTCTTCCCTCAAATCACCGTGAAGAAACGTCATCTTCGCATCCATCTGCTCCAGCTCAAGGTCCATGCTAGCAACAAGTCCTAGCACCATTCTCACTGAATTCATCTTCACCACTGGGGAGAAGATCTCATCATAGTCCACTCCTTCCTTCTGACCAAACCCTTTCACCACCAATCTGGCCTTGTACTTCACCTGCTTGCCGCTGTCATCTGATTTCAGCTTGTAGACCCATTTGTTCTTCAAGACTCTCTTTCCCTTAGGGTGCGTTTGGTTCGTGGGTTATCCATGGGTGGATAACCCAGTTTTGTGTTTGTGTGTTTGGTTGGTGGGTTAAGGGTTGGGAGGATTTGTGTGATGTGATTGTATTGGAATTTGAAAAAGTTGGTAGTTATTATGGTATGATTGTATTGAAATTTGAAAAAGTGCGTGGTTATTGAGATGTGATTGTATTGAAGTTTGGAATAGTGAAGGAAGTTGAGTATTTTATGATTTTTAGATGATATGATGGTATAATATATATTTTTTTTTGTTGGAAAGAGAGTGGGCCCCACTAGTGGATTGGGGATATGGGTTTAGGGGATAACCCATCCAAAGTGGGGGGTAATTTCTAACCAAACGCACCCTTAGGAAGCTCAACAAGGTCAAAAGTGCGATTCTTTCTGAGAGATAGCATCTCTTCATTCATTGCATTACGCCAATGACCCTTATCCTTGTGCTCCTGTGCCTCCTCAAAGGTATATGGCTCACCTGCGTCTTTGAGCATCACATACCTAGAAGTGGGATAATGAGATGATGGCTGGCGTATCCTCTCAGATCTCCTGACCTGAGGCTCTGCTGCATCTGTATGTAGATGAGGCTGCTCCCCCTGCCCTAGGTCCCCTAGACCTGCATCAACGGGGTCTGCATCTGGCTCATGCTGCTCTAGCTGCCCATCCTCTCCACCTATACCCTGTACTGAAGAGGGCTCTGTGTCCTCATCACTGTCATCATCCATGGAAAACTCATCTGCATCACCACTCTCAGTGGTGTCCTCAGCCAACGTTTGATTCTCATAGAAAATCACATCCCTGTATCTGGTGACTGTCTTCTTCCTTGGATCCCAAAGACGGTATCCACACTCCTGATCTCCATAGCCAAGAAAAATACAAGGCACCGCCTTTTCATCTAACTTCTTTCGCTGCTCCTTGGGTACCAATACATAAGCCTTGCATCCAAACACCCTCAAATGAGCATATGAGGGGTCCTTCCCCATCCAAACACGCTCTGGAATCTGAAAATCCAAAGGAACTGATAGAGATCTGTTGATCAAGTAACATGCGGTGTGAACCGCCTCCGCCCAAAAGGTCTTGGGCAACTTCGATGTCTTCAGCATACAACGAACTCTCTCAACAATGGTCCTGTTCATCCTCTCAGCTAGACTACTGTGCTGGGGTGTGCCTGCTCTGTCCTCTCATGCCTGATGTCGTGCTCTGCACAATAGCCCTGAAAGCTATGGGAGGTGTACTCTCCCCCATTGTCTGTGCGTAGACACTTCAACAATTTCCCTGTCTCGCGCTCAACCATGGCATGGAACTTCTTGAAGCAATCAAATACTTGATCCTTCGATCTCAACACATACACCCACACCTTCCTAGATGCATCATCAATGAAGGTGACAAAATACCTGTTTCCTCCCAAAGAGGCTATGTCCATGGGACCACAAACGTCAGAATGAACCAACTACAGAAGGTTTCCCTTCACCTTCAATCCAGCTCTGTATGGCGCACTCCTGCTCTTCTCCACCTCACATGCATCATGATGTAAACATGATCGAGGCGCGACGTCTGAAAATAAATTAATTTGGGCGGTGGATTTTTGGTGGAAGAATAAGGGAGGGGTTGAGGAGAAGAACACGCCTGTTGCGCGAGGTTGAAGGAGGAAGAACGCATAGATCGCGAGGAGAAGAGAGAAGAGAGAGGAGATAGAGAATAATTCTCAATTAATTATCAAACTGAAGTGACTAAAACAATGGACCCTCATCCCTTTATATAGGAGGGATGAGATTACAAAAATAGTAAACTAATTTAAATTGACAACTAATTATCCTGATTAGACTCTAACTAATTAACCGACCAAATTTAAAAATCAAATCTATGACTAATTGTTGGAGATCACAGGCGATCTCATTTATTTAATTAGAGACACGACAACTTAAATAAACGTAAATAAAATTACCCAATAAATTAGATAAGTAATTAGCCCTGTCCGTTGGTTTCACGCTGCATCAACTCTCCTCCGCTTTAAAAATTCGTCTCCCGACGAATTACTTTATCTTCGTTTTGATGGTGGAGAATCCATCTGGATTGGTTGAGCAAAAATCCTCAATTTTGCTCCTTTTCCATATTACGTTTGTAATTTCTTTCCATGGAGGGGTATGGCTGCAAATGTTTTACCCCTTCACTTAAAGGGATTCCATAGCATAATATATCATTCAATTGCCCCTTTTGATAAAAAATTTTGTAAGGGGGACCTTCCCTGTAATTTTTCCAAATTAAATCTTCATCCCAGATTTTATGGGAACCGATGGAAGAGGACCCTTCAACCCTCGTTAGGGTTCTTCTCCCCATGAGATCTCGTCGACGGCGGCAACCCAGGGGCAACTGGCGGCGGGGCTTCTTCCATGGACGGTGGTAGTGGGGGCTACGGGAAGGGAGGGGCGAGAGGGTATGCGGGCGCGAGGCGAGGGGGAGGCGATGCGGGGAAGGGCGACGACGAGGGGGGTTGGCGCGCGGGGGGCCTGTGCGTGGGAGGGGCGCGGCCTGTGCGGGGTACCACCAGGGTGATCGCGGGGAGGGAGGGGAGGCCGGGGCGAGCCGGCGATGCTGGGGAAGGCGGCGAGGACGGGGGTGGTTGGGGTGGGGGCTTTGCTGGGATTGCGGGGCTGGGTTTGGTGATGGCGAGGTGGGTGTCGTGGTAGGGGACGGTGGGCGGGATTGCGGTTTGGCGCACGAGGGGTTGCGGGCTGGCTTGCGCAGGGAGGGGCGGAAGGGCCCGGGGTGTTGGGTTCTAGGCCGCAGGCTTTGCGGGGGTGGGGGAAGGCGCCAGCGAGGCTGGGGGCTGAGTTGGAGTCGCCGGGGTTACGGGAGGGGCCGCCGGCGGTGCGGCGAGGGTCTGGATGGCCTGGGGAGCCGCTGGGGGCGTTGGGGCTGCCATTGGGAACGTTATCGGCGATGGGGGTTGATCTGGAACATCCTGGACAGCAACACCGACTGCACAAAAATCGAGGTTTTTGTATTCCTCGTCCGCGGGATCTTCGTCGAAGATGGGCCCTTTATCCTCCTTTTCTTCTTGCACAATAGTTGTATCAAATAAACCTTCGGTATGAATGAGAATACCTTCATTTTTTGCCTCAAAATCGGGTTGACTGGCATCAACGACGGTCTGATTTTTGTTGTTGTCGACAGCCGGATCTTCATCGACTTTTGCATCCAACCATGTTTGGACTTTGATGCTCGACATAAGGCACTTCTTGAACCTTTGTTGACGTGTACGTGAACGTGGACCATGAGATATGCAACTCAAATCATATTGCATCTTCCAATACGCGACGGGATCGTCGAATCGTAGGGACGATTCGGTTGCCATGCTCTGATACCAAATGATGCAAACATGATCGAGGCGCGACGTCGGAAAATAAATTAATTTGGGCGGTGGATTTTTGGTGGAAGAATAAGGGAGGGGTTGAGGAGAAGAACACGCCTGTTGCGCGAGGTTGAAGGAGGAAGAACGCATAGACCGCGAGGAGAAGAGAGAAGAGAGAGGAGATAGAGAATAATTTTCAATTAATTATCAAACTGAACTGACTAAAACAATGGACCCTCATCCCTTTATATAGGAGGGATGAGATTACAAAAATAGTAAACTAATTTAAATTGACAACTAATTATCCTAATTAGACTCTAACTAATTAACCGACCAAATTTAAAAATCAAATCTATGACTAATTGCTGGAGATCACAGGCGATCTCATTTATTTAATTAGAGACACGACAACTTAAATAAACGTAAATAAAATTACCCAATAAAATTAGATAAATAATTAGCCTTGTCCGTTGGTTTCACGCTGCATCACATCACAAGGAGACAAAGTGATGTCATTGTGGTAGGGGATCAACTCTCTCTTGCTAAGAAGCTGCAAGCCCTTTTGACTCATGTGGCCAAGCCGACGGTGCCACAAATCTGAATTATCTGCCTCACTAACATGCAAACTGCCATCCATGACCTTCACTCTAGTCATGTAGAGTGTGTGACACAAACTGCCTCTAGCCATGATGAGAGAACTCTTGATAATATTGCACTTGCTGTCGTCGAATTTCAAATGGTAGCCTTCACTATCTAGCTGTGAGCCAGATTTAAGGGTAAGTCGCACATCAGGAACATGCCTTACATTCTGGACTGTCATTGAGCACCCAACATCCGTCTGAATCGAGATGGTGCCCATGACAATAATCTTAGAGTAACTTTCGTTACCCATCAAGACTCTCCCATAATCACCCTTAGTGTAGGTGGTGAAGAACTCCCTGTGTGGAGTCACATGATAGGAGGCGGCCGTGTCAACGATCCACTCCAAATCACTCCCTGTATGCAAGCACTGATCCTGGATGGTGAGAATCACCTCATCTGCACTTTCATCTACCACAACTGCAACTAAATTCCCATCTTCATTTTTTCCAATCTTTCCTGGCTTCAGCTTTTTCTCTCTTCAAAACCCTACAATCTCTCTTCCAGTGACCGGGCTTCTGGCAATGGTGACACTTTCCTCTGCCCTTGGACTTGTCTCTGGATTTCTGCCTCTCTTGTGACGCTCCTCTGCTGCTGGATCTTCCTCTCCTCTCAACTGCATACACATGTGAAGAGGAGGATGCCTCTCCTGAAGAGCGACGTCTAATCTCCTCATTGAGGAGACTGCCCTTGACCATAGCCATGGTCAACTTGCTATCCTTCGCAGAGTTGCTCACAGTGACTATTAGAGTCTCCCAACTGTCTGGCAAAGAACCCAACAAGAGAAGTGTCTGCAAATCATCATCAAGTGTCAAACTCATGGATGTCAACTGGTTGATGATGCTTCAGAAATCATTCAAGTGCTCTGCCACTTTGCATCCATCCTTGTATTTCAAATTCGCAAGCTTTCTAATCAAGAAAGCCTTGTTGGTTGCGATCTTCTGATCATAGAGCTCGGACAACTTGTCACACAGCTCCTTTGCATTCGTCTCCTCGGCCACGTGATGAAAGACCGACATGTCAAGCCACGTTCGAATGGTCCCAATGGCCTTTCGGTTCAACTTTGTCCACTCGCCGGCGGACATATTATCCGGCTTGGCACTCTCCCCTCCACCGGATCGTGGAGGTCCTTGCAATATAAAATATCTTCCATCTTAGCCTTCCAAATCTGCCAGTTGCTACTTGTGAGCTTGATCATTGTGCCTTCATCATCTTTGCCTATTTTTCTCAACCCGAGCTCTGATACCACTTGTTGGGGGATATATGCAACAACCAATCAACCAGGAGTATTTCCCTAAAACTGTCCTGCAGCAAAGATGACACAACACAATATATGTTCCCCACACGGGAACCCAATGGCAGCAATCACAACCAAGCACACAAGCAACCACAAGAGACAAGGATTTTTACGTGGAAACCCCTACTCAATGTGAGCAAGTAAAAACCACGGGGCAAGATAGTCAACCAATCCACTACGGTCAAAATGAGCCAAAGTTCTTCTCGATTTTGTTGACCACAAAACCGAGGTACAAGCCACACACACAATAGATAGTTTTTCTATAAGTAGCCAACTATCCCTAGGTATCTAACAATACCAATATTGTGTTCAAATCAAGAAGATAAGTGACTCCCCTTGTGGGCTCCCGGATGGAGTCCCAAACACGATGCTCGGCTCCTTGAGGCCGTTCACAACAACCTCCAACTGCTCCTCTCGAGCACACCCAAAGCCACTGCCCTCCAAACCGAACCCGCTGCTTCCTCGAGCTCCAAGATGTAGCTCTATCTCTCTCCCGCTCGGGCTCCCTGATGCGCGCGGAGGAAGACGAAGAAGGGGTCCCAAGATCCTTGCTGTTGCTGCTGGAATGGAGAAGAAAACCCAAGAGCTAGGGCTTTGTTCCCTGGAAAAATGGGGGCTGCACACTTGCGTTGTGCATCTCTGGAATGGGGTAACAAATGGGGCATCCTCCTCTGGAATTTGGGATTGGGGATAGCCGAATGAGGGTCCCCCACTTGCTGGACAAATATTCATAAGGCCCCCCAAGTTGGGGCTGGACTTGCAAGTAACCCAACAAGTTCAGCACTCCTAAAGTTAGAATGACATTTGATTCGATTGACCAAGCTCACCGCTTCTACGAATCCTATGCAACAACTATAGGGTCCAATGTTAGAAAAGGAAGCGCACGATACAATCTCAACAGTGATAAAATTGAAAAGATTGTTGTTTTCAAAAAGGTTTCTTTGTTGGAAAGAAGGTATATCTACTGCAAAGAGCCTTAGAGATAAGCGTACTATAGTTCAAAATGATTCCAACGAAGACCTTTAATTTTATAGGCAAGAAAGGAGAGTTGGGATAGTTAGAGCATGATGCGATGCAATGTGGTCTATATGTCTCAGACGTGAAGAACACGATCAGTTAGTTGTTAAATTCATAGAAGATCACAATCATAATCTTGTTACCCCTTCCAAACGTTGATATCTGAGACCTGATAGAAGCTTTTCAATAGATTGCTTGTCAAATCAATCACGGATGTTAATATACCTATATCAAAACAATCATAGTTTCTAGATAATGGTCGCTTCACCAATAACCAGGTTGGTCCTATAGTTCGTGATATATATATCTCAACAGTTTCGATAAAAAAGTAACGACGGTATGGATTCTCACCTACGTATAGAACACTTTTGAAATTGCCAAAGGTTGATTCCAGAAATTTTCTCTTCATACCAATATGACAATGATAACTGTCTAACTCCCTGTATTTGGATTGATTCCGAATCACATGCAGATTATAAGTTATTTGGTCATGCAATTTCTTTTGACACCACATACAAGACAAACGAGTACAAGCTTGTCTTTGGACTTTTTTGTGGAGAGAACCACCACAACATAATGGTATTCTTTGGAAACACTTTCTTAAATAAAGAAACAATAGATTCTTTTGTTTGGTTGTTTGGCAAGTTCATTGAGACTATAGGCAAGCAGTCAATTTCCATAATCACATATGAATATCCTGCGATTCATGCTGCTATACATGTGTGTTTCCCTGATGCTTCTCACAAATTGTGTGCTTGGCACATAATGGCTAGGCTTACTACAAAGCTTGGTGCTATAAGGTATATTGAAAAATCCCTTTAGACCTTTACCGACTTGGTATGACACGAAGATAATATAGAAAGATTTGAAAATGGGTGGCTATATGCAATTAATAGATTGGTCTCTCAGACAATAGATGATTTGCTGGGAAAGTATCAGACACAAATGGCTTGATATTTACATGAGGCAAACCTTTTTTTTCTGGCATGAGAAGCACCCAACAAAGCAAGAACATAAATCACTTCTTGCAAAGCTATATTACAAAGAACAATTCTCTGCTTGGATTCATTCATACGTTCCGAACTGCCCTATAAAGACTGAGAGCGAGATAATGATTTTGATAATGATGCAAATACATGGAGGACAATTCTGAAAATGGAGTGGAAGATGGAAGGACAGCTATGGGACTATTTCACAAAGTCTATTTTTTATGATCTTCATGAACAGTTTCATGAAGGCATTGACCTGAATATTCAAGTATCCAAAGTTTGCTCTGATAGAATTATATATTCAGTTTATAAAATTACCGAACTTTATTCGAAGAAGAAGTTTATTTTTTCGATGAATCTCAAAGAATCGTTTGTTGTTGTGGAAGGATGGAGTATGGAGGGCTTCCTTGCATGCACTTGTTCGCTGTGATGAAGACACGATAATGCATACACCTTACATCAGTGGACAAGGAATATAAAAAAGCTGGGCATTATCCTTTATACAACGTGAATGAACAAGAAAGAGCTTCACAATTGAATTGATTATGTTCATATATTGTTGCAGGTTCTATTGGTTATTCTGATATCTTCACACCCAAAGAAAACTTCAAAGAATTATTTATGAGATTCAAAGGATGAAGCCTTCAAACAGAAATGCGTAGGTGGATAGTTGCAATGCTACTCAGATTGCATCCTATGCTCATCAAGTGACCATCCTTGAACCTGATACGGCTAAAACAAAATGAAGTGGACGTGGTGGCATGATAAAGGGTAGTGGCAATAGACAGAGACCTTCATTTGAACTTAGGAAGAAGAAATGTATAAAGTGCAAATCGTGCCTTAAATTCAATGTTGGCCATGATTCTCGTAATTGCCCATAGAATAAACATGTAAAAGGTGACATTTATTTTATTATCTTACTTAAAATGAGTTTTCACTATTTTACATGCTCCCTTTGACATTTGTTAGTCATCTATTTCTCTTTTTTTTCACTTTCTTGTAGTGATTCTTCGTCCAGTTCTGACCATCCTGATGTTTAAGTTTCACACACAAGTTTTTTTAATGGTACAACTTTCTACTCCCTATACTGTAATTATATAGATATATATATTCAATTCTATTGTAGCCTTTATTTAATCATTTTTTATGCAGAATTGTTTTCGTATCAAAATCTCAGCACACGAATGTCAATACTCCAATCCATATCGACCAGCTTAAGCATCACACATCCTGCTACATAGCAGAGCTCTGCGACTGTTCTGCGGGGATCATTTGTTTGAACAGCTGTGAGTAACTTCAATATGTAAAGAACAAGTGTTCAAGACATGGATTTAATGCCATCGCTATATGATCACTTATAAAGGGCATGCTGCAAAAATTTAGCTTGAAGTTTGTGCTGTGGATATGTTTAGAGATATGGTGTTTTGTGATCTTTTATTCCTGTGAACAATTGAAGTTGAATTTTGTTGTTATAATTTACCTCATTTGATGTAACTTTACAAGTAATCTATGTTTTGACTTGAGTTGCGGTGAGTGATTAAGTTACAAAATCATTCCTTGAACAAAATTTTTTGTTCTAAATGTTTGAACTTATTCACTTTCCTCAATCTTTTTTCGTCACAGTTTCAAAGGCTGAATACTAACATCTTTTTAAAACTGGCTTGTCTTTTAGTTACAGTTATTCATGTTCCTAATTACTAACATCTTTTTGTTACAGTTGTTATAATCTTTTTATCACGCTATTCAATAACTTAAAAGTCCTCAAGGCTTCATAAGCGTCTAAACCATGTAACGTCCCGGGCTTAGGTCCCCGGTCCGTTATCGAGGGAAATTGGCCCTGACAACTTGTTGGGTTCGGAGCCAGATAGACCCGTTGGCAACCACCCAAAATGCTTAAGTCCAAATTGTCAAGTAGTAATCCTCACCACTTATATACCACACCCACACTTCGTGAGTTTTAGGTATGGCACTATGTTTGGGGTGGGGGTGTTACAAACCAAGCTGACAATAACAATGAGCAACGAAAAATAATATTTTTTGCTTATAGGAATAGAAAGTTACAGTTTCACACCTCCAACTAATGTTCACAGTTTCATAACTTAAAAGTTCTCAAGGCTTCATAGCCCTTGATTGTTCAACAAAAGGGAGATCACTTATTATTTCCAACAATGTTCTATTTGATTATTTTATTAAAATTCTGCATTCACATTTTTTAAAACATTCTATAATCTAGAATGAGAATTCTACATCACAGAGAGAAAAGTCTGTTTCCTTCATATTGTTAAATTTAATCATAGCATGTTTCAGTTTTTATATATCCCTTACGCTGAATCATTGATTGATAAACACCGAAGTACTTTCTTTTTCGAAGGTGTATAACTCAGGATGCTTCACATTAGAATCATGTAAATTACATCTTGTTGTAGTCAAATTTCATCATTGTTCCATGTTGAATTACATATATGTAAAAGACTATCATAACACCAAATAGGTCAAAATAGTTTCGAAGCTTCAATGTTGACATCATATACCCAAAGTTGATATAAATAAAGTACTTGATTCTCAAAACAATTTACCACATACAAAATACTTCTAAAAAAACCATGCAACTATTGAAGCCAATTAACAGCTCGAGTCAAAATTCTAACTACTAAATCATATAAAGTATGTAATCACTAAAACTAAGTAGATCCATTTGTCTCTATCCGTCGATAAGTAAGTAGCTTTGAAGCAATTTCTGATCTGAATTTTGCAATGTCTTCATGTGTAAAATCTAGCGGTTTTCCTTCACAAAGATACTCCATTTTCATTACGTAGATACCACAATCTATACTCTACGGACGCTGCGGCGGACGATCTTCTATGTGCACTATCTCCTATTCTGCTATATACTCTTCGATAATACTTCCTCCGAAGTATTCTCCAACCCATCCACGGTGCAATCACCATACACAATTAAATTAGCCTTCAACTGTGTTGATTAAAACTTGCAAATGTACTTTAAATCAAACCAAATACTTACCCATTTAGTAACATCTTTTTTTGTGAATACTTGTCCCTTTCATCGAGTTATATGAGAAATATTTCTTGTCTTGAAAATCGATAACAAGTAAGGGCCATTGGTTACATGCATGTATAACCGTGGAAACCATGTTCAAACCAACTAGTCTTGACTCTAGTACTTCATATAACTTTTAAAAAATTTCAAAATCTTCATTTGTTCCGTCTTGAACATTGTTCACAAAAATATTGCCACAATATTTAATATTTTATCAATGTATTGTAATTCTTGCAACAATGTATGAGGTTTAAAACTGAGTCAGCACTTACAATCTTGTAGATCGACGTGAACAAAAAATGAAGAACGTCAACATCTTTGCAATGATAAGAGAATAGAATTTCGATGTACATCTCAATAATCTACATCAATTGAAAAAGTTGCAATATATTTGTACCGTCAACACATATAAAAATTCCACTTGAAAAGTATTAACATTCAAAAGTCATAGTCATACCGAGTCCTCAACTATTCTTTCATACAAGAAGTTATAAATTTCTCGGCCGTTACAATAAGAGTTCACTGGAGAGTGGAAGGTTGCATTCAATATGTATTTCATCATGAAATTATTATAACAAGTAATTGTCCATCAATAGAGTATAGAAACTATCTTAAAAATTTCAATAATGTTCTGATTTGTCAGCGAGATCTCACAAGAAATCTTGAATCATTTTCCTATTTTTTCTGATATCTGCGCATACCCAATGAAGTCCATAGGTGGGTCACAAAGATACTGCACGAGAAATTAGAAAACTTGGTTAGTTATTATCCTCTCCATGTCAGTGTTGGTAAGATAATCCTAAATAAATACAACCTCTGATTCTTCATGCTTGTCAGCTTCTTTTGCTGCAACAGGAGATGGATTTTCCGATGTCTTCTTCTTTCTAATTTTTTTCTGAACCTTTGGAGGTTTCACTAGATTTTGATCTGTGTTAGATGCCATTCTTCTTGTTTCAGTTCTCACCTTAACTCTCAATGTCATAGAACTTGGGATGACATACCCCCTTTTCTCTTCCTCTTAGGGGTGCCTTGATTTTTTTGTGAACCTTCCGGATCTCTAAAGTCTCCAAGTAAATCGAATGATGGCATCTCAAAGGTACATGCATTATCATTATTAACACAATTCCATCTTTGCGCTGATCACTCCCCTTTCCATATCATCTATTGTGATATCTTGCTGATCAATTCCCTTTTTCACATCCTCCATCATAATATCAACGATAGCATTTCCATCTAGCATTTCTTTAGAATGCATTATATAATTGTATATGTCAATAAGTATTTCCCTAACGTTCACCTCATCCATACCCTTCTCTCTCGATATATGCTTTGAATCCAACATTTTAATCTGTAGCCTCAATGTTTCATTTTCATCCTTCAATTATTTGATTTCATCTTCATATGATTCCAGATTTTCACGCATAGCTATCGTACCTTGTACTCCTTGCAGCTCTTCAATTAACTTTTTCAAAGATTCAATCTTAGTGGATAATCGTTCACAATTGCATTCCTTCTTCATTCTCTTCGCATCTTCCTCATCTTCACGTTCTCCTCCAACATTTCTCACCACATAAAAAACACTCTTCTTGAATATTCCTTTACGGGCTAGTTCATCTATGGACACTTAGATATATATTTTGATGGAAATTTGAGGTATTCTTACTGAGAATCCGTTCATGACAAACCTCTCATCTGGAAACACATATTCATCGACCCCTATTTTTACAATTTCATTTTTTGTTGGAATGGTGCTCTCTAGAGTCTATATCCAATAATGTCCTTATTAATATTTTAATTATAAAATGAAAGTAAGTCACTTAATTAACTTCACATGGTCATCTGCTAAGCTAACCAATCGTCTTGCTAGACCCTTGATTGTTCCAGACCATTTTCTTCTCCTAGGATGTAGGTACATGCTCACAACAAGATCTTTGTAACAATACTCCATCTTTCAAACCTGCATTCATTTTAGGATCCAACTTAGATTTTGTTAAGCAACTAAAATTTAATAAATGCAATGTAAAAGTTACTTACGTATAAACAACCGACACATCCGGTCAGGTAAGCCGAGTATCACATTGCACCTTGACGTCTATCTTGTGTCCTTGAATTATATCATCCATGTGGAACAATACCATTTTTGCAATCACATACCAATCAAAAAAACTTATATCTTCTAATGATTCAACATAGTGCAATAGGTCCTTTGGGAAAGAATATGAATAGTCTGAAAATAAGAAATGGTGAACCTTAATAAAATAAGACATGTAACATATATGCTCACTGAATTACCATTGTCTCTATCATAATAATCCAACAACACACTGACAAGTTTTCCTAGATTGAACACCATCCTCTCTTCGATATCTCAGATTATGTAGCTCTTCCACTGTAAATGTTTCCCTCGAACTGAAATTGTGTACTCAGAACTAGGCAAGCCGAGTATCACACCAATGTCATATCTCTAAATGTAACAATCTTGTTTCAAAACGAAAATTACAACCTCCCTAATATTGTTTCACTATCCATTGAAGATTTCCTCTTTCTATATCCACTTTGCCAATGTTTATCAATTTTGAGAAATATGTTTTTCCTATTAGATCTTGTTGCTATGTAATGTACAAAGTGCTCTATAAAACACCTATGTGGAATATATCCCTTGGCTGTTTGTTTTGCGTCAAAGTATGCCCAATTAGTTTTGATAATATTTATAATTGAATCAGTTCAAATGATTTTCAGATATGTTATCACTTATGTCTAAAAGTTTCAGATAGTCCTTCATCCAAAATATCTTTTGATGCATTCCTTTCTCGCATACTTGACATTGTCTTAATGCACTCCTCCTCTGCAACAAAGATGCATAAATCACATACACTAACAAAAATAATTCGTAAAACATCTACAACAATAACTTGAATCAATGCCATCAGATTTCGTCATCACTGAATGCTTTGTGGTTTTAACAATCTCCATATTTTTCCCATTAGCTGCTGAAAAGCTGCTAAAAGTCCTTGTTAATTAGTGATAATTATGTTGCAATCAAACATATAGGTGCCATTCGGATGGGGGTTTACCTCCCCTTGGGGTGGGTTTACCCCCAAAACCCCCCATTTTCTCTTTCTTGTGGGGCCCACTATCTATTCTTTATTTAAATATTAAATAAATTAATTTTATTCCATCTATTCCATCAAAAAATAATATATTATACCATCATATCATCTAAAAATTATAAACTACTCAACTTCTACTCACTTTTTCAAACTCCAATACAATCATATCACAATAACTACTCACTTTTTCAAAATTCAATACAATCATATCACAATAAACCCACTTCTAACCCACCCCCAGTTTAACCCTCTATCCAAACACTAAAACTCAAAAATGGATTACCTGCAACCAGTTTAATCCACCTAAACCCACTATCCAAACACACCCATAGAGATTTATCAAAAATCACACTTGAAATTTATCAATCACTTAAAAGTGAACATGGGTTCGTAGGAGTTTGTATGTGAGAGTTATTTGACTTTGCGTCATTTTGATCTTAAAATAGGGTTTGGTTTTATTTGACATATATACAAGTTAGTATTTTTCTAGTAATTTTCTTTTATTAATGTTAGTATTTTTTACACATTGAATTTTATTTTATTTCATTTAGAATTAGTATAAAAGAATTACAAATGTGGGAAATCAAGCTATACATGCGATTTATATACACAATTTTTGGCTCTTTATTAATGCAAATATGAATGATAAAATATGCATCTTATTTACACATGCATGAATGATAATAATGCACTATTAATTTTCAAATGAATTTATTACTTGAGAACAAAGCTCTATTTTCAATTTTTAAAGTTTGAAGATCTCTTATTTCTCTTGATGCTTCCCTTTCCAATGCAAATAAGATATGAATCCGATCCCAACATCCTGTAAACCTTGGTTTATTTCAGTTGTTACAATTATTCATTTTTTTCATTGTTCCACATCTTTCCATGACCAAATCCCATGATTCACAGTATTGTAATGTGAGATAGATATCCATAACCAAATTCCATGATTTATTTTGTTAATGTATTGTGAGTTACATTTTAAAGAAGCTTAAAATATTAATGTTTCTGATTTATCAAAAAATAGTATAAGAAAAGTTCAAATCTCGTTTGCTTGTTATTTAAAAAGAAAATAAGATTATGTATATGACGTATTTTATGATCATCTATTTCAGTTGTTGGAAATCAAATGTATTTCTATTTTGTCATTTATATTCTGAATAATTTCTTAATAATTATAGCATGAACTAGTTTGAAAATCACTAATATAATCAAATAGAGACCTTTGATTATATTAAGTATTTAACGCTCGAGATTACATCACATGTTATCGCGACTCCCAGAAACTCAATAGAGCCCTACAACGTGATATAACATTTTCCGAGTAAAAATTCCGATTCTTGAAAATGAGCTCGTTTCTTGGTAGCCAGATCGTCCAAAGCACCGCAAATGGTTTTGAAACATCGTCCGTAGAGCTTCCTCCCACCTTCCTTATTGCCCCTCAGAAGTTCATCAAACCACTCACGTCTAACCAATGGGTAGTCATCTCCCTCCAGACCTTTGCAGAAGTCTCACACGTGAAAAAGAGATGTTATGCGTTCTCCATCTGTTCCCCACATCTATCGCAATTCACCTCCTGAGATCCCAACATTTTTTCCCTCCTCACCTTGTCGCACAACTTATTTTTTCTCGGGCATCAAAAAGAAAACTTTGATCCTACTTGGTATCCTACAAGCCCAAATGATCTTCATATCCTTGCTTAAGTCTGGATCAGTTGTCCCCACTCCACCACTTCTCAGCTCGCCATAAAGATGCTTGACAGAGAATCTATTGCTCGTCCAAACATAATGGTCCTTGTTCTAGTAAAGTCACGTGACAAATGCGTCGCATCCAAGAGTCTCACTAACTCCTTCCTTTTTCTGTCAGAAAGAACCGCTGCAAAAGAGATCCTCCACTCCCTACTCTTTGCTAACTCCCTCAAAGTTGCTTCCGACACAACCAACACAAAGAGCCTTGGGAACCGCCTCTCTAGAGCCCCTTCCCCCATCCAATCTTCCCTCCAAAATATGAAAACCCTCCCGTCTCCTACCTACGGTGATAGTCTATGTGAAATGTGTCTAAGCACTTCACGCATTCCCTACCGGAGCGGCGACTCAAAATGGATCGTTTTCGCTGTTAGGGCTCCATGCACCCCATAAATCTTCCCCAGCAATCTCACAGTCAGTCTTCTTTTGGACCCCAGACTCGCAGCACCCATTTAGCAATCAAAGCTTTGTTCATAGGTTTCAAATCTTGTACCCCCAATCTCCTCATCAGCTTTTCTATTTTTTCTTACCCCCTCCGGCATTAACCTGATCGAAAAAAAGAATATTGGGATGGCTGAAAGGACATTCTTTAACATAACCAATTTCCCTCCCCTAGATAAGGATATCGCCTTCCATCTTGCTAATTTACTTTCTACCTTTTGTATCACCGCATCCCAGTCAACAACCTTCGATTTACCTACCACCAACGGAAGTCTCAAGTATGTAATTGGAAGTTCCCCCAATAGACACATGAGCAGCTCTTGTATCCTGATCCTTTCTTCATTTTGTAAACTGAAGGTGATGGCCACCAACTTTTGTACTTTTACTCTAATCCTGATAGACTGCTAAAAAATCTAGTAGTTGGGCTGATATGCCCATCGTCTCCTCCGTCCCATCTAAAAAAAACATTGTCTCATCTGCATACTACAACAATGACACATATATATCTTCCAGTCGAAAACCTTCGCACCACCCGCCATCCACTGCCTGCCTGAACATTACTGCCAACACATCCGCTACCAACACAAAAATCAAGGGTGCCAGAGGACACCCCTGCCTCACTCCTCTCTGCGGCTAGAAGAAACCCCCCTTCGGTCTCCCATTCACTAGCACCGAGAGGGATGAGGTAGTGATACACCGCTTCATCCATGCGATCCAAACTTCTGGAAAACCTCTTCACCTCAATGACTGCCATAAGAACTCCCAGTCCACGCAATCATAAGCCTTAACAAAATCAATCTTCCATAGTACCCCCCTTCGCTCCCTTTCTTCTCCATTGTAGACAGATCTCCGATGCTAACACAATCCCGTCATCCATTTTCCTTCTCGAAATGAAAGCATGCTGACTTTCTGTCACAATAGAATCCATGACAATCTTAAGCTTGTTAGCCAAGACCTTTGCTATAATTAAGTAAATCCCATTTGATAGTACGATCGGTCTGAAGTCTCTGTTAGGGTAAAAGAGTACTCCGATACTTTATTCTATAGAGCCCTCGGGTCTCTTATATAGGGAGAGAGCCCTTGGGTAAATTACATGAGAGGTACATAAAGAAACTGAAATAACATAAAAGACGAACAACTATCTCTACACTCCCCCTCAAGATGGAGCATAGATATCTATCATGCTCAGCTTGGAAGAACATATCTGGAAAGGTCCTCTGAGCAATGGCTTAGTGAATATGTCCGCTGTCTGATCCTCTGAACTGACGTGAGACGTGGAGATGAAGCCCTTCTGAATCATGTCCCTAGTGTAATTACAATCCACCTCTATGTGTTTGGTTCTCTCATGGAAGGCTGGATTGTTGGCAATAAATAATGCTGCCTGATTATCACATTGAAGGTTCATAGGCAAGGGAACGTCAACATTCAGATCTTCTAAGACCGCTTTAACCCACATTATTTCTGTGCTTGCCTGTGCCATGGCTCTATACTCGGACTCGGCACTGGATCTCGCCACAACAGTTTGCTTCTTGCTTTTCCAAGAGACTAAAGAGCTTCCTATGAAGATAGCAAATCCAGAAGTAGACTTACGGTCCCTTGGACATCCTGCATAATCTGCATCTGCACAGGCTGAAATAGACAGATCTGTACCTTTCTTGAATAGCAACCCTATGCCTGGGGAAGACTTCAGATATCTCAATATCATGTATAAGGCATCCATATGTACTTGCCTCGGCTGCTCCATGAACTGACTCACCCGGTTTACTGCAAGGGCAATATCCGGTCGAGTTATAGTGATGTATAAGAGCTTACCCACCATTTCTCTGTACCTTCTCTTGTCCACCTCCTCGGTATCATCATCGTACAACTTCATACTCGGGTCCATAGGTGTACTTGAAGGTCTGCATCCAGTCATTCCTGTTTCGACTAGCAAATCTGTGACATATTTTCTTTGAGTCATCACCATTCCTTGTGCATTTCTTGCATATTCTATCCCCAGAAAATATCGTATTGTGCCTAGATCCTTTGTAATGAACTGGCTGCCCAACATAGACTTGGTGATCTCAACTCCCTGTGCATCATCTCCCGTAACCAATATGTCATCAACATATACCATAACAACAATGGTACCTCTAGGGGTCTTCCGGACGAACAGTGAGTGGTCCGCATTAGATCTGCTGAACCCCTGTCGTTCAATAAGCTGAGAGAGCTTCTGGAACCATGCACGGGGACTCTGTTTAAGGCCATAGATAGCCTTATGAAGTCTGCACACCTTCTGAGTCTCCCCCTCAGCAGCAAACCCGGGTGGCTGCTGCATGTAGACTTCCTCCTGTAGATCACCATACAAGAAAGCATTCTTAACATCAAGCTGGAATATGGTCCAGTCACGTACCACTGCAACCGATAGAAGGATGCGAAGGGTAGAGTGTCTTGCCACCGGTGAGAAGGTATCCAAATAATCTACACCATATGTCTGTGTAAATCCCCGTGCAACGAGCCTGGCCTTGTATCTGTCTAGACGGCCATCCGCATGGTATTTCACCGTAAAAACCCACTTGCAACTTACTACTGAGGCACCTGGAGGAATGGGGACAAGAGACCAAGTTCCCCTTGATTGCAAAGCACGCATTTCCTCTTCCATTGCAAGTCGCCAGCAGTCAATCTTCATTGCATCCTGATATGTCCGTGGAATCTCAACTGACGATACAACAGATGCAAACTTCTGGAAATCCCCAGTGAGTCGATGAAAGGAGACTTGAGAGGCAAGGGGATATGTAGCACACTGTCTGTGCTGCTTCCTATGAGCAATGGGCCTGTCCAAATCATCCAAGACTGTGCTGACCGGTTGCTCCTCCTCCTGTAGTAAAGGTTCCTGCACAGGTGCATTATCTAAGCCATCGTTATTGTTAATTTCAGAACAAACCTGAGGCGTGTCGGATGGTTGACTTGTAGCTTGAGCATGGCCTGTCCGCCTCGTATAGAACTTAGTGAAAGGGACAACAGGAGGAGGAGATGGTGGTGGTGGTGGTGTTGGTGGAGTAGAGGATTGACCCAGGCTTGGCGGTGGTGGAACAAAGACATTGGAATCTGGAGAAGTGGAGGAGGCCAATCTGTCACCCGCAGGTGAGAAATACATGACAGGTTCGAAAAAGGTAACATCTGCACTCACATAGTATTTGTCATGGACATGATCATAGCAACGGTATCCTTTATGTGTCCTAGAGTAACCCACAAAAACACACTTGATAGCCCTAGGAGAGAGCTTATCAAGTCCTGGAGATAAGCGGTGGACAAACGCAACAGTGCCGAAGACACGAGGTGTAAGTGCAAACAAGTCTCTGTCTGGAAAAAGAACAGAGATTGGGGACTTTTCCCCAAGAACAGTTGTAGGCATTCGGTTGACTAGATAACATGCTGTAAGGATAGCATCTCCCCAAAAAGATAATGGAGCACAACTTTGAATGAGTAATGTGCGAGCAATATCAAGAAAATGTCGATGCTTACGTTCTGCAACCCCATTTTGTTGGGAGGTGTAAGCACATGTGGTTTGATGAACAATGCCTTTTGAAGAAAGAAAGGTAGCAAGAGAGCGAGTGCAGAACTCCAATGCATTATCAGTTCGCACATACTTAACAGTAGAAGAGAAAACATTCTGGATTTCATTAATAAGATTTTGAATAACACTTCCTGCTTCAGATTTATTTTTAAGAAGAAACGTCCAGGACACTCTAGAGAAATAATCAACCACTACTAAATAGAACCTGTGTCCCTGATGATCTGGGACACGACTTGGACCCCAAATGTCTACATGAAGTAATTCAAACGAGGAGTGACTGCTCCGACTCTAACGACCTGGGAAGCTAGATCGATGGTGCTTCCCTAACTGACATGCTTCACAACGAAAGGAGGAACTCGGAGAGATCTGAGGCAGTAGGTGACGCATCTTCTGCAGGGGCAGATGACCGAACCGAAGATGCCAGGTGTACGGAGATACGGCGCCTTGGGAATGCAGAGAGACGCCAGCGTAGGAGTTACGGACTAGACGATAGAGACCATTGTGCTCAGAACCACAGCCAATCACCCTACCCGTCAGTATGTCCTGAAAAATAACAGACGATGGATCAAAATTAGCACGACAGTGCAAATCACGTGTAATCTGACTAATGGATAAGAGATTCATAGAGAATTCTGGAGCATGTAGGACGTTCTGTAAGTGCATAGAGGGTAGCAAAGTCGTCTCCCCCTGACCGATGATAGGAGAATGAGTGCCATCAGCTATGAGTACAGATCGACCAGGCTGTACAGCTCTGTAGGACTGAAGAATATCTTTCTCACGGCATAGATGATGGGTAGTTCCAGAGTCGACAATCCATCCTGTGAGATCATGACAATGAGGTGAGACTGAAGGACTACCTGAGGCACTGGCAGAGGCGGATGTACTAGCTGACACCGATGCTGCAACATCAGAAACTTCAGCACCCTCTGGCGACGATTGTGGCATGATATCACGAAGTCGTGCCACTAACTCTTCGAACCTGTGATATGTAGCAGGAGCTGAAGGACCCTGAACATGATCCGCGACACGTGCAAAAGGAGGGAAGCCGTGCTTGGAATAGCACGTATCCTCCGAATGACCAGTACGGCGGCAGAAAGAACACGTGGACCGTATGCGACCTCCGCGTCCACGTCCACCATTTCCTCTGCCACGAAACGAGGACGAAACACCACGTCCCCTGGAAACTGCCATTGCAGACGGAGGTGCATTCGCTGTAGTGGATGGAACAGGTACACGACTGAGCCTCCTGTATACCTCTTCCATCGGCGGGATAGTGGCATCTGCTAGGATCTGAGAGCGTGCGGCCTCGTACTCCGGGTCTAGAGCAGCGAGTAATACGCCAACCATAGTGGCATTGCGGAACGTCTTCTGTTGTTCCGGCGTGGCTGTGAGCGGAATGGTGCTATAGAGCTTCTCGAACATACCACGAAGCGACGTGTACAGCGAATGGAGAGGTCTCCCATTCTGCTTCGTGGTAAATATATCATGCTGCAACTGGAGCATCTTCGTCTCGTTGCGGACCTGAGAGTACGTCATGGCCAAAATGTCCCACATCGCCTTGGCGGTGGGCTGGTGAAGAACATCATTTGCTATCTCTGTCGTGAGCGTACCTGAGAGACAAACCTTGGCGTACGCATCGTCAGCCTCCCATGAGGCATAGACTCCTGTCTTCTCCGGCGGTTCATCCTCGGTAAGAATATGCTTCTTACCACACGACTTCATGAGACTGAGGAACTGCATCGCCCACAGTTCGTAGTTTGTCCCGTCCATTTTGACGATCGGTGCTGAACCTTTGAACGCACCTATGGCGGGCATATCGAGCTTTTGTTCGGACATGATGCCGGAGAAGAACGACTATTGATAGACCAAGAAGAGGTTGTCTACCAAGACTTTAAGGATTCAAGTGCACATGTAGACGTTATGCACTTGAATCCATCATCTATCCGAGACCGAGCGAAGGGGCGGCACCCGGCGACAAGTAGAGGCTCCGGAAGCCTCTACCAATGAAGATGACGGCTGTGCGGGGACTGGTGGGGGGCTGGGCGAGGGCTGGACGGTGTATACAGCCCCCGGCGGCGGCTGGAGGAAGCCAGGGCAGAAGGTGGGTGGCTCCGGCGGCGCGCGTGCGGGACGAGGAGAGGGTCCCGGGCTGGTCGGCGGCGCCCTGGGGGCTGGGCGGCAACCTGGGGTCGGCGGCGGAGCCCTGGGCGGCGCCCTGGGGGCGGCGGCGGTGGGAGAGAGTCGGCGAGGGAGGGGGGGGGCGGTGGTGGAGAGAAACCCTAGATTAGGGTTAGGGCTCTGATACCATGTTAGGGTAAAAGAGTACTCCGATACTTTATTCTATAGAGCCCTCGGGTCCCTTATATAGGGAGAGAGCCCTTGGGTAAATTACATGAGAGGTACATAAAGAAACTGAAATAACATAAAAGACGAACAACTATCTCTAAAGTCTCTACCATGGCTGGGTGGTTTTTCTTCAGAAGCAAGAACAACAATGTCTTGTTAACCTTCTCAAATCCCCTGTTACCTTCTTTGAATTCCTCTAGAACCTCCACGATCTCGGTCTTCACTAGGCCCCAAAATTTCTGTAGAAGAAGATCGAGAAACCATCCGGACCTAGTGCTCCGTCCGCATTCAGATCCCGTACTGCAGCCTTAATTTCTTTTTCCATGAGTGGTGTCACCAGCTCATCGGCCTACCCCGCCGATAGATTTTTCATCCCCTTCCTCCGCCACCCTAAACCATTTCTGCTCCTTCTTCGTGAAGTCTCCACGAAATGTGCTCTCAACTCACTCCCGATCTGTGCTTCCCTAGCAACGCTCCGTCCCCCCACCTCTAGCATCCCAATACGATTTCTCCTTTTTCTGCCAGAAGCCATGGAATAAAAGAATCTGGTAATGCATCATGTATTTGACACATTCTATATATAAGTCAAATCTTTGGTATAAATAAATGAAATCGCATAAATCCATTCATCACGAGCTTTGTTTTTTCTAATTCTCCATTCCTTGTGATTAATTATTTTTGTAAGCCATTTATGCATGCTAAAAATGAATTCCATGCTTTTAGCCTTCAACTTCTACACAATCCTTTTTCCCAAAACCCCTAAACCTGGTCAGTCTAAGAAACATCCATAAACCATAGAACAAATAGAACAATATACATTCAAGAAATAGTACCTTGTTTCTAGCAGATCTTTCGCTCCAAAGCTTCTTCTCTACCTGAATCGACGAAGACGGTCTACAAGGCGGAGCTCTCGCAGAGGATGATGACGCGGTCGAAGAAGGCAGTTTGATCCCCAGGGATTTCACACATTATCACTCCATGTATTTCACAAAAAGTTACTTTCTAATCAGTTGGTGTGATTAATGGAGCATTTAGTTTAGCTTTAAATGGTAATAACCGAATATTTGTGCTTATTTATCAATTCGCATTTTTTCATCATAATAATGACGCTAATTCGAGTATAAATGCACAGTTATCGCTACCTAGTCCTGCAATAAGTTTGTATATACCACACTCAAATTATTTGAGTAAATTGTAAATTTTGAAGCCCGAATTATAAATTATTGTTTGTAAATGCTGTAACGAATTTGTAAATCTGATATATCGTTTGTATCTATCTGTAAATAAATTATATTTCTTTCATCGCTATCCATAAAATTTATATGTCCCAAATTTTATAATAACACATTTTCTTCTGATTCTTAATTATATCTCTAGCACCTCTTTCAAATTTTCATGCCCCAAATTTCAATGCAAAATTTTAGAATAGCCATGCTGCTATGTTTCCATAGCCCCTTTTATGTTTTTGTAATTTATTTAAAGGATGGATGCAAAATCAATATGTAGATTGTAACTTAGTACCCCTCATTTTTTATTGTTATTTGCAGTTTACATCATGATTATGCAATTTTTGATATCCATTTTGCTTTATTTTTAGTAAAATGTGTTTTTCCACACCTAATCGCAGAAAAAGTCTACATTTTTTTCTCCCAGCATATGATCCATATATATTTTTATTAAACAACTCTCTAATATATCATAAAATAGTATATATTGTTGTCGTATAATTTAAATGGCCTTGTAAGCCCGAAAGTATCTGTAAATTAATCAAGCCTAATTGTTTTTTAATATCTCGTAAAGTATTTTAGAATCCAAAAACCATTTTGTATTCTTCAAGACAAAATGGTTTTTTTGTTTAATTAAATGCAAAACACAACACCATATCCATGTCCCATATATTCATTAATTGATCATTTTTAGTAAATCATGTAGATTCTTATTTCTTAAAATACACATTTGTAATTTAACACCCCGAAGGACTAATTTTCTATTGTAATTATAATAGCGCGTCTGTAGAATTAACTTCTCTAATTGTAGCTTTGGTAAGCAAAATGCATTTAACCATATACCAAATGCAAACAAAAAAATCCTTCAGATGCCCGTGCTTCTCATGTGAATTTCATCTTCTGTTTTTGTATGCGATAGGTTAAACATGCACACATTTGTAACTTAACACCAAAAAGTATTTTTTTATTGTAATTCTAACAATATTTTTGTAGAATTAATTTCTCTATTTGTAGCTTTGGTAAGCAAAATGTATTTTAACATATACAAATGTAAAGGAACAAACCTTCAGACGTCCAAGCTTTTCATTAATTGTTCTATTTTTGTAAACTTTGCCTACTCGTCTTTTAAAATAGTAAATTTCATCTTCTTTTATTGTAGGCGACTGCTAAATAATGCATCCCTACCTCCACACATTTAAAACTCACAAAGTGTGAGAGTGTGTGATATGCGGTGGGGATTATTACTTGATACCTCAGGCTAAAGCATTTTGGGTGGTTGTCAACTGATCCATTTGAGTCCGTACCCAATAAGTTGTCAGGGTCAGTTTTCCTCGATAACAAACTGATGACCTAAGCCTGAGACATTACAAATGGTATCAGAGCGGGTTCTCTCTTATAGTGGAAAGGGCTGGATGTAGATGCAGATATTGATGGATATGAACAATATGTTATTATATCCTTAAAAAATAGATATGGATGTAAAATGGGTATGGATTAATATGGATACAATTAGCAATACAAATATTTGGTGAAAGAATGTATAAATTGTGATAGGATGTGGCTGCGAAAGAGAACGAGATACCGAGATAGGGATGGGGAGATGGGAGAGGGCTCCCTAGTACGAGGGAGAACGGGAGATGTGTGACCCTCCCTGAGGAGGTGTGTATTTATAGAGCATAAATGACCCTCGCACAGTCCGCCCTTACCCCCCACGCCTAGCGAAACGGATTCCCGCAAGACTCGGTCTTTCCGCAACCGCCGACTCCGGAATGGCCAGCGACGGTTCTTGACCATGCGGTCATTGGTCCTGTTCTATATCTCCCACTTGACCACAACAGTCAAAGCCTTTACACTCCCACTATTCATGCAGTGTGTAGAGATGTCAATAGTGAGGTTCCTTATTCAAAAAAAATTTCTTTGACTCATGCATTCCTGAGTCCCATTAAACCAACATGTTTAAGTAATTGCTAGCTACTATTCCCTTGGTTAGGGAATATGCTAACATATCACTTGTAGGTATATAGGTTACCACGACTTCTTGTTTCGCCACTATATCTTGTATATAGTGATATTGGATCTCAATGTGATTTCCTTTAGAACTATTAGCCTTACTATTAATCAAGCTTATCGCAGCTTTATTGTAATAATACATTTCACTTCTTTGACCAATTCGAGGCTTAGATTCTCTAGAAAATGCTTGATCCATACAACATGAGTGGTGGCCATGCTACATGCAATGTATTCTGCTTTCTATGTATATATATATATATCCTTGTTTCTTGCTACCCCAAGAAACGGCTGCACCACCAAACATGAACATGTAACCTGATGTGCATTTTCTATCATTTACATCCCCTCCGAAATCGGCATTGGAGTATCCTACCATTTCAAGTGATTCTGCTTCATACACAAGTTTCAGATGTATTGTCCCTTTCAGATATCGAAGAATCCTCTTTACAGCTTCCCAATGTGCTGGACCGTGATTGTTTTGATATCTACTGACTAAGATTACTGGATAGGATAAGTCAGGTCGAGTACACATCATTGCATAATTAGACTTCCCACCGCTTGTGCATATGGTACATCTAAAGGTTTCTGCCCCTTTTCGGGACACTAATTCTTGCTGAGTCTCTTTCCCATCACAAGTGGTGTTGGAGTTTGAGTGCTATTCTGCATTCCAAATCTCCTTAATATAGTATGCAAATATCTTTCCCGATTAAGGTACAATGTCCTTGACTCCCTGTCTCTTGTTATTCATATTCCAAGAACATAGGATGCTTCGCCCATGTTCTTCATCTCAAAACCATTGCTCAATTTTCGTTTGATTTCATTGAGCATTTGTATGTCATTACCTGCAAGTAGAATGTCATCCACATACAATGACATGATTGCAAACATGCTTCCACTCTTCATGACATACACACAATTATCTAATTTATTTGACCAAATCAAAATTGGATAACTTTCTCATGAAATTTGAGATACCATTGCCGTGAAGACTGCTTTAAGCCATATAGTAACTTTCTTAACTTGTAAACTCTTTTCTCTTGACCTTCAACCTAAGATCCATCAGGTTGTCGCATATAAATCTCCTCCCTTAATTCTCCATTAAGGAAGGCCATCTTCACATCCATTTGGAACAATACCAGATCCATATATGCGACTATGGCTAAGATCATCCGAATAGATGCAAACTTAGCCACTAAAGAGTAGGTTGAAGGATATGGTATAAATCCTCAAGCGCATCACGGAAGTGTGAGCATCGTATCGAATACGACGAGGAACGACAAGCCGCACTAGTTGCTCGATGCAGCGGAATTTAAAAAAGTTTCATGCGACGAAACCACATGATCCAAGAACTCTTCTCGGATCGTTTTGTCTAAATCACAAACAAGTAATAGGATTACCTCTTGAAGCGTGGTTGCGATCAAGTCTTTAAACGAAGAGACCTCCTGTCTCAAGTCCGATCCGAAAGAGGAGACGCTTGCGAGCGCGGGGATGAATCGCGTGCTTCTCGCAATCCATGTTGATGATCCAAGCGGCGGATCTCCTGATCTCGACACACGAGATCCGATATCTTCTTCACGAGCGAGGCACACCGAAGAAGACGGAGATCCACGAGCAGACGATCGGGCAGCATAACGACGACGCTGCGACGATGGAGAACCTCTCTAGGGCATCCATGGTGGACGGCCATGAGAGGGAGGGAGAGAGTAGGCGTGTAGAGAGAAAGAGATAGAGAGAGACTTATGTTCTCTTATGTGTGTAGAGAAGAGCAAAGGGGTGCCCTTCTATTTATAATATTTTGAGATCCATGGATCTCAATCCATGGGTAACACAAATCCAATGGCTCTCATTAATTGTGTTTCTTTTAATGGCTAAGATTTGTGTTGGTAAAAACCAACAACAATTAATTTAATTTAGATTAAATATATATTGATAAATCAATATAATTCAATCACCAAATTAAATCAAGATCTCTTGGAGATCATAAGAGAAAGAGAGCCTCCTTCCATGTTGGAAGGAGGGGACGCCCACACATTCCTAATAGGAGTGGTGGCCGTCCACTCCATATATATGGAAGGTGGGTCTCATCTCTTTATTGTAATCTCCAAGATTATGCAACAACTTTTGTTGCAAATTATTCTACAAAAATAATTCACAATTATTTTGTAGACATTGCAATCTTTCCATTGAAAAATTTGTGAATCATATTCACAAGCCAAAATAAAATGTAAATTACATTTTCAATTAAATGTCCAATGTGAATCCAATTCACATTAACATTTAATTAACAAATGTAAATTACAAATAGCTCTCTCTTATATATTATAAATCACATTTATTATATATATGACTAATATGGATATTGCTATCCACATTATTCATATCCTTGATAAATAAATCACATTTAATCTTGGATCTCTATTCTCTTATTTTCAAATAATATGAATCACATTCATATTATTCATATCTTCGATAATCAAATCACATTTAATTATCTAAGATAACTCTCTTTATAATATGAATCAAATTCATATTAATCATGATAATTAAATCACATTTAATTACCAATTTACTCAATGCTTGGATACATACATCAACAATGAAATTATCCCGAACTCTTTCAAGGATAATGCGCTTTCTCCGCGAATACTTGGAGATAAAGACAGGGTGATTGTATTGTTCCACGTATGGTGACTTGGATATTGAGATTACATCTCAAATCTAGATCTCGGGCCTCCCATAAATGCTTGATTAAATCAAGACCGGAAATCTAATCTTCTCATTGCATCTGAATCACATTCAGATCAATGTCCAACATTTGAATCAAGATCATATTACTTCTTTACTGAGAGGAGTCACTAAAATCTAGACCCGTTTTATCACTCCCTAGAAATGGAAGCGTCATGGTTATACAATCGTTTATGATCACATCACCCTCAGGTATTCCCAATACCTGTACATCCTGCATACTGGAAGACTTAGAATAAACCCAAAGTATTAGATCAACTTTATACTGTCTACTTCAGGGTTTTATCAGTAAGTTTCTCATTTTGATCATTGGGAGTTGGTATCGATCATATACTTTCCAAAAGCATATATCATACCTAGGTCTTGATCATATACTTTCCAAAAGTATATATCAAACCTACAAATTAAGCCAAGCTTCCAAAGCGAGACGACCGTGCGCACCGAATCTGATTCTTCCCAATATCTCATGTGTGAGCTCATGTCTTCCGGTTCAGTAGTGAACCTGTATGATCCCTTTGAGAGATCGTATTACTCATATGCCCTTATATGCACACCAGCGCACTGGTGTATAGACCTTGATTAGGTCATCAACCTATTGGTCTGCCAAATGTACATATTCAGACATATAGTAACACATCTGTCTCCGGTCAGAGGATGCGTGCCTATATCATGACAGCATACGATATAAGACTTTGGTTATCTCAATCTCGTTAAGTCAACTCTTTGACCTAACTAATCTGACACCTCCGAATCTCTATTCCTATGCAGAGGACCTGCATCAAGAGGTCGGTCAGATATCAGCCTAACTGAGAAAGGATTGCGATCTCCTACTTAGGCTGGAGACCATCTCTTAATAATCATTTGACGATGCTTGATGAGTCCTCAATCTAACTCATTAGATATTCATCTAAGCACCAACCTCTTTGATTCAATAATTGAATCAACAGCTTTATGATCATTAAGATGTCCATGGTACATAACCCTAATTGTACTAAGGGACCTATTATGCAAATTATGTATTCTTCATTTCAGATTAGGGAATGATATTTGCAATAACATTTATTGCATAATGGGTCGCCGTGGGCTCGCATGTCCAACAATCTCCCACTAGCCCAAAGAGCCATTAATGGGCTAATCATTTAAACCTACACTCATGTGACAATCATAGGCTATTTAGAAAATAGCTAGGTAAGCTGATCAGTCACTCTGTTCCCAAGAGACTATGCCAAGTCCTTTTATGACACTTGCATATCCCCTAGTAACAGTGCTCGCATCCAATGCGAATGTTGCATGTTATGCAACCAATACTCAATTTTGTCGGTTATAGTGTCCTTGACACTACATCTTATTAATTATCATAACCAATATTCCCCTAATCCTTATTAGAATACCTTCATTCTTGGAGATCTCTATCTCCTAAGGTATCTACAGTTAAGACCCTTATAGATCACTATCTACAAAAGATAAGACTTTGAGATTACTATCTTTAAGTTTCATCATCTTTGAAGATATTATTATTATTATTACAGCAATCAAGTGTTTTATCTCCACAGTAGGATTAGTAACAGTTTACTACTCCCACTGCATGGTAGACATCTGGTTCTTATACACATCTAGCATACATCCAGCTTCTCATAACTGATGCACAAGTGCAAGCAGTTCTAGCATTCACTTCCTCAACTCTTTGAGGTGATATCCCTTCAGATAGGTCAGTACCATATCTTAAGGGAAAGAAGCCTTTCTTGGAATTTTCCAGAAAGTGGAATATGTCCAAGGTGTACTACTAATGTGACGGTTCCAATATCCTCTTCTCTTTGCTCCTGAACGACTTCAGAACTAAGATCTAAGGGGTATTCTTGAGATCATATCTCAACGTATGGAACAACCAAATTATAAAATACTTATTATTATCCTTATATCATTCCAAATGATTAGAATAATATCTACATTTAGCACGATGAACACAATGACACTCCCACTAAACTTCACATGGTTCATCAATATTTTTATCTGAAATTATAACATTTATAATGTCATCAAATCTTATGTTCCAACTACAAGCAACTTATTGGAGTCCAAAGATGGAGTTCTTCAGCTAGCACACCTTGCTTTCCTCAACCATGAAGCCCTGGGCTACTTCATATGAATATCCTCAGAGAGGTATTCATAGAGGAATGCAATCTTGACTCACATCATGAAGATGTCATAGTCAAGTTGTGTAGCTATAGTTAGCAATATTCTGATGGGTTAAAGCAAGATCACTGGAGAGGAAGTCTCATCGCAAGCGATGCCTTCTCTTCGGTGTGTAGCTCATGGCTACGAACCGTGCTTTGAAGGTCTCTACCTTTTCATCAGGTTCCCTCTTTCTCTTGAAGATCCATTTACACCTTAATGGGTCTTACCCATATAGGTGGATCCTCGAGGGTCCATATACAACACTTGTATATGAAGTATACATTAGACTTTTATTGCTAACATCCATCTTTCCATGTCATGATCCTCAGGAGCTTCATCACACACATGAAGTCCGATCATTGCCAGATTAAACTGACACATGTAATCCATCTTCAAACTTATTGAAGAAGTATTAGTGTTTCATCTTCAATTATTCTTTTAGTTTCCAATTTCAGGAGCCTCATTATTTTTTCAAGATTAAATGAGTTCCTTCACTTCATCTTGATTCTCAAGAGAGTCATCCTATAAGAATCACATTCTCAAAGATGAGATCTTTTAAGAATATCAAGGTCATAAAGTAGGTATCCAATACCATCCTTTATCTTCCTAATGAAGTAGCATTCTCTGGTGCTAGATTCTAGTTTTTCTAGCATGGAATCTTGTAAGGATATATAATGTAGTCTCTACCACATCTATATACCTGGAAACTAAGAGATAATTATGCTAAGATTAATCATTGATCAAATCATGTCACACATGATCAATTGTATCTCCCTACAATTCTATTGAGTTAAGATTCATTAGGAGGATTGAGATAGGAATGATATTCACAGCTCCATAAGGCATTCCTTGAATTCATCTAATAGGTACAAGCTACCTTGGTTAGATCAAATTCATTTCATTTTCCTTCAAACTTTGGTTCTAAACCAAAATTGACAAATCTTTGAACATTTCAAAGGTTTCTTAGGTGAAGAGAAGAAATTTCATATCATACATAATCATCAATAGATATCACATATCCTTGATGTTTACTATGATATAGATGATTCACATACATCAATATGTATGAGATCCTGAATACCTTGACATCTTACACCTTTCCTAAAAAAAAGGTCTTTTGGACATTTTACTTTGAATACAATATTCATAAGTATGCAAGTTTTGAAATTTTAGACAATCTAAAGTTTCATCTCTTATTTGTCCATTGATCTCATCAATAAACATATGTCCAAAACATGATGCCAGATCATTGTCAAATGATCTTCATCCTCCTATTGATATTTAAAAGTTTAATTTTCAGTATTAGAAATCTTAATGAACCATTCATTAATTTTCTAATTTAGCGGAGTCCACTAGATGTTAGATTACTATTTGAAATATATCCATCATAACTCTCTATGATAGGTTTCTTCCAGAATTCATGTTTATTTCCAATATTTAGAAATAAACAATGAGTGTATTCTAATATCTAGGTCATAGAGACATTCTCTAAGACTAAGGGCTCTCCAACTGAAAATATGAAGTTTATTGATCCAATGGAAAATGTTGCAACAATTGCATCACTTCCAACATGGATGACCATTAAACCTTAAGAGCAAAATTATAATATTCTAATACAGATGCAACCAATTGCAAGTGTCATTAAAAGATTGAGATACAACTATTAGACTTTATCTTATCAAATAAGTAAGTCAATATCAATGATTATATGTAGATTAATATGATGTACTATCCGATTCCTTCTCTAAAAATTCTAGATAGATTTGATAGTTATACTATCAACACATCAATTTATTGCAGTATTGGCATATATCCAACTCTTTGGATGTCATACGGAAGTCACAGAAGTACAGTTAACTCTTTGACTATACTTTTTTACTTGGGTCCAACCCATGCTTCCACTACGCTTCCTTTATCTATAAGCAATAATTGCTCAAGATAAATGATCTCTTATGTTAAAATCAAAAATTTCAATATAAGAGCATTTCAACATTTATACATGCTTCATTCGGTTCATACAATATGAATATTATGAAGCTTCATGAATGACTAGAGTATAGATAGTAGAATGATGACATTCATCGTATCTACATCCATTTAAACTCTTAAAACTTATGTTCAGATAGGTACTCAAACAATTTGAATACATCATCTCCTATAGAGCCACCATTCTGCATAATGTAGAGAACCATGTCATTCATGATTATATGTCGAGAGCACATATGTATGCCAGAACATCTTCTTAGATTTTATAAGGATTATATGATAATTACGATCATTATCGACATGTTACTTCAAAAGTACATTCGATGAGATCAAGACTTATAGAGACATACAAACCCTGGGGTTTTAGTCCTATTATCTTATTTAATCATCATTCCTCATTATTATGAGGAAACTTGCACATTGCAACCACATACATTATGTGTCCAATTGCAAGTACAATATCTGGATCATAGGTCCAATCCATGATATTCTACTGGTTATTATTGAGTATAACATTGAGTGGGATTCAAGAAGGATTGTCTGAAATGAGAAATTTGCATAAACATATTTAAATATATAATTTACTTTGATTTAGGAATTTTATATCAAAGTTATCTTGCCATGTCAGCAATGAAAGTTCATTCCCTTAACACTTTCAATGTAAGAGATATACTTACCATTATATCTCAAGCAAGATCTGGGATCTCCTTCCTTATCTTTGTTACATCCCAATAATATGATAACCTGTAACTCGGATAAAAAGAAGCGGGAACACATTTCCGCCTTGCAAGTCCAACTTGCATCTCCCAATTCGGTCTTTAACACCCAGACCCACCACTCCTAAGGTGATGTTGACCCGCCATTAATTGAACCAACCGTCAATAGGAATACAACTCGCTATGCGCAATCCAATATCGCCCCAATAATATGAGGACCCAATATTAGGGTCACTACGCATACGTCCTTACTCTTTCGAGAAGCGACGAGCCCTATCCAAATGGATCGTATGCAGGAGCTGTCACTTCGGACATGCGTCTCCCACATAGAATATCTGGCGACGGAACCCTTCGCCTTGACGGGAGACCATGGATGTCACTCATATGATCTTCCATATCATATTCGTATTCTAATTAATCATTATGAATCATATTCATTACGATTAATTCTTCCAAGGGAAATAATAACTTTATTCATAATAGCGTGTTCTTAATTGGATATAATTAACTTAATCATATTAAATTAATTTTCAATCCAATTCAATCAACAAACTTGATTTTACTTGAATGTATGGTATTATCTCAAAATACGTATTAATTCGAATTTTAATAATTACAAAAATACATCATGATCTCTCAGGCATCATTCGTTCCCTACCCGCTATCATGGCCAGTATCGGTGGGAGTAGGATGGTCCGCATACATTGCAACCCGCTACTCCAGCGATCCCCGACTAGACACCATATCTACCTCGAGAAAAAATAATGCGAGTCAATCACTCTGTACTTGAGATGATCATCGGTTCTTCAACCGAAATTATATCACATAATAATAATCAAAACATTTTTGATTATAAGGAAATTTGCTAGACAAATTCCCAAACCTATTCAAGCAAGGAGTTTGTTGATTAAGTTTCCAATTTTGATCTAGATCAAATCTAATCAATTTATTGGTTGAGACCAAGTAAATTAAGGAAATAATCATCATCCAATATTTCTCAAATATTTTCCATAATTATTTCATGAAATTAACAATTAATTTCACTAATTGACAATCACATGATTCTAGATTAGGAAAGTAATTTCAGCAGTGACCCCTACTTACTAAAATTAGCATATCTCAATCAATTTATATCCAAATTAAGCAAAGTAAGTTTCCATAGTTTGTTAATTTGATTTACAACAGAACCTATGTGATTTGCACGTATTTCAAGGCATCTCTAAATAGTAATTAACTCCTTAATCACGTTAATATTCGTAGTTACCGTAACAGTGAGTACATGTTCATTAAAACAACCATATCTCGAGAAAACGGAATACAAATTACGTAAACTCAGATCTTATGGCTTCCTTATTTAATGGGGAATAAAATTCAAGTGCTATTTTCGTGTTTAAACAATTTAAAGAGGTCCGAAAAATTACACTAAACAGAGATGCGAAAATGAAATGCGATAAAACTTTTGCAACCCTAATGAACCCGTCACCTTCGGTTTTATGGATCGTATCCAAAACCTTCGACCTAAGGCTCTGATACCACTTGAAGTATATGGTATAAATCTTCAAGCGCATCACAAAAGCGTGAGCGTCGTCTCGAATACGACGAGGAACGACTAGTCGCACTAGTTGCTCGATGCAGCGGAATTTAAAAAATTTTCATGCGATGAAACCACATGATCCAAGAACACTTCTCAGATCGTTTCGTATAAACCACAAACAAGTAGTAGGATTACCTCTTGAAGCGTGGTTGCGATCAAGTCTCTAAAAGAAGAGACTTCCTATCTCAAGTCCGATCCGACGGAGGAGACGCTTGCGAGCGCGGGGATGAATCACGTGCTTCTCGCAATCCATGTTCATGATCCAAGCGACGGATCTCCCGATCTTGACACACGAGATCCAATGTCTTCTTCACGAGCGAGGCACACCAAAGAAGATGGAGATCCACGAGCAGATGATCGGGCAACATAACGACGATGCTGCGGCGATGGAGAACCTCTCTAGGGCATCCATGGTGGACGTCCATGAGAGGGAGGGAGAGAGTAGGCGTGTAGAGAGAAAGAGAGAGAGAGAGAGAGAGAGAGAGAGAGAGAGAGAGAGAGAGAGAGACTTATGTTCTCTTATGTGTGTAGAGAAGAGCAAAGGGGTGCCCTTCTATTTATAATATTTTGGGATCCATGGATCTCAATCCATGGGTAACACAAATCCAATGGCTCTCATTGATTGTGTTTCTTTTAATGGCTAAGATTTGTATTGGAAAAAATCAACAATAATTAATTTAATTTAGATTAAATATATTGATAAATCAATATAATTCAATCACCAAATTAAATCAAGATCTCTTGGAGATCATAAGAGAGAGAGTGCCTCCTTCCATGTTGGAAGGAGGGGACGGCCACACATTCCTAATAGGAGTGGTGGCTGTCCACTCCATATACATGGAAGGTGGCTCTCATCTCTTTATTGTAATCTCCAAGATTATACAACAACTTTTGTTGCAAATTATTCTACAAAAATAATTCACAATTATTTTGTAGACATTGCAATCTTGCCATTGAAAAATTTGTGAATCATATTCACAACCCAAAATAAAATGTAAATTACATTTTCAATTAAATGTCCAATGTGAATCCAATTCACATTAACATTTAATTAACAAATGTAAATTATAAATAACTCTCTCTTATATATTATAAATCACATTTATAATATATATGACTAATATGGATATTGCTATCCACATTATTCATATCCATGATAATAAAATTACATTTAATCATCTTGGATCTCTATTTTCTTTTTTTCAAATAATATGAATCACATTCATATTATTTATATCTTCGATAATCAAATCACATTTAATTATCTAAGATAACTCTCTTTATAATATGAATCAAATTTATATTATTCATGATAATTAAATCACATTTAATTACCAATTTACTCAATGCTTGGATACATATATCAATAATGAAATTATCCGAACTCTTTCAAGGATAATGCATTTTCTCCGCGAATACTTGGAGATAAGGACAGGGCGATTGTATTGTTCCACATATAGTGACTTGGATATTGAGATTACATCTCAAATCCAGATCTCGGGCCTCCCATAGATGCTTGATTAAATCAAGACCGCAAATCTAATCTTCTCATTGCATCTGAATCACATTCAGATCAATGTCCAACATTTGGATCAAGATCAGATTACTTCTTTACTGAGAGGAGTCACTAAAATCCAGACCCGTTTCATCACTCCCTAGGAATGGAAGCGTCATGGTTATACAATCGTTTATGATCACATCACCCTCAGGTATTCCCAATACCTGTACATCCTGCATACTGGAAGACTTATAATAAACCCGAAGTATTAGATCAGCTTTATACTGTCTACTTCAGGGTTTTATCAGTAAGTTTCTCATTTTGATCATTGGGAGTTGGTATCGATCATATACTTTTCAAAAGAATATATCATACCTAGGTCTTGATCATATACTTTCCAAAAGTATATATCAAACCTACAAATTAAGTCAAGCTTCCAAAGCGAGACGACCGTGTGCATGGAATTTGATTCTTCCCAATATCTCATGAGTGAGCTCATGTATTCCGGTTCAGTAGTGAACATGATCCATTTGAGACATCGTATTACTCATATGCCCTTATATGCACACCAGCGCGCCAGTGTATAGACCTTGATTAGGTCATCAACCTATTGGTCTGCCAAATGTACATACTCGGACATATAGTAACACATCTGTCTCCGGTCAGAGGATGCCTTCCTATATCATGACATCATACGATATAGGACTTTGGTTATCTCGATCTCGTTAAGTCAACTCTTTGACCTAACTAATCTGACACCTCCGAATCTCTATTCCTATGTAGAGGACCTGCATCAAGAGGTCGGTCAGATATTAGCCTAATTGATAAAGGATTGCCATCTCCTACTCAGTCTGGAGATCATCTCTTAATAATCATTTGACGGTGCTTGATGAGTCCTCAATCTAACTCATTAGATATTCATCTAAACACCAGCCTCTATGATTCAATAATTGAATCAACAACTGTATGATCATTAAGATGGCCATGGTACATAACCCTAATTGTACTAAGGGACCTATTATGCAAATTATGTATTCTTCATTTCAGATTAGAGAATGATATTTGCAATAACATTTATTACGTAATGGCTCGCCGTGGACTCGCATGTCCAACATAGGTTTCCTGCAAATCTATTCCAGCTTGCTGAGTATAACCCTTGGCAACTAATCTGGCTTTGTATTTGTTAACAACACCGTCAACTCGGTACTTTTTCTTGAATACCCACTACATCCTATGCATTTCCTACCTTCTGACAAATCACATAACTCCCATACACCATTTCGCTCGATTGAGTCCAATTCATCCCTCGTGACAGCCATCCATGATCCTGACTCAGACGAAGCCATAGCTTCATTAAAGGATATGGCATCTGTAAAATCCGTTACATCCTCGTCCACGGTGTAACACGATACCTCACATCCAGAAAAATGGTAATCTTCCATCCATGCGGGCCGTGTTCTGGGTCTCTTGTTGCCGACTATACTCATAGGTTGTGTGAATCCACTCACTTCCTCTACAAGATCATCATGCTCTATAGGTTCGTTCTCTATTTTTGGATGATCGATATCATCCAAAAGTTCTTGTCTAATGGTCAAGTCATTTTCATTGTCTTGTAGGACAATCAGAGGATCTGATTCCTCTACTTCATGCTCCTTTTCTTGATGAATTTCAAGGAAAGTAACATCACGACTTTCGATCAGACCTTTGGTTTCATGGAAGAACCTATATCCTTTAGAATTCTCACTATATCCAATAAACTTGCACTTTAATGTCCTGAAGTCTAGCTTGTCCCTAAGATGACTTGGTACAAAACATGTGCAACACATCTCCATTTCCGAAGATGGCCCAATTTGGGCTTTCTACCATTCCATATTTCAAATGGCATTGACGGACTTGGTGGGAATCCTATTCTGTATAGTTCGCAGTTAATACCACCTCTCCCCAGAATTTCTTGGAGAGTCCTGAGTGTGAAAGCATACACCTTACGTCATTCATCAAGGTTCGATTCTTTTTTTCTGTTACACCATTTTGCTGTGGTGTATGGGGTATTGTAGTATATCTACGAATGCCTGACTGAGTGCATTAATCCTCAAATTCTTTTGAGCTATATTCCCTACCTCTATCTGTCCTACGAGTCTTGATTGATTTTTCCAATCTTGTCTCCACTTTCATCTTATATCTCTTAAATGTTTCAAGTGCTTCCGACTTTCTTCCTAAGTGATAGGCATGGGAGAACTTTGAGTAATCATCAATGAATGTTATAAAATATTCCTTATTTCAATATGTGTTAATGCTTAGTGGTCTGCATATGTCCGAATGGATCAAACCTAGTAACTCTGTTGAATGAATTCCGATTGAGAAGGGTTTTCTCGTCATTATACCCGTCATACATTGTTCGCATGGTAATGTCCTTACACCCGTGATCTTAGGCAACAGATTTACCTTCATCATTTGATCTATCTTAGAATTTCTTGGATGACCCAGTTTCATGTGCACAAGTCATAGTCGGATAAACAACACAATGAATACTCAGAAGAAAAATTCATTGATTCACTACGGCTTATTACAGGAAGAAAGAACATGTCATGCTCGGGCACAAACTTTTCCATCGCATAGACCTTCTTATTCTTCCCTATAGATACATGCTTATTGTAAAAACAGACTTCAAAATCCTTTTGAGAAGTACTGGGATAGAGATCAGGTTCCTGCGTATCCCTGAAGCATATAATACATCATTCAGTACCATAATGCTATCTCGAAGGTCAAGCCTGTATGTCCCAAGACCTTCTACGTCCAGGTAGATGTTGTTTCCCATGAAGATCCTCTGTTCTCCTTTGCTCAGTTCTTTGAAGTCCACTAGGTCCTCCTTCGTCTTTACGATTTGTCTGGTTGCTCCAAAGTCAATCCACCATCCGTCATTGTCCGTGATGACGGAGTTGCATTTCACGACAGTCACGAATTCCATTTTCTTTTTGCCTTTATTTTCAGGAATTTTAGAATTTCCTGATTTTTTCTTGTTAGGACAATTAACCTTGAAATGATCATATTTGCCGCAACCATAGAAAGAGCCGCGTGGGTATTTCCCACTCTTTCCCTTGAAATTCACCTTCGAGGGGCCCAACCTTTTCTTTGCGTGCACGTCATTTGCTTCATTTTCCTCGACCTCAAAGATATCAGCTTTTGATCCTTGCTTAGAGAGGTCCTGCTCAATTGCCAGCTGTGCAGGTAGATCCATCACGGACTTAATGTTACCATTCATCTGCAGAGATGTGGCAACCATGTCGAATGATGGTGGGAGACTTCCTAGTATGGCTACGATCTGCATCCTTTCCGGAATGGCGCAATCAGCAGCCGCTAGATCTTTGGCCATCATGATCATCTTGTTCACTGCTCGAGGATGCTTTCTCCTTCATTCTACACGTGTTGTACTTGTGTAGAAGAAGCTGGACGCTTACTTCCGATTTGGAGTGATATTTTTCATTAACCACGGTCCAGAGCTTATAAGCTGATTCGCAGGTCTCAAAAACCCGAATCAGGTTCAAATCCATGTGGGTCAACATGAAGCTCCTAGCCCTATTATCTATTTTCTCCCACTGTTCGTGGGACCTAATTTCATCTATAGTTGGATTTTTAGATAAAGTTGGGCCAGGTTTGTCTATGATGGAGTGTATGCTGTCATGCAACATGCCATAGTAGATCTTTCTACTCCACAACTCATAATTAGAATCACTAAGGTACTATATTTTTCCCACCTCAGTGGCAATTGTCTTGCTTATCATTTTGGATCTAATGAAATAGATGCAAGAATGTATGAGATTGAATAATTTAATAAGAACAAGCATATATATATATATATATTAATTTTTTTATTTAGCAGGTATAACAAACTAAATTTCACTTGACTAATATTAACAAGGGTAGATCTAAGCAATGGAAAAAATCAACATATTACCACCATAAGTTATTAAAGACTATTATTATTCGATTAAACGGTCCCTTTTAAAGCCTAAGATGTTAAATAAGGGAAGTACATGTCGAGAATACTTGATTCTCTTAAAAAAGCGAGAACAAGGTATTTTAATCACGTAAGAATGCTTTCAATTGCATACTTAGGGTCTAAAAAAGCGTATTGGATATTAATTATAACTTATACAAGGTCTAATTTGAAACAAACTTCCACTTTAATTAATAAATGATAAAAGACATAATTATTTTTTTATATATAGAGACAAATAATCAATAAGAGAATACAAGGTTATTCTTTATAAATATTGATGAACGTGATTCACGATTCAATTTTAAAAAATTAATCTTCGGATTTTAATAAGCAACATTTTTTTAAAACAACATTAACAAGGATGGTACGGTATTGTAGTATACAAGTTTTTTTTAACACTCTTACTTTTAATTTAACAAACCCAAAAAAAATTAAACAAAGAATGGTTTCATTTTAAAAACAATATGCAACACGTGAGTAGTTTGTCAATTAAAAATAATATGTTTTCACGTGAGCAGTTTGCACGTTAAAAAAATGCAGTTCACGTGATTCACCAAAAAGTGAATTCACGTGACAACAATTGGATAATTTAAAAAAGGGCTCATTGATTTACCAAAAGGTAAAAAAATAGAATAATATATATATATATATATATATATATATATATAAATGACCTGCCTGGTGGACTGTTTAGGGTTTAGGTAAAAAAACGAGCTGCTGTTTCTTGGAGCTCTATTCTTACGGCGGCAGGGAAGCTTCAAGATCGGCCATTGAAGCAGATGCCGGCTAATGAGAGTTGACAGTGAGGAGTGATTTCGAGGAGCTCTGATACTAGTGATAGGATTTGTCGAGGTATGCCTTGTCTTGTGGCTACGAGAGAGAACGAGATACCGAGATAGGGGTGGAGAGATGGAAGAGGGCTCCCTAGTGCGAGGGAGATCGAAAGATGTGTTCCCCTCCCGGAGGAGGTGTGTATTTATAGGGCGTGAATGCTCCTCGCACAGTCCGCCCTTATCTCCCCCCCCCCCCCCCCCCCGCACGCCAGCAAAACGGATTCCCACAAGACTCAGTCTTGCCGCAACCGCCGGCTCTGAAACGGCCTGCGACGGTTCTTGACCAGACGGTCATTGGACCCGTTCTACATAAATTATGTTACATAAAGTTAGAAATAAATCTACAATTATACTTGTATATGAAAAAGGTTTTTGACGATATCAAAGTGATTTATATCCCTTTTAAAACTGATGTTTATACATATGCCAAATCTGTATACGATATTGTATCATCGATATCTATTTTTATCACTAGAAGTACTTGCAACCGATCCAGATGATGATTAAAGGAAAATCAATCATAAAGGGCAAACAAATCCACAATTTGACAAGCATAAGTTGCACAATTATCAAGCAATCGTCGACTGTAGAAGTCTCCGTATCTGGAGAATATGTTGCTTTTGCAAATACGGACACAAGCACCGAAAATAATCATATCCTGATGCACATCCACGAAATAATTTCTGATTAAAATAAATCTCGAACTAAGCTTTGCAATCTCACGAAGGTATGGCAGCACAACGAAGACATCGAAATTTTTTCTTTTCTTGTTTGGGAAATATTCAAAAAGTAGAAATGTTTCAATGAATATCACATCTTCAACAGGAAGATCTCTGAAGCCATTATGTCACACATCAAGACCTAATGGAGTTATTTATCAGAATCAACAAAGTGCAATTACCTCCACCTTAATCCAACTCGACCTGATTATGCATTACAAATTAGCTTAATACATGAGTAAAGTTTCTGAAAACATAAAAACAACTAGTTACTCCTTAAATGTATGCTTTGAAGCTTTGAGTATGTAGAAGTTCTTTTGGGTGGAGGCCTTGCTGACGTCGCACCCTTTTTTTCTGTTAGGAAAACAGCAAGTTATTTCCTGGCTAAATTATATTGAGTTATATATAATCCTCCATGTCCATCCATCAGCTGTCCTGCCATTTCTCAGCATTTTGAGGGTTCCCCTGCATCCATTCTGACCCATATGCTCCAAACGAATTTGTTCCTCCCAGCTAAACGAGATTAAAAAAAATGTCATTTTTATTTGTTTAAACTATTTCTCCCTTGTTTTTAGATGGAAATTAGAGAGAGAGCATAGCACAGATAGTTTGATATTTTTTTGGTTATTATTATCTCACTCCAACTGCAGTTTGATAAATAAGTTGACGGGAGTATTCAAACTATATAAAAAAACTGCAGCCCTAACTGCATATGGGCTGGGTTTATAGTGCATGTAACTAACCTCTATCTCTCAAGGAAGTTGAGATCATTAGCATGTTACACAAAAGTGTAGCTTAGCATATCGAGGTAGACTACCACTGCACTCGAGACATGATTCGGAAGGGTTTCATCTCCATCTCCCATGTTAGCTCAGGAGAACATATAGCGGACATGTTCACCAAGGCTCTAGCTAAATGGTCATTTCAGAAACATTGTTCCAAGATGAGCACAATTGATATCTACGCTCCAGCTTGAGGGAGAGTGTTGAGATATTAATTATCTTTTTTCATTATATGTATTTTCTTTTCTTTCTCTCTACATTATGTAATTTTCCCAACATGTTTCTCCTCTATATAAGAGAACTCTAGAGCCTTATGAATATGAAACTCATTATTTTCTCCCCTAGGTCTAAACTCGTCTACTCGCTTTGCACCTTCCTTTTTCTGAAGCAAGAAGATCTATAGATCTGGTGAGCTTTTCCAGGCCTAGGTTCAAATCTCTAAACTCCATGATCAACTCCGTGACATCCTTCTCGACCACACCCCAAAACTTCCAGTAAAAAAAGACCGGTAGGCCATTAGTCCTAAAAGTGCTTCACAATTGCGCACCTATTGTCCCATTACTGTGGATCCTCTCCCCTTCTACCTGCAAGTTGTGTATCAGATTCCTCCTCCTTCCACTTGCCACTACATGGAGGCCGAGCGAATCGAGTGTCTCTTTCGTTCTAACTGTCCATCCAACCGACGTGAAAAAAATAATGTGAAATCAAGCGAGATTTGCTATTTTTTTTGCGAATTTTACAATTGTATCTTTGCAAAATATTGCATTTATACTTGGACACATATCTTTTTCATACTTGCACCATTGCCCCTATAGATCTTCAAAATGTACACTCATCTTCAAAATGTACACTCACACGCTCTTGTTGAGTCCCAACGACTTTTCATATTGGAAATACGAAAGCTCATAGTGAATATAAAAAAGATAGGGTACAATTGTAACGACAATGTTGTTGTATAGGTGTGAATGTGAAAATTCCCATCTCTTTTGTTTATTTAAGATCGACAATTAAAACGTGGCATGTCAAAAACCATAATGGACAAGGATTTTACACGTAATTAGCCATATTTGTTTTCTTTTTCGCAAGAAAATATTATATACCCCACATATCAGAGTCAGATTGTAACATATAATTCATTACTAGAAGATTGAGATGTTTACAACTCTCGATTTCCATTCAGGGCCTTTTTTTTTCATATTATGTTTTTGTAAAGTTATACTAGAGACGGGATTAAACAAACAACAATAAAAATCAAGTAGAAGGATGAAAGCAAGCATTTTAATCGCGTCGAAAATAGTGGAATCTACTAGATTATTTGCTGCTAAGATAATAACAAGATGAGGGTATTGAACCTGTTGCAGCTCGAGATAACGTGCATGCATGTCGAAAACAGTATTAGTGTGGCGGGCCTGGCTAGAAGCTTCAATCAAGCTTGAAAAGCGATCTCCGATTGAGGTCGAGATGCCATCCAAGGACATATGATTTGGTGATGCCTCAGCCTTGGGTACTTGGAGGAGATGGCCTTGAGCATGCATGGGAGGAAGTGGGCGCATGAAGGAAGCATGGCTTTGGGAGTTGGGAGGTGTCACCGGTGCTATTCCCTTTGCCATCCACATCATCTGATCCACATAAGCAAAATTAGCAATATCAATGTCATCTTTGACTAACTCACTTGTGTACTTCTTAGATTATGTAATATCAATTATGCTTCTTTCTTTTTTAAACATCAGTTGTATCCCTATATTCATATGAAATTCACGATTGTATTCTTCCGCTAAGGTAAAGTAGAGGCATGACCGATATTAAAAAAGAGCAGAATTGTGAATTTCGTAATAATATAGGGTTACAATTACTATAAAAAAAGGAAGTGCATAGCTGATATTGTAGAATCTAAGAATGATAAGTGATAAAAACCCATCAACCATTATCCATTTTCACAATTAGATGGTTAAGATATGTTGGAAGCGATTTATTAAGCAATATTGTGGAAATAGAAAATAAGGAACGTAGACCAATAACAAAAAAAACTTGATTTCTAGTGAAATTCTACCCCTCAAAGTGCGGGATAAAATCACAGGAGGAGAAGCTAAAGGGATTTAATCTTTGTTATGTTTCTCAAAGATAACAATTGGAAGAGTGGATGGATAATGATAGAGATGCCGACTAATAGAAGAGTGGATAGTTGATTTCTTTTTTCTTCCCTAGTTTTGCGTTAATTAGTTGCTTATTATATTTATTATAGGTAGCTAGATAATATTTATTAGATCTTAATTGATTTGATGATAAGTGGAATAGGGTCACTTTAGTCTAGGTTGTTTGTTACATAGGCACAGGGGGGTCCATTCCTAGAAACTAAAAAAGAAAAATAAAAAGAAATCTCTCGTAGATTTCGACAGATGTGTTGGTACTAGAAACAACATAAAATAAATAAACAGTAATCTTCAGGATTTGCACGGATCATTTGAATGACATAACAGATAAATAATCAACCATTTAAGATTCATAATCCAATTACAGAGGTTAAATAGGAACTGATTAGTAGTCATTAGGTACAATGAATTAGAAAAAAGATCCAGAGAGAGCAAAGTATTAAACACAATGTGGTAGATAGAAAATGAAATAAATTCGATCAAAGATCACCGAAGCATCCATGATTGGACCGTCTTTAGAACATATAACCCTCACAATAATAACACGCATGGTGTCTAGCGATATGCTCTCAGGATACATCACCATACTTCGGTGAGGCCGTCCTGGAAATCACCTCATAAAATAGAACAACCGAGAGATAGAAGCGAGGGAATAGTTCACGTTCAAGAACATGGAGAAATGAGAATGCTTAGGTGACAAGATCGCGTCTAAGGATGTTTATGTAAACATAGCCATGCCACTTCGAGATTCGTAACCACACTAAAGACCATCTCTTCAAATATAGAAACGACTGCAATATGGAATGCCCAAATCGGTTCAAATTCCTACCAATGTTCAGATTGCAAATTAATCTGTGGGATTAATTTATCATTTATCTGATCTGTTTAATGAGACCCGCAATAAAAGTATCGATATCCAAATTGATTTTTTCAAGCGGAGCCCGTGCACGCATGTAGGTAGTTCTCTATCTATCCTCTTTACGATTGCTACAAGATCTTGAGGCGAGGACTCATATTTATCCACCAAAATTTTATAACTACTCTACGTGGTACAAAAAACCACACCCAAACTCATCCTTGTTTCAAATTAGGAATTCCACACTTGCCCCCAACTAACTAATAGACTTCCCAATTGAAGCAATTTAGTTTCCATATTTAAATACCTAGATTTATTAATTTAACTAAATATAACAATGTCTCATGAATCCATTGTTTTAAAAAGGAATTATTTGTGAAGCAAAATATATCTTTAGGCTCTCACACTTTGCTTTTAGTAAAGATACCTTCCAATTTGAACATCTATCTAAGTTTACTACTTTCGTGCCAATAGAAACAAAGTGAACTAAGTCATGAACTTTAGACCTTAGTATTAAAGTATATGGTAGAAACAATAAAGTATCGTTCTTGGTACAATCTTCATGGTTGGTGCTTTTAAAGCGCCATGCACTCTTATCATGTTACTCTTATCATGTTTAATGAGTGTATTCAGGAAAGATCCTCTTATTTTCAGTGCGGTCCACAAATAACACTCGCATAGGTGGTGTTTTTCGAGGATGCACTGCTAACATCCTGCCCAAAGGCTTGAACTCATTAAGAGCCTTCACTCTTCATTATCTTTCAACTTAAATAACAGTCATGCTTCCAAGGATGGGACACTCATGCATAAGCATGGCAACAATAGTTCAAAATAAGTTTGTTTCTTCCACATTGAACCTACTTCATGGGTTCTCCATTCAGATAGATGTGTTGTTACTTTAGCAGGACTTCCAATGGGTCTCAATCTCATACCAAGCCCTATACTTTAGGGCTAAAGATCTATCAAGTCCTTTAGTCAATGGACCTGATGTGTTATCTTTGGATCCAATGAAATCCATAACCATTACACCTCGAGACACTAATTCCCTTAGCATCTTAAGTTAGATTTAACTTTATCTCCTTATTTTCTGATTGAACTTTGAAATCTTAAGATTGGCAATTGTGAACATGTCGTCACAATGTAAAGAGATTACAGGAACTGGCTTGTACCACCATTGGAATTTCAAAAAGAAGTTTCCTCAGAGATTCAATTCCAGATGTGTCCAAAGTGCACAACTCAACTTGAAATGTAAATCAAGCTAAAATGATCTTCTTCATAGACCTCCGAGAGACAGCCTGCCTCGAAGGGTAAAACATAACCAGTATCACAATTACAACTATACTACTCAATTTCCCTATCCACTTTGCATCATTATATCTTTCCGGCATAGTTGTATGGCTACCATAATGTAAACTAAAGGAAATAGTTTCCTTCAAGTATTTTAGTGCGATCTAGAGCCTCCCACTGAGCACGGTCATGACAAGTTATGTATCTACTCAGTTTTACAATCGAGAATGACAAGTCAGGTTTTGAGCAATTTGCAAAATACATTAATCTTCACATTACATGTGAGCACCTAAGTTGGACATATGAGCTCTACTCTTGTTCTTGTAAAGCATTTTGGATGAATAAAAAAGAGGGCATACAACCTTGCTATCTTGATATCCTAATTTCTCAAGTACCTTCTTAACATAGTGAGATTGAAAAACTATAATCCCATCGATTGATCTTATCAGTTTGATACACAATATCACATCATCAACACTCACACTCTTCATCTCAAATTTACTAATTAAGAACATCTTAGTTTCATTATATATGATCCAAATAATAGTTTGTCATATACATACATGCACAAGACAATATACTCACCACCTTTCAAATTGGAATAGATATACTTAGTGGATTCATGAATCTTAGATCCACATGAAAAAATGCTTTTGTCAAATTTTTCGTGCCATTAGAGCTTGTTTCAACCTGTAAAGGGATTTTACAAGCTTGCAAATTTTTCCCTCATTCCCATTTATCACAAACTCATCATGTTGATCTATATAGATCTCTTCCTTAACATATCCATGAAGAAAGACGGTCCTAACATCCATCTTCTAGATAGAGAAATAAATATATGGATGCCAATGTTATAAGCATCTGAATTTTGGTCATCCTGGTTACAAGGGAATATGTATTCAAATAATCAATGCCTTTCTTTTGCTTAACGTCTTTATAAACTAATTTGACTTTATGCTTTTTAATTGATGCATTGAGCTTAAACTTTCTCCTAAATACCAAATTGCATCTAATAGTAGAGAAATCCTTAGATAAATCGACCATTTGCAAAGTCTTATTATCGATTATGGAGTCCATATCTGATTTGATAACTTCCTTCATTATTTTGATTTCGATAAAGCCAACGCTTCCTTGTATATTGATGGACCCTCGATCTGGTAGACAAAAAAAACAACTTAGATCCTTAGTAATCCGTAGTTGATTGTTCCTCCGAGCTCAATCATCTCTAATGGTTCATTGGGATCAGATTGGATTTCAACCCCCACACTCAATATCTTTTCCACTTGCTCAGGAATAAAACTTGAAGTGGAGGTCACTAGTTAGATTATGAAGAATACTAGTTTTCATAGGAAAGACATCTTCAAAGAAGGTTTCATCACATAGCTCAACAATAATGTTGAAATTTATGTGAGGTATCTCGAACCTGATTACTAAGAACCTATATACATAACTATTTCTAGATATCCTAAGAAGATCTATCAACAATTTTAGGACTTAACTTCTTCCTTTAGTGTTCTGGGACTAAGCTTGGTTTGCTTTTTCTCCACAATTCAAATATACACTTTTTCTTAGGGATTTTTACACCCATAACCCTGAGTAATTCCGCAATAATATTCATAACCCTGTATAATCGTGATATACACGAGAAACCCCGATTAATGCTTAACTCTTACATGATATGACCCTGTGTTATGTTTCATTTGGTATACCCGTTATATGCGATATATTCCGTTAAAAAAGACAAATCTGCCCCTCATATTGATTTTTATTTGCAAAACATACCATTATTCCCCTCTCTCCTGGTCTGAGCACTACCTCCTCCTCTCCTGTATGTCGGCGCCCGACCACCTCTGCAGCTCCGTCCTTCTGCTCGAAGCTGCAGCCCCCCCGACCACCTCTGTAGCCCAGTCTTTCGCTCGAAGCCCCCCAACCCCCTGCCACCCTCATGCAAAAACCCCGCGCCACCCCGCAGATCCTTTGCGGATATGTGTCTCGACCTCCATTCTGATAATCTCCGCTAAAGGTTTGCCCCCCCCCCCCCCGATGACCTGCCCTTACCGGTGAGCATATGGAGCTCGAATTCATCAGCAGCAAAGCTTGACAATCCAGCTCGCAGATCGGTGAAACCCAGACATCGTCTTCATCACCATTCGAAGCAGAGGACCAACATTGATCTTTAGCAACTGTTAGAATGTAATTTGGATGGAGATCGACCGAGTATTGGTCGATCGAAGTCCATCAGAGCCTTCCTTCAACCCAGTTCATCCGAGCTCTGCGAAACCGGCAGCAGCGCCTCATGTCCCCACGAGCTTCCCCCTGACGACTTGCCCTTACCGTTACGAGCTTCAAGCCGAAACCGGTCAGCAGCCCCCCGATGACCTGCCCTTACCGCTGCAAACTTCGAGCGCAACCCTCAGCAAGCTTCCCCCGACACCCCCTTCCATTGCCCTGTCGCTGCAACCTTCGAGCGGAGTCAAACACACCCACAAACATCCCCCGATGCCTTCCTTCCCTTGCCCTGCCGCTGCAATCCCCGCGACCCGTAAGCTTCCCCCGACGCCCCCTTCCCCTGCCCTGTCGCTGCAAACCTTTGAGCGGAGTCAAACACACCCGCAAGCTTCCCCCGATGCCCCCTTCCCTTGCCCTTCCGCTGCAACCTTCAAGCGGAGTCAACCACCCCCCCACATACCCGCAAGCTTCCCCGACGCCCCTTCCCTTGCCCTTCCGCTGCAAAATTCGAGCGCAACACCCCCCACCCCAAAGCTTCCCCCGTCTCTCGTCTGCCTCCGTTCGTAAGCCCACCCCCGCAAGCTCCCCCCTTCCCGGACCGCCCCGTCGACTCCTGTCGCCTCCTTCATAAGCCCGCCCCCGCAAGCCCCCCTCTCCTAGAATCACGCATGCAGGTCCATGTCGACTCCTCAAGGTTATGGGGGGAGTGTTGCTGGAGGAGGGGGGAGGGATGGGAGTTTTTTTTCTTTTTACTTTTTACTTTTGAATTAATTTTAACCGTTGGATTGATACTGAGTTAGATTAACTCGATGGTGTGGTTGGGGTTACCGTTGAAATTAACAGAAGGTTATGGGTGTGAGAAGGAGTAATTATCAGGGGTTTCTCATGTAATTCGCGACTATACATGGTTATGAATGTTATTACTGAATTACTCAGGGTTATGGGTGTAAAAATCCTTTTTTCTTATGCTTTGGAGGGACCTTATTCAAAATATGGTAAGACATATTCAAGGCCTTTCCCCACATATAGGTTGGAAGTCCCAAAACTTTGTAAGAGTATGTTGATCATGTTAGTTAGGGTTCTATTTTTCAATTATGATATTCCATTTGACCGTGATGAATATAATGCAGTGACCTCATGAACTATGCTCAAGAGTTTGTGTTGTCCATTTAGCATATTAGATGCTTGTTTACCTCGTATGTTTGAACTAAGACCTTTAAGAACTTTGCCCATTTATGTTTCCACCTCGTTCTTAAATATAGGAATTTTCTATAAAGCTACATCCTCGATCCTTATTGGATGAACATAGTAGTATCAACTACTATCATCTATAAAGATGATAAAATATTTCTTATTGTCTCTTGTGAAAAAAAACCATTAAACTCACATATATCTCTGTGCAAAGATCCGAGATCTTACTATCCCTAGAGTTAGTCTAGAAAGGTTTCCTACATGTCTTAGCTTGTACACATATTTTACATTTCTGAGTTTTCTCAATAGTGTATTTAGGGATTAATTCTAAAGTCATCATTATTTTAATTGAATTTAAGTTTACAAATCCCAATCTACCATGCCAAATATCATAAGGTACTAAGTTACTCATCACATAGGGATTATAATTAAAACATTCAAAATTTATAATATTCGCATAATCAAATGCTCATTGAATCACATCTAATTCTAAACAATAAAGCAAAGTTGGTCAAATATCCTTTTCCATAAAATATTATGTCTTATAAACACAACTTTATTACATTTAAAATAAAGTTAAAAATCATTCCTAACTAAAAATAGAGCTAGCCAAGACATTCTTTTTTACGTTAAGAGCATGCAGTGCAAAGTCCAGGCACATCCATGAGAGAATCTCTAGTTGGCTTGTCCTGAACCTAACATCCTGTCGCAGAGTCATTCCCCATCTTCACAATTCCATCATTGTAGGTATAATAAGAAGAAATTAAGTTTCTATCAGAATAGATTTCTCTAGCCCCAAATACCACAATGATCATATTCACTTGTGGATTCCTATATATAGTCTCCTTTTGAACCTTTAAGGATGGACAATATTTCTTCCAATACCCGACTCGATTATAGTGTTAACACGTTTTTTTTATTTTGCTATTTTGTAGATCTTGCCGTTGGGTTTTATTTTATCTTTGTTGTTACTACCCTTTCTCCTCTTATCTCTACCTTTTAGATCATTAACCATACCCTGAACATCATTAGGGACTGTAATTTTTTGCTTCTTGTATTCCTCCTATATGGCGACTTCCACCATCAATTCATCCATATAAAATTTTTCCATCCCATATTTCAGGATGATAAAAAAGTCTTCCCACAACTTTGGGAATTTTTATATGATAGGCATGACTCTAAACTTCTCAGGAAGTTTCAGTTCAACATCTTCGAATCCAGACGTCTGGCAACTCTTGTGCAATTGTTGTTGGAACCAGGACGATGGCTAGGGAGCGTGGGAGAGGGGCGGCGAAGTCGTCAAGAGTGTGGCGCGAGGTTTGTCAGGTCGGAGTGGAGAGGGCGACTCGCTTTTGCGGCCGTGGCGGGGTGGGGGTCGCAGGGAAGAATCCGATCTTGGAAAGGAGGGGCTCTTAGGAAGAGAAAGCAGGCGAGGAGGAGTTTGGTGGAGGCAGTGGTTCCGGGAGGGAGCGGGTTGGGTGGCGGTGTCCCATCGAAAGTCGGGCCACAAATGCTTCCGTTGCGGGGGACAGGGACATGTCGCGTCGGCCTACGCTCTTCCCTCGGTGTGTTTCACTTGTGGAAGAGTGGGCCATCGTCAGGCCGGTTGCGAGGTCGCTCTTCGTAGGGCAGCAAGTGCTCGCAGGAGGGCCTCTGGAGGTGCGGGCTCTTCCAGAGCGGTCGAGGGTGAGGCAGGGGATCTGGCTGCGAAGGCGGAGGGGGGTGACACTGGCAATCTTGCTTCTGACGGTTTGGGCGGGGGGAGGAGGTTAGTTGGCCAGGGGGGTCGATGGTGTTTTGGTGGTGTTCCATGTCGGAGGGCGAGGCCGCTTCTCATCCAGGGTGGTGCTCGAAGAGGAACTCTTCCTTCGCTTCGACATGGAGTTCTGCAGCGATATCGTCGACCTTGACACAGGGCGGTTTTGCGCCCGGGGTCTCTCTGCCACCCAAAGAAGGTTGCTGCTGGCTGTGGGGTCGGATGGTCCTATCCTCTGGAGACCACTGCGGTTAGCGAATGGGGCAGTGGCGCGTTTGATCATCCGGATGGCACATGTTCGGGGTGCGCCCTTCTTGTCCCGTACCATTCACGCCTTAGGACCGGCTTTGGGGCACTTGGGCAAGGTCCTGCAGGTTCTCACGGATGGTGCTCTTCCTAGAAGTGATCCGGAGGTAGCGGTCGTTCTGCTGGCATGCCATCGGGGGGCGCCTCGAGAGTCGGGGGTGGTGCTATAGGTTAGAAGGTTCGTGTTTGGGATACAAGTTCGGATTCTCAATCATGCACCGCCGTCGTTGGGGTGGGAGGAAGGGGCTGGAGGTGCCTGGTCTTCTCCGCCGATCGTGGCTGGCGACCTTTCGGGTGCTTGTCAAGACCCTGAGGATGGCGCTTCAGCTTTGTCAGCGGGAGGCGAACATGCATGTCTTTTGGATGCTCAGGATTCGGAGGCGGTGGAGGGTCAGATGCCAAGAGTCGAGATGACTCTCGACTTTCCACGTGGAGGGGGAAGGGGGACGATCGTAGAAGGGGGGCATTCGCCGCGTGTTGAAGCGACTTTGGTCTTTCCAAGTGGACGCGACTCCCACACTCCCCACGGGGCTTGGGGACCTTTGGCGGTTCGTGTGCCTATGCGGGCCCCACTTGGCTTGCAGTGGGATCTCGCTTTGGGGCTTATAAGTTCGGATGTTCGGGCTGTGATGCGGGTGGCATATGACCTGCGCCGGGTCAAAGCTTCTTTTACACCTCCTTTGGGAACCGTTAATTCGTTGGAAAACTTTGTCGGGGCTGAGTGTGGGGCTCTCCCAGAGCTTCTGTCCCCCTCGGGGCAGAGAGAATCTATTGCCCTATGGGTGGACTTCCGCGACTATTCTGGTGCGGGGACATCCGGCTCCCACTCGCTGGACGGGTCTCTACAGGGGCTGGAGGGAGGAACCTCTTTTCTCTTGGATTTCGTCATGGTTGGTGGCGGCCAGGCCAGTGCCGCAGTCATGGGTCGCACCTCTTCGGCCGCGAGGTCGGCACAGGAGTTGGTCGTGGGCACTGGAGCTGCGGTGGCTTCTGCTTCTGGTCGAGGAAGGAGTGACCAGAGGGCTGGGAAAAGGTACTGGCGGAGGTCTCGTTCTTGGGCCGGGTTCGCGACGGAGGGAGGGCAGGTCCCGGTATCCAAGCTGAAGCTCGAGGTGGCAAGGGCAACGAGGGTGGTCGGTTTGGGGGCAGGGGTCGTAGCAGGTTCCAGATGAAGATTCTCTCGTGGAATGTCAGGGGTCTGGGCGACCCGGATAAGAGGAGGGTTTTGGGCTCGAGGTTTGTGGAGTGGGGGTGTGATGTGGTGTTCTTGCAGGAAATCAAGCTGCGCGCGCTCACGAGCTTGATTTGGCGCTCCTTCGGTGCGGGGTCAATTTCTGACTTCGACTCGCTCGGGGCCGTTAGCTCTACTAGCATGATTCTCGTTGCGTGGAAGGGCTCTGCTTTTGCCCGGTGTGGGGAGCTGAGGGGTGCACATACCCTGACGATTATCCTGGAGTGACTTCGTTCAGGGACGATGCTGGCGCTCTCTTGTCTTTATGGTTCGTGCCAGAGTTCTGAGAGAGGGTGGCTTTGGACGGACCCGAGGGAAGTTAGGGAGACTTTTCCGGGTGTCCCCTGGTTGGTGGGGGTGGGACTTCAATGTCACTTTGCTTTCGTCTGATCGGCCAAGGCTGCGGGCGGTCATGACCCCGGTTCCGAGGCCTTTGTGGAGGTGGTGGATTCGCTGGAGCTGGAGGTCTTGGATGCGGCGGACGCCAGATACACCTGGCGTAACGCCAACTTGAGGTCGCACATCGATCGGCTCCTGGCGTCGACCGAGCTTCTGGAGCTCTTCCCGCTCTCGTTCGCCACAACCAAGACGCGTTCCTGGTCTGATCACATGCCTATCCTTTGGGATTCCAGAGATCCAGCTCTCGCTTATGGATACTTACGTTACGAGAAGGCATGGCTGCCCGAGACCGGTTTCCGTGACTTGGTGACGTCGCACTGGGCCTCGGTGGCGATGGCTGGTTCTGCTACGGATAAGTTCATCCAGAAGCTGGACTCCTTGCGGTCCAGGCTTTGCGCTTTCAAGAAGGAGTCGAGGGAGATCCGTTGCGCGGCCAGGACGGAGGCGGAGGGGGTGGTGAGCATGTTTGACGCTTTGGAAGATAAGCATCCCCTACTTGAGGAGGAGCCGAGGCAACAGTCTGAGGTGCAGAAGCGGATCCTTGACGAGGACAGGAAGAGGGTCACCGAATGGAGGCAGCGATCCATGCACAATGGCTTAAAGAGGGTGACGCAAACACGACCTTCTTCTACAGGGTGGCCAACGGAAGGCGGAGGGAAAACTTCATCAGATCACTACTCGTTGACGGGGAGACGGTGGAGGGGAACAGTGAGATTGGGAAGGCCATTGCGGATCACTTCTACAGGCTCTCCGCTAGGGGTGATGACAGGCGCTGGCGATGGTCAGGTCTGGGAGCGGTGCGCCTATTGGGCACCCATGTTGCTAGTCTAACCCATTCTGTTACTTTGGAGGAGTTAAAGGCGGCTGTCTGGAATCTCAACGACGATGGCGCTCTGGGTCCGGATTGCTTCCCTGTCTCCTTCTACAAGGATTTCTGGGATTTGGTTGACAGCGAGGTTCTGGAGGTGGTGGCGGAGTGGTGTCACGACAATGCTGGATTCGAGCGGTTGAACAAGGCACTGGTTGTACTAATCCCGAAGAAGGTAGGGGCTGGAAGAATAGAGGACTTTTGGCCGATCACGATCTCCAATGTGTTGTACCTTATTGTGGCCACGGTGTTCGCGACCAGATTGAGTAGGGTCCTGGAACAGTTCATCGCCCCGACTCAGACCGCATTCGTTCCGGGGAGGCAGATCACAGATAGCTTGGTCTTAGCCTATGAGATTATTGCGGATTGGAAGAGGAACGACAGACATGCCGTGCTTTGGAAGGTGGACTTCACAAAGGCTTTTGATACGCTGGACTGGTGTTTTCTTTGGACGGCTTTGCATAGAAGGGGCTTTCCTGAGCTCTGGATCTCCTGGATGAAGCACTGCATAACCATGGCTTCCCTCTTGGTCCTGGTCAATAGGCGTCCGGAGGGAGGATTTTTTCAACCGCAGAGGGGGGTGAGGCAGGGTTGCCCTCTTGCTCCCTTTCTCTTCATCATTGCGGCAGGCATCCTTGCTTGTATGGTTGACAGAGTGCTGCAGGTGGGGCTAACGTGCGGCTACACGAGGGATGACTTGAGGATCCCACTACTTCAATATGCCGACAATACCACATTCTTCATAGAAGGGGCATTGAGGAGACTAAAGGTATGGCGGCGACGCTGGAGCTTTTCAGTGAGATGTCCGGGCTGAGGCAAAACAACAACAAGTCCAAGATGGTCCCGCTGCTCTCTCCATTCACTACCTGGGCCTGCTGCTGAACTCCGGGAGATCGAAGTTGGAGGATTGGCTTCCACTGGTTGAGAAGGTGGAGGGGCGGCTCGCGGGTTGGAAGGCGACTGTCCTTTCAAAGGTGGGTCGCCTGTTGCTCTTGAGAGCGTTGCTGTCCGCCATGCCAGTGTATTACTCCTCCACGAGGCTCATGCATGCGAGCATTAGGAGGAGGTTGGAGGGTCTGATGAGGATATTTTTGTGGGGAAAGAACGAGCAGCGTACTGGGATGCACCTGATTAGCTGGGACGATATTACCTTGCAGAAGTGCGAGGGGGGTCTTGGGGTCTATCGACTTGGCGAGTTGAATGAGGCGTTGTTGCTGAAGTGGGTGGCCAGAATATGGGGAAGTGGGGAGGATCTTTGCTGCAGTATGCTTCGTCGGATCTATGGGACCGGGGGGGCGCCGCCCGGGGGGGGGGGGGGGGGGGCGTGATGGTTGGTACACGCGGGCGGAGACCGTCCCCCTTTTGGAGGGCCATTCAGTCGTTCTCTATCAAGTTCCGGACGCTGTTCATGCCTACGCTTGGGGATGGGCTTCACTTCGCCTTCTGGAGGGATGACTGGACGAACAGAGGAGCGCTATCCTTGCGTTTCCCTCGTCTGTTTGCTTTGGCAGCAGACCAGGATGTTCAGGTTGCTCGTTGTTGGGTAGATGGGAACTGGATGTCGGCTTTCCATTCGAACTTATCCGACCAGCACCTTGAGGAGCTCTTGCGGTTTCTTGACGCGCTTCGGGAGGCTCCGGGGCCCTCTTCGGGCTGTGACCACTAGATTTGGCGTGGTGGTTGTTTCTCTGTGCGGAAGGCTTACTCGGCGGTCTGCAGACCACCACCCACTATCTCTGCGGAGATGGTGGGGGATTGCGCTTTCTTCTGGGGGCTGGGTCTTGCGACAAAAAAATGCTTTCTTCTTTTGGTTGTTCAGGAGGAAGAGGCTGATGACGCGGGACCGCTGTGCTAGATTACTCAAGGCGGTCTCTAACAGATGCCTGCTGTGCGGGGAGGGGATCGGGACTCCTGACCATCTCTTCTTTTTCTGCCCATCCGTGCTACCAGTTTGGGCAGACCCGGGCCTAGGTTGGGTTGGTAGGGCGAGTGTTGAGGTTTTTTGCAGGGAGTTGATTGCGGCCAGACATCGACCGAAGCTGGAGTTGTTGCAGTCTCTTGCGTTGGTTTGGTCTATCTGGCTGGCTAGGAATGAGTTGTTGTTTTCTAGCCATAAGTTCTACAAGGAAAACATATGTATTCGTGCATTGGGGGAGTTGCGCTCGTGGCTCATCTAGAGTGCTTCGATTTTCATTTTTTCGTTTTTTACTTATAATTAATATACGTATGGGGTTAACACCAATGAGTGTCTCCCCCTTTTTTGGCTTCAAAAAAAACATCTTCGAATCCATGGAGCATGAACATAAATTCATGTGCCTATTCAGAAACCAATTACCCCTCAACCTTAGAGAACTTTAAGAACTTCGTGATTGAGTATTTCTCAACATTGAGTCTTCAGTGTTATACTTCTTGTTGAGTCATTTCTAAAGCGCCTTCATAGTCTGTGTGGATGAATAGTATAATTTAGACAACATGTTGGTTAGAGCCAACCATATGAAGCCATGATATATACGATCTTGATCTTTCCATGAAGATTGAACCTTTTGGCTATCATGTGTGGCATTTTCTTTTTTCGTCGTGGGGAATTTAATCTCAAGTATTGAAATCAATCCAATGGTGGTTAACCGGATCATCACGTGTTGTTGGCAACGCTTGATATTTTATCCATCAAATTTTTAAACACACCTGTCATATCCATCATTGATTTAAACATTGTATCAGACATATTTTTTTATCACAGTTCTAAATATCTTCTCTAAGATTGTTGATACCATAAATAATATGAATATAAATAAACATTCATGAATCATCTGAATGACATCACATGTTAGCAGACAACTAATTAACCATCTAAGATCATAATCCATCTACATAATGGAAACCGATCAAGAACCATTAGTTACAACAAATATGACATGATCCAAATAGAGAAAAAACAATAGACACAATGTGGCAGACATTAAATGAAATATAGATTAGATCAGAGATCACCGAAATATCCATGATTGGACTATTTTTAAAGAAGATATCATTACGACAATATTGGTATATTGGGTGTCTGGGGATATGCTCCCAAGATCCAACAATGTCATGGTCATCGTTGTCACACTTCGACGAGGCCATCTTCGAAAGTGCCTCTCGGAATGGAATTGCTCAAAGGGAACAGTTCATGGTGGAGAATAGAGAGAAATGAGAATGCTTATATGAAAAAGCATGCCACTTCGAGATCCATGACCGTACACTAAACACAATGTCTCCTTGGATCTCGAAACGACTAACTATGTAGCGTCCAAATTAGTTCAAATTCATACCGACATTCGGATTACAAATTCTTCCATTAGATTAATTTATCTAACCCTCTTGATGAAACCTGCAACAAACGTATTGAAATATAAGATAGATTCTCCCTAGTCCGAGCTAGAGCAGAGCACATGCACACATGTGTGTCATTCGCTATCTCTACTCTCTATTATTGTTACTAGAGCTTGGTGTGAGGTCTCTTATATAAGTACACCATGTTTTTAGAACTACTCCATGTGGTACTAAAAATCACAACTACACTCCACCCCTTGTTTCAAATTGGGAATTTCAAACTTACTCCCAACAGATAGGGCTTCCCAATTGAATCCAAGTTACCATGCATACATAATTACATAGGTTTACTAATTTAAACATGAATACAGCTATATATATATATCTAATTAGGCTATAAAATAGATATTTGTTATTACTTAAGATATACTTTAAGTAAACATTCCATACTTTCATGAGCTTATCGTGGACAAGTTATGCATTTCATTGTGCATCGTTGCTTGAAAAAATACAAGCACGATTTCAATCGATTCTGAATTGGCCTTTTGAAAAAAAAGACAACTTGTAGATGAGGTGAAAACTTAGGGATACTCTATCTCAGTGTAAGGATATCTTTGTCGGAGTAAAAACAAAATGATAGATAGCTTAATTGGATGCATTTTGCAGAAGCATTATGTTAACTGGATGACACTCTTTTCCAATGGTCAGTTAAGGTGACTGAATATCATCTAAGCATATGCAATTTTCAATAGACCAATACTGCACGTGTTTCTCCTATTAAAATAATAACTCTATTTAAAATAAAAAAAAACACCACCAACTTCTCTATTCTCTAGAAACTTTCTGATTAAGAGAAACTTTAATTTTTTAAATTTTCTTGAAAAGATGAGGCTCCAATCCTCTAAAAATACGAAGCTCTAAAATTCTCTGGAGCAGAGAAAGCTCAAACTTTCTAGAAATTTCCTCTTCCTTCACGACAATTCAAGGCTTCTATGACACAAGTATAAATAGCTAGGCCTTAAGATCTATTGTGTTGCAGGTTAATGAAGTAAAGCAAGTGATGCAAGAAGTGGAAAGCAAATTAGAAAAGCTTGAGTGAGTTGCAACGTGTCAAGTAAGTAATGGTGCACGATAGGGGTTTGAGGTGTGCGTAAGATAAGTGTGGAGAGAGAGAGAGACGATTTTGTATTTGAGTGAGAAATATGAAGTGGGATGTACATTGTAGTGTCTCTCTCCCACTCTTTCTATACGTACTTACGTAGTGCATACCTATATATATGGGTTAAATGAGTATACTCCGTGGGAGCATATAAGAGTATGCTCCCACATTTTTTTTCACATTTTTTGTTTTTTTGAAATAAAATATTAAAGAGATTTACTTACAATAGTAAGCAGATTTGCGTTTCAAATTTTATGTAAAACAAATATTCCTAACACGTCCACCTGGAGGGGGTTAGTTTCAACAATTCTGAGACCTTTAAAATTTTGGAGAGGGTAGATGTCTCAAATTAAATTGAATATTGAATGACACCATGGTCACATATGATGATGTAAATCCCCACAAGTTTCATATTAGAAGAATAAAAAAAGATGGGAAAAAGGGTGGGGGCATGTAAGTTACATGATCCCGAGGAGCATGCTCCCCCCCCCACACACTATATGTACACATATATTTATTTATTTATTTATTTATGTGTGTGTGTCTACACACACACACTATATATATATGTATGTATATATACGTACATACATGTGCGTGTGTGTGTGTGTTTGTCTATATATGTATGTATGTATATATGCATATCTATGGAGGTCCTTCCAATAGACGTGTCCTTCCTGAGTTCAGGAAGACCACACCATTTGTTTGGAAAAAAATACTAACACGTCAGTAGGGCAAGTATACACTTTTTATTACAATGACGCATTATAAATACAAAACTGCACATTTTAAAATACAAACTGCATATTGTAAAATACAAACAAAAAATGCATATTATAATACAAATTGTATACTTATTCTACTGAAGTGATGGTGTTTTTTTAACAAAAAAGAGGGACGACCTTCCTGAACTTAGGAAGGATGTCATCCTATTGGAAGAACCCCCACATATATATACTATATATGGGATTTGGGATATGTATATATACATGTATGTATGTATATGTATGTGTATGGGTTGGGAAGTATGCACCAAGGTGCATCTAAGTCTATACTCAATGCTTAAAGATATTCCACAACTAGATGTTCAAAAAGACACGATTTGTGCTAGTTGTTGATGGGCAAGGCTCATTAATTGTCTTATAACGAATATCGATTTTGACCAGTGGATGTATTAGAACAGATCCATTCTAATGTATTTAGACAAGTCAAGGAACCTTTCGTAAGCGGACTGAGATACATGTTAAATTTTATGGAATATTTTTCAAGATATATTAGAGTATTCTTTTTTACAGAAATGTCTAAGGTTCCCTCGAAGTTCAGGGAGTTTTAAAATAAGTCAAGAGTGCAGTTGGTAAGAAAGTTCAATGTCCATGAACAGATAATGATGGAGAATATACATTCGTAGATCTCCCCATTTACTGTTGAAAAGCAGGAATTTAGAGACAACTAACATGCTCATGCACACCACAAGTGTTGCAAAAAGGAAGAATCAACATATTGTAGAGATATGCCAAAGTATGCTACATGAAAAATATGTACCATCTAGATTTTCAACAAGATGCATAAAGGCAGTAGCAGTCATGGTCACCTATCTACCTCAATTGAAGATGAAGTTCATGTCCCCTTTCCAAAACTAATAGAAATAAAACCAACTGGAAGTCGTTTTTGAATATTTAGATTGATTCGATGTATACTCACACATGTTGATTTGATGTATACTCACACATGACTGCCTCTGCATCAAATTTGATAAAAAAGTACTTTGATGTATCTTTGTTGAATATGATAACTAGAGAAAAGGATGGAGATGTTATCACCCAACCAGTTCTAGATGCTATACATCAAGGAATGCTGTCTTTGATAAATCATTATCATAGTCACTTCAAGAGGGTTGCATTGTCAGATAGAAAAACATTGGAATATTAGGTAGAAGAAAATGATGGGAAGCTTCGAGAAACAGAAGGTAGTATCAAAGACTAAGATAAAGATGCATGTACTTAAGCCTATATAGGAGATAGTCAGTCCAAGTTACAGTGGTGTTCATAAAGAAACTCCAAAGAAATCACATCCTACTCGGAATGAGATCGAAGAAGATTCAACCATGCTACTTCAATGATCTACATGACTATGTAAACTTAATCGTACGTACGTCCATGTTGCAATTGAAATGAAGATTTGCACAAACCCATTATATATGAAGAAGACATAAGGATGGATAAGACAAATTTTTAAGTAATTGATATACTTACAAAGGGGCTTCTAATATCCAAGTATCAAAATTTCTAGATTCAACTTACCATGAGTGAAGTTAGTGTTGAGGGAGAGTGTTAAAAATAAAAAGACCACCACCAACTTCTCTATCCTCTAGAAATTTCTTGAGTAAGTGAAACTCTAAGTTTATAAGAATTTCTTGAAAAGATGAGACTTCAATATTAGGAATATCTTCAATAGATAAATATCTAAAATTTCCCCGAGTAAAGAAAAATCAAATTTTCTAGAAATATCAAGGCCATTGTGACACGAATAAAAACATGCCTTGAGATCCATGTTGTGGGATGCAAGGAGGGCAACAAGTGAACAAGTACGTGCGAAGAACTTGAGAGAGTTGCAGTGTGTCAAGTAAGTGGTAATTCTTGTGAAGAGGTTCGCGTAAGATGTGTAAGATAAGTGGCGTGGCCAGGTATATCAAGTGGGTTGTATTGTAGTTGTTACATATATAATACTGTTTTGTTGAGTCACATTCTACATCTTCTAGAAAGATTGGCACTAGATATTGTCCAAAAATCTATGGAAAATTGCCAATAATGAGGGAATGAGGGGGCACCAACCTGCACTTGAAGTTGAAGAGATTTCAAGTAGTCTATTGCCTCATCCAGCATTGATGCCTTGTCAGCCTGAGAAAATTTATGTTACACTTCCAATTCAAAGTATTTTTGATGGGTTTAATATAAGTGAAAATGGTTTAATTATTAAGAGGGTAGAAATTATGATGCCTTGTTACAATGAGGTAAGAGCTCTTGGAGTGCTTTCATCTTCTCGTTGATCCGGTCTCTTCTCCTCTACATGGAAAGAAAGCCATTCAAAAGATTAGCCACGATTCAAAACTAATTAAGTAAACCTTTCATCCAAAATATCATGATTCAAATCTTATCCAATCTCGAAATACCGACCCTCTCCGACATGTTATGCACTTCAGAAGAGCGACTTCTCCTGGAGGATGATGCCCCTCGCGTTCGTGCTCCCACTTCAGTCGACTGGTACTCGTTCTCCTTCGCGACCCAACAAAAATTACGATCAATCTTTTATCATGTTTATCACGTACATGCTCATAAATCAAGATATAAATAATTGAATTTGATCTAGCTCATAAAATTGACCGTAATTTCTCCCTCTATAGAAGCTCAAATATTTTGCAAATGGCTCAAAAACAAAGATGTTGAATATCTTATGTTTACCAATGCCGAACCAAGTGGCTGTGGGGTTATGGGTTTTTTTTATAGTTATGCCCCCTCTTTGGTACAAGAAAGTCCTCAATTATATCCTTTCTATTATGGACCTCATTTTTGAAATATAACAAAGAGGGAGTTAATATTTTCTTTTCAAAGCATATGCAACTCTGTGTGTTGACATTAAAGTCTAAAATTGAAAGTTTAGTATTCTCTTCGTTACATTTCAAAAATGAGGCACGTAATCCAAAATCAAAACAGATTTGGAGCTTTTTTTTTGTAATTTACTCTTTTTCTACATTATCAATATAAAAATGAGACGGCCTATATAGAATCATAGGGGGTCAGGGATGGTCACCACGTATCTCAAGATCATCCGATTCTCATCCAGCGGATCTCCTACATTACATTAGGTGCTATGACAGTAGAGGATCCTCTCTGTCGCTAACCACCACAATCGTGTATGGATGGGATACATGTTTATTCTTCTACATATCCATCAAATTCGTGTTGATCCGAGGCCCTAATTAATTTATCTCACAAGTCAACGAAAAAGTCAACATGAGTTAGATTCAAAAATCATTTAGATTTCACTTTTTGGTTGACCTTTGAGATAAAATGATAGGATCAATACGAAATCTGGTGGATACTAGAGATACTCTTACCTCATCAGTTTGCACGTAGTCAGATTCCTCAACATGCTTCCTCCCCTTCCTCTTATGTCTACCGTCGGCCGTCTTCTTCTTCGTTATCACCCCCTCGCTCGTCCCCGACCCTGTGGAAGAGGAGCTCCCTCCAACGCCCTCGTTGTCTGCATCCTTGGTCTTGGTGGGTCGATCTGGCATGGTGACGTGCTCCGCGGGAGCACCTGCGTCGTCCGCAGGCTTTGTCTCGGCGACGAAAAGGTCGGACCATAGCTCTCTGAGGAAGGGGTCGTCCATTGCGGATTGCAGCCATGCAGACGTCTCTTCCTCTTGAATGTTGCTGTTGTTATCGTCATTATCATACTTCTGCTGCATTGTATTGAAAGGATCTCCTTTACCTTGCTGTGTCCTGCAATGATCATGGCGTATGGAAATCTCATCAGCAATCGTCTTATTAGCTACAAGAAAAGAGATGGAATCGTTTAAAATATTTTCCCTTTTTTTTAAAAAGGAGATATAATTTGTAAACCAAAACAGTTGTTTTATGTAAAATTAAGTTATGCACGTAGGTAGGTTGGAATCGGGAATTTTATCTAGGAGGAATAGATAACATTATTGCTCATGACTTTTTGGACCCTCTTCAAAAGCTTCAACAAATTCGGATGCTAAGAATCCAAATGTATCAAAATCAAAAGGGATGAAGGCATGCTGATTTTCAATGCACGCTTTCTCGTGCTTCATCACTTTTGCTGCATCAGCTTTAAGGGCAACATGTCCCGCGGTAAAGGCCCCACTCTTCAATCCCACAAGCAGAGAAACTCCTGCCAAATCTACACAAGCATGTTTCCCTCCAACTCATCCGAAATCAAAATATCAGCATGTCTAAGTGTGGATCCTACGGATCAGTTAAAAAGTTCACAGGTGTTTCTTTCTTAGTAGCAACACATGCACGCTTAAGTACATCAAATAAAATATCTCGAAAAAGACCGTGTCTATATTAAAATCCGAAAGCTCTCTACAATGAATTGTGTGATCTCCAAAAGTGTCTAAGCATGTCTTACGACAAACTGGGTGTATCTCATCAACTGAAAATAAAGGAACTATGAGATAATATCTGAGGCTGCTGTGATACTCCATCGGTGACTTGTACAAACCAAGTTCGTCAATAGGAATAGTAAGGAGAAAATCCTTAGCATGATCGGCTTGAAGACACCAAAAAATTACCTTTTGTCTAATGGTCATGTCAAATTTTACCTCCAAGTTTTTAATTATTTTGTTAAAAAAATACTCGATAAAATATTTTGGGTTTTCGAGGGGACGATGCCCTTTTTAGAGAAACAACTGATGTCGAATGAGGGAATCGTACCATGAAGTCGATGAAGAGCATAATAAAAAATGAAGTCCATATATATACGACGTTAAAAATATAATGACAATATTATTCATTATAATTTTTTATACTTGTAGTAATGACAAATGTCATATCCGCAACTATACCATTAATAACAGTCCATATAACAACGCTTGTCCATTGTTATTTATAAAAATCTAACTATCGTTAAACGTTAAATTTTATACTAATCATCATTATATATTCAACATCGGCTAATATGGTAATGGATTTAAAAAAATACAACTACATCCTAATTTTGTTGTAGTATGAGAATGTAAATTCTTGATAAAAACGGAGTTGCTTGTTTATGGTAAAAAAGTTATATCTCTAAGACATCCATTGTTCAATATATAATGACAATATTATTCGTTGTTAAATTATTTTTAAACTTGAAATTAGCAACAAAATCATATCCACTGCTAAATCATTAGTGGGGGTCCACATAGACTTTTTTCAAAATTTAAATTAACTGCTGCTAAATTTTGAACTAAATTATTAGTGTTGATTAACTAAAATTTTGATAGTAGGTGTAATTATATGCACCACCACCAATAATATAACATTAGTTATGATAGTCGACGCTAATTTCAAGTATAAAAAATAATTTCGCAACGAATAATATCATCATTGTATTTTTAATAATAGATGTTATAGTATGGATTTAAAAACAAACATCACTATAAACTTATTTTGTTGTAGCGTCGTAACCCATGCAATCCAGTAGCCATAATTGCATTCACCACTTAGGAGCACATAGGAATAATTTCACGTGAAATTTCATGTATTAATTGATCAATTGGGAAGTCAATTATTTGAACTTTACTAAAATCAAGCTTTCTTAACCTAATTATCCAGATATGATATATTTCAATAATATTAGACCTTGCTTAGACCATTGAAAATTTGATATACTTGATGGAAGGGCAGGATGTTAGTGATTGTCTTGAAAGTAGGAGTATACGCATCCATGTCGTATACTTACATCATAAAGTTTCCCGAAATCAAATATTACTTTAAAAATATGAAGTCATTCAAAATTGCAAATAAAAAATTACAAATACCCAAAATACTTATAATTTGGTCAATTTGGATTTCATTTGCTCCTTATATAAAATCTAGAAGATACACATATTGGAAATTAGAGTTTTAGTTTCTATTGACAACAATGTAAGTCACTATTTTTGTGATGCTGTTCTGTTTTTTTTACAATTTTATACATTAATATAAAAGTATTCTGCTCCAATGGAGTTGTACAAAAATAAATACACCGGTTTGTATGTCAAAATATATCATATGCACATACAGACACATACATACATGCATGCATACACGCACACACACATATATTCTCTACGATTTTATATACAATATAGTATTTTTATAGGGTTTCTTACTTTTCATATTTTTTTACAAGTTGTTTGAGGAATAAGATTTCAGTCTTTGTGTGAGGTCATAAGTAGTTCTTGCAGACTTATTTATTTTAGGTTTCTTGGGTAGTGTGACATATATGCATGCATATATTACGTCATCTTTTTATTTTTTGGATTTTCTTTGCATATTTTTTATGTGATCGTGCTTCTTATTTATAGGCATGTATTTATATGAATGTAATATTAGTATATGAGTGCACGTGTTCATTAAGGTATTTAGCATGATTTTCTTATATTAGGTTGATGGAACATGGGTTTATTAGTTACCAAGGCACTTGTCCTACAGTCCTCTCATTGAGCCCTCCTATTTTGAGATCATGATAGATGCATCATACCATACAATTGGAACAGAGGAAGGATGATATACCATTTGCTATACACTATGCTTGCAAAACATTGGATGAGGCATAACAAAATTATACTATTAGAAAAAATAGTAGTTCTTTTCACATTTGATATGTTTAGGTCTCACATTCTTCTCTCAAAGGCATTTTTTTCATTGTCCATTTTTCTATATGCTGGCTACATGAAAAGAACGATGCTAAAGCATGTCTACTATGTTGGATTCTTCTGCTATCAGAATTTGCTATAGAGATAAAAGGGACTAGCTTGGAATTAAGGACATGTTGACAGTTATCTTTCCAGATTAACCTAAATTGTTGCCCTCAACTTGAACACAATTCTGATTAACGAGAATTTCCCTGACAATGTGTTTCTTTCTTTCACTTCACTCCCTTAGTATATGGATATCATGAACTTTTTATCTACAAGTAAGTTCCATAAGATTGGTTTAAGAAAAAAAATGACAAGTTCTTGTCCGAAATTATTTTTTACTACTGGGAAGAAGATATGTTCCTTTATCATTAAGGAGTGGATTGTATCCGGTGAATGCACGTTCCTCGGGAGGAGTTCACAAGTGTCCCCACTCATTGGCATAAGTTGGAGGAAGGAGGACATCACTCTAGGAAGTGAACAACAATAAAAGATGGCCTTCGGTGGTCCATCGTTTTTGAGGATAACATAACACGTATAAAAGTTCTCTGACTGATAGAAAATAGGAGGAATGATCGATTACAAAAATACAGTGCCTCCGAAATTCATTCAAATATTCAATGTATTTGATGCACAGGGTACTGATAGCATGTTCTCATTTATGAAAACCAAGAATTTAAGTATATCCTATTAGTCATTGATTATGTGAGTCAATGGGTTGAATAAATCTATGTCCGTTCAGTAGATAGTTTTGTACTTCTTGTCGATTTATAAAAGATAACATTATCTTCTAGTTTGGGATTGTAATGATTTTCGATGGGGTAGTCATTTTATAACAACAACAACACCAAAACCTTTTCCCACATTAAGTAGTGTGGGCTACATAGATTTTTTGCCTCCATTCGGATCTATCTTGGGTCATTCTCGTGCTTAGATTAAAAAATCTAAGATCCCTCCATATAGTCTCAACACTTCTTGGGCCTTCCACACCCTCTTTTAGTCGGCTCAACATTCCAAAACTCACATCTCCTCACTGGTGCATCAACTGACCTCCTTTGCACATGGACAAACCACGGGATTTTCTCGCATCTTATCTTCGATCGGAGCTACACCCACTTTCATTCTGATGGCATCATTCCTAATCTGGTCTTTACGTGTGTGTCTACACATCCACCAGTAACATCCAGATCTGCATGAACCCAAAACCGATCCGACTAGGATCCAATTAGCCAAATAAAGTTGTTGGTCAATGCTAAACAACCTAAATCGATCAATTGATCATGAATCAAAAGTCATTCGGGTGAAATCATCCAAAAATCGGTCGCATCGTAATGCGTGTCTGAAAAAGCCATGGCGCAAATTCGGAAACCGCAAAATAATCCGAGACCACCTAAAAATCTAATTCGACGAAAGAACAAGGGAATCGACCGTTCGTCAATCAGAAGTCATTTGACATTTTTAAATCACAAAATTTAAACCCAAACCAAAACATATCTCGAAATTTCGGGGCTTCAAAATCCCATCGGAAGTATATCAATATTATACTCATATTAATTGTCGTTCAGAGATGATCACAACGAGATATTGTGCGTCGAAATCCGAGACCCAAGGCGCTTATACGTGGGACTTTAGTATGCTAAAAAAAGTACATATACATATACTTAAGTATATATATAAGATAAAATAAAATATTAATGACATCGAGACATCATAAATGGTGAGTGATATCATTAGTGACAATACTTGGGATGATGTCATTGATGACATCATCAAGATGATATCATATATTCAAAAAAAATATATAGCAAATTGGGAAGCTTCTAGGAAATTTCCTCTCCTTATTCCCCTTCTCTCTCTCTTTTTCTATTCTCTCCTAAGAGCCAATTCCACTTCCTTTCTCTCACGTTATACCCAAGAACCTCTTCCATTTTCCTCCAAATTCTGCCCCTCTTCTTTTCTATTACATTAACTCTTCTTCCTCTACTAATTTCTCTCTCTAATTCTCCAACATGAGAACCACAACCCTCTCATTGTCTTGGTACAGCTGCTGTTGAAGTTTTTGGAGATCAATCTCCAAGAAAATCTGGAGATGCTGGAGCTCCAAAAGCAATCTCTGTTGAAGCAACCTTTCCCCTGTCAATTGGAGCTTCAAATGTGCTACATGCAATCCCAATTTCTTCAAATTGGAAATCCAAATTAAGGTACATTCCTACCCCTGCCTTATAGCTGCCATGCATATAAATTTTACTTGATCATTGTACAATCCCTTTCTATTCTTTACTGCCATTCATGAACAATTCTCTTCTCTCTTGCATGCTATTCATGACACCTTCATTTCAAAATCAAAATCACCCGATTAAACTTCACGTTTTAACTTCTAAGATGAAATGTTAGGTATTTTAAATGTAACTGGGTTATAGTTATGTATATAACAATGCTAGAAAATGATTTCCATGAGTCACAGGGTGCATGCTAGCCTTGGTAGAAGCCAAACACTCGTTTGAATTAGTGTTGAAAATAATTTTTAAAAAAATTTACTGAAGATTTCAAAGTGGAAATTTTTATGTCTGCTAATAAGTTGAAGTCATCATTTGGTATAAAGTTATTCTATTTGGGTGCTTTCATACATTATAGTTAAGTGTCTGGTATCATCAAGTTCCCTGGATGGAGAAATTTCAAGTATCAAATTTGCTATATAATTCTTGTTTAAAATAGAAAATGCAGTTCAAATCATTATAATAAACATGACCTTCAACAAGGTTTTGCATGTGTACTCTTTTGATAATCATGCATATAGGTTTGTGAATGTCATGTGTTCAATCTTCTCTAATAGACATGATTAAACCTTATGATTTCATTTAAATATTGCACATATGTTGGTGACTATATGCATCCATTTATTAGATTTATACATGTATTCTTTTGATTATGTAGAAGATACGAGTACATTATATGCATATATGTATTAAAAGTTTTTTTTGCTATCATGAATTACTCGTAACATAAATTATATATATATATATGTAGATATCTGTCCTTTAATCTATATGTATAAGTTTCAATTTGAATTGTTTTGATCAATCCTTTTCACGGGGATTAGTTAGTGTGTGGATCTAGCTGGGAAATTTCTTTCATTACCATCAAATCAAATTTGGTAGATGGGATTAACTATTACATGAATATCATGACATTCTTGTTGTGCTTGAGAGTGTCTATTTCGGAGACAGTGTTCCCATAGCAACATCCCCTTCGATAAGATGATTTTGTATAGGATACTTAACTAACTCCACAACATCTTCAATCTTACTGGACATCCTTTCAAGCATACCCAATATTCTAACTTGGAAATCTGAATGGAGTAGTTAACAAAATCAAGATCAAATGGAAAATTCTCGTCTGATTTATCATAGAGTGATCTTCTAGCATATTTAGAAGGGCCTGTTTCTAGTGTGTTCCTGTAATCAGCAACTCTTCATTATAGAAATTTCAAACCTAATTAAATTAACTTATTTAGTTACTAAGTTGTTGATTTGAAGAGACAAGGAGATTTCGGGAAGTTTTGCAGACCTGAACTTAATTTATATCCAATGAATCATTTTTGACCTTATGAATTTCAAGAAGAGAATGGTAAGGGGGGTACATAAACTTGACTCTAAATCTAAGATCAAAATTATTAGAATCTAGGAAACTTGATGCTTGGTCAGATCAAGAAATTTAAGTGACAAACATTACAGTGAAATCTATGAGATTGTTGGTTGATAATGAATCAGTAATGATAATGATTAAGCCGGCCACTGTGATCCTTACACTTGACTGTGCGAGGGTGCGGTGACCCTTAACTGGGCGGAAGATAGGAAGCTCAGTTAGGGCAGCGGTCGCTTAGTGCGCGGGTCTAGGATCCCAGTCCTTGTTACGGTTTTTATGCGAGCTCGCAGTGTTTTTACGCCTCATTGGGATCCCGACTTTTGACCAATTCCGCTGATCCTCTGTTTTAGGATACCCATGCGGGGGATCCTCGATTTCAGTTTTTCGTACGAGCTCGTTTGCCCGTTACTAGTTGGGCTGTTTTTTAGAGTGACTTTTCCAGAGAGTCTCTCTCACCCGTCTCTGAGGCGTATTTTTGGAAGACATTTCCCTCTATTGGATCACACTTCCAATTAGAGGGCGAGAGGGAATAGCCCTTTTCTAGGCTACCTCACCGCTTGAGTTTTGTTACTTTCGCCAGCAGACTTGGCAATTCTACATCTAAATCATCCATGTCTATATCTAAGTCATCTAGAGTTACATCTGAGATAGTTGCAGTTGAGGTTTGGATGAGTTTCAATTAAAGTTAAGCTAGTGGACGTGTTGGGAACTTAGTTAGGATGCATTATACAACACCGCATGCCTATGGAGGCACCCCAACCCTAATACATTATTCACGTCTTAGAGTCATAGTGTGAGGTCGCACACTGACCAAGACCACAGACTAACCACTAGACTTGAGAATTAAATAAATCAATAAACTTTTCCAATCTCACATTTCCCATCATCAAAATCCACAAACATGATATCTGAACAATATAAGAATATATATGTATATATATATATATACATACACACACATACACTTATGAACAATCAATTACAATATAAATATGTTATATATGAAAAATGTTGGGATAATAGGTGAGCTTGGGAGGTACATACAAGCAACTTGAAAATTTGTTTTACATTTGCAAGTAGATGTAAATTTTAGATGTTTATGCCTTTCTACTTGCCCCTTTCGTAACCACTTTAATTACCATTTTTTATATATTAAGGATATATGGGTGCACCAACGCTCGCTGACGCCCTTTCTTCCTAACATGTTGTGGCAGGCAAGGAGCCGGCTGCCCTATAACTGTTGATGAGATCTGGTGATCGGATTTTATACCCAACGATATGATATCTTTTGTTGTAGCTTTTGTACTATTATACTACAGATGTTATTTCCTCTTCAGTCTGATGTTAGGATATGTGAATGTACCGCCAACTTCATGTACATTTTGTAAATTGATATATGAAAATTAATGAAAAGAAAAGTTGGTGGCTCTTGTTGGTGTGTTGTTCTGTGGTCATACAATGTTGCTTGAATGTGAATGTCATATGTAGTTTCAAAGCGAAAAAAAGTTCCATGATTTTCGATACTTTGTGCGATTAGATGCGGATGTAATAATGCAAATGTTTCGCAAAACGGGTACCCGGATCTGAGGGGGTTCACACCACCTTAGAATTTTCATTTCTGCTACTGCCATTCTTTGCACATGTCTATGGTTCACAAACCAACATTCAGATCCATAGAGTATATCATGTCTCACAATTGCTTTGTAAAACTTTCCTTTGATTTTCAAAGGAATTTTCTTATCACAGAGAATAGTAGAGACCCCTCTCCACTTTAACCAACCTGCATTTATTCTATTTCTAACATCTCCCTCAACTTCTTCATCATGTTTCAAAATAGATCCCAAGTATCTAAAAGTGTCTCTCTTGTGAATGTTATCATCACCAATCTTAACATCGATTCCTTCACCATTGCTTCCATAAAAATTAAACTCCATATATTCAGTCTTATCTCTATTTATATGAAATCCTTTAGTCTCCAAAGCATGTCTCCAGACCTCAAGCTTCTCATTTACTCCATATCTAGTCTCATCAATCAACACAATATCATCAACAAAAAATATACACCAAGGTATCTCATCCTGAATGTGACTTGTCAACTTGTCCACAATCAAAGTAAAAAGGAATGAACTCTAAGTTGAACCTTGATGCAGACCAGTGTTGATGTCAAAATAGTCAATCTTCCCAGGGTAGTCATTTTAGCAATAGAGAATTTTTTCAGAAGTACGGTATCAATAATCGTATTGCAAACGCTCCTCATATTAGTGGCATGATCAAAGCATTGAATAGAGAGATATAGATAATATTTTAAATGCTTGTTTGACCAGACATGAATAACTAATCTCGGTTGCTTGATTTAGTTATCTGAGATTACCAAATAGCTTTTAAGTCATCTATAAGAATACATCCATATCGACTTGTTTAAGGGAAGCCACACAAGTTTCCCGTGGATTTATACAAAATCACTTTGAGCAGTCAGTTTATGCACTACAAAAAAGTTGATATTTTACTAGCACAAGCTTGCGACCACAAGTTGTGTTGTCGTCGTATGGTATATTGCGAGCACAAATCCACAACTTATGGTGACATATTTAAACAAGTGACCACAAAATAAAGAGGTGAAATACCCACTTCTAAATTTAACCACTAGTAGTCGCAATAATGTGCTAGCAAATATGGGACTATTAGTGATCACAAGTGTGGTGATCACAAGTGTGCTCTCATAGTTTGATAAAAATTTTCAACCAGAACCCTTTTCCCCCCTTCTGCCTATCGAACCTTTCTCCCACAGCCCTAGCGCGACCTCCCCTCTCCAACGAGCTCCTCTGGAGACCTCCCCTCTCTGATGGGTAACCCTCCCCTTCTGTGGAGTCCCATCTCCATAGTACCCCGCAATCTCCTCCCCGTGCACCTGAACTCCCAACCACCACAACCCTCTTGCCAAAAGCATATTCCTTCACCCGTTAGCCCCCTACCACCATACTCTCCACCATGGTGTATTTGGCGTCAAGCATCGACACCGTTTCACCCTCCACCTCCTCCTTCACCCGCGATTCTCCCTAAGGTATAACTATATACCTTCAATTGTTAATGTTCATTAGAAATATGTCCATTATACGATATGTGTTATTTATTTAGATGCCTTTCACACTTAATGTCAATTATATTTCATATGCCTATTTTAATGTGGAATTAAAAAATATTGCTAATATTAAGATTCACATGTTCATGTGTTAGAAAATGATAATGCTAATCTTTAATGTACAATTTAAATACAATATAAAACTGATTTTATTGTAAAGTAATTTTTCATTATTTATTTATTAAATAAGCCCAACATGTAGAATGAATTTAAGGTATTGCACGAAAACATACAAAACCTTATTCACATGCGTACCTCCTTCCACACATGGTTAGGTGTGACCATACACAGTGGGAGGTGTGTGTAACACAATTTGAGAAATATAGCCTCATCATGTATTATATATTTCTTTTCATTTTTAATAACTTCCAACGTCTTACCTCTACAAGTGAGGAAATGCCCCTCGTGGCACCTTGCAACTCTTGATGTGTGCATGTACAAGGGTAGGGGTAGAATAGGTTGGGACAATACCAAATTGATCCATATCTAAAATAAAGTATCTTAGTTGTTATATTCGAATGGTGTTGCCCGGTCATTTAGTTTGACATCTTATAAAATTTCCAATATAATTAAACAACCAAGTAAATATGATAAAAAATGTAAACAAATTCATGTGGATGTGTCAGTGCGTAAGTATTTATACATATGGATAGGTAAGTCAGTAGATGTCTTTGTAGATATGTGGTGTATATGTATGTAAGTATGTGAGTATGTGTCTTGGTATGTATGTAAGAATATGGCATCAGCATGGATATGCAAGAGTGTATGAAGGTATATAGGTGGGTGTCTATGTAAGAGAATGTGTGTATATGCCATTATGTATGTATGGACATACGATAATAGATGGGCGTTGAATGTAAGTATGTAGTTAAGTATGTGGGTACGAATGTGGGTATGTAAGTATGAATGGAGGTATTTAGTAGATGGGTTTGTATGTACGTATGTGAGCATGTGGGTGGCTATGTATGTAAGTATATGGTATGTATGTGGGTATGCAAGAGTGTATAAAGGTATGTGGAATGTAAGTGTATGGATATGTAAGTAACTACATAGGTGAGAGGCTATGTAAGTAAGTATAAGGGTATGCATGCGGGCATGAATATCGATATATGAATATGCATGTGGGCTAGAATGTGGGCATGTACGGATGGAGGTACTGGGGGTTATGTGGTTGGTGGGTATATATGTGGGTTTATAGGCATGTATATAAGTGTGTGCTGAGGTATGTAGGTCGGTGGCCATGTATGTATGTACTTATATATGGCATTATACGAGTTTGATTGCATGATACTATATGGGTGTTGGATGAAACCATATACTGAGGTATACATGCATGTATGTAGTTGGGTGTCTATGTAACTATGTACATGGATTTGTAGTATGTATATAATTGTGCGGTTATGTGGGCATGTATATAATGGTATGGATGTATGCGGGTATGTAATGTCGTAACGAATTGATGTGGTTTGGTATGTATTAATGTTTGTTGGTATGTAATAGTGTATGGAGGTATATATAGGTAGGTGGTTATGTATATATGAATATAGATGTGTGTATACATGTAAGTATGCAGATGTGTATGTGAGTATATTTGTAAGTATGAAGGCAAGTATGTTTGAATGTATGAATATAAGTATGTTGACTGTAAGTATGAATGCAAGTTCATTGGTAGGCATTGATGTGGCATGGTATGTAAGTATGTATGTTGGTATATGGTATGTATGTATGAATGCAATAGTGTATGGAGGTATGTAGGTGGGTGTCGATATATGTATGTATTAATATATGGCATTATGCGAGTATGAATGCATTATAGCATATTTGGGTGTTGAATGTAAGCATGTATGGAGGTATACAAGGATGTATGTAGTTGGTTGGCTATGTAACTATGTACATGGATGTAAGTATTTATGTAAGTGTATGGAGCATGTATGTGGGCATGTATGTGGTATGTGGACATGTATGTATGGGTGGAGGTTTATGGGTATGTATTTAGGCATGAATGTGGGTATGTAGGAGGTATCTAGGGGAGTATGAGGTTGGTGGGTACAACGTTATATAGGTTGGTATGTAGGCATGCATATAAATGTGTGTGGATGTATATAGGTGAGTGGAGTGGCTATGTAAGTAAGTATATGGGTATGCATGTGGATATGAATGCATGCTTGAAATGTGGGTATATGGGTATGCATGTGGGCATGAATGTGGGTATGTAAGAATATTGGCATTGAATGCAAGCATGTATGGAGGTATACATGCATGTATGTAGTTGGGTGGATAATGAATACATGATTCATCATTCTAATTAGCTGAAAATATAGCTTAGTCTCAAGTAATTAGATGCATTCATGTGTTTATAATTCATAATTAGTGTTCATGAACTTGTAATAATTTGCATAAATTAGCATTTCCATACTTCATTCATATTCACTTGTAAATATTCACCTAAGTTCATCTATTTTTAGTTAATTCACATTAACTCCAATTGATATAAAACTAAATTCATTGTTTACATATCATTAATATCGATCATAAAAATACTATAAAAACATCAACTTATATGTTCGTGTGAAATAAATCCAAAACCTAATTCCAGGATAGAAAGCCATAAAAGTTGATATCTCTCACATACAATGTCCAATTTCATTCTACTCACTTTATAATTAATGAGCACTTAATTATCTATAAATCAAGATCAAATTCACAAGAATCAGAGTTTATTTATGAATCTTGGATTTTGGGACTGAACTGTATATTGTAAATATATACTTATTTTCACTTGCTATTTCATGTATATTTAACTCTTTTTGATTTATTTTTTTTGATTTCTTTATTTCATAACATGTTTTAACTAATTACATAAAAATAAAAAATAGAAAAATAGAAAAATAAAGAAAAAGAAAATTTTTGACTAAGTGTACTAACCAATTCATGTGCGTATATCTCACACTTTCTACTTATCTCTCACTCAGAAAAATCTAATCCATTTAATTATTTTACATCATGTTAGATTTTTGCATGCATTTATTCAAGCATAGAAAATCATAAAAATTACAAAACAAAAAATAGCAGTTTATATTCATAGCATATCATCAAGAAAATCACAACTTGCGCACAAGATTTCATATGCATTTGAGTCCTTAATGAAAGTTGTAGAATTCATTTAGATCGACATATTTTATTTTGGGCATTTTTGCATTTGAGATAAATTTCTATTTCTTATGCATTTTCATTACATTTTAAGCATGGTCAACAATCAACATAGCACATGTCTCCTTCCCATTCATCCACCTCAACCCTAGTCAAACCCACGTCATCCCTAGGTCAAAGATCCTTGTGTTTTAGCTCCCCCAATTCTAGTCATTGGATCAAACTTGATCCAACAACCATTATCTTTTTAGCTCTCCCTCGTGTGCCCATCTAAGGTTGTTAGATCGTGTATGATCCAACGTCTCGGACATCTTCCTCTTCCTCCCACCAACGTCGACTTTCCCAACGGTTGGAACCCACCTCCAGGTCTTCTCCCATCGACCTAACCTCCTCTTCCAACCTCAATTGACCTCATGGTCAACTACCCCCTTCAATATCCTCTCCCTCCTTCGATTTCCCAAACCCAAACCAAGTCCTTATCCTATTGCAGGTACTTTAACCAACCTATCCATGTATCCAAAAACTCCTAACCTACCTCTTTCATCATCCTCTCCTTCGTCCCCAGTTCGTCCCTTACCTCCAATGACCAATCCCACCTTACCACCCAAAATAGAACCCAACTCAACCCAAGCATCTATGTCTCCTCCTCTCTTTATCCTAATCTCCTGAACAAATTGATGAATCTCCATTTCATCACCTTTATTCTTTCATTTTGGCCTTTAAACCCTAGCTAAATGCATGTATATATCATTATTTTGCATAAATTAATATTCATTACTTATTGTATAAATATTGTATAAAATACATTATTTAAAGCTAAAATAAAAGAATAAAAAAAGAAAAGGAAAAAATAAAATGCCAAAGGTATTTTATGACCCTCATCCCTGAGACCTAGGCATCATGATGACTGGGTCGACAATGAATAAAGTAGGGGGAGATAAGGGTCAATAATACAATAAAAACTCCAAGTTATTTTGTCAAATATTGCATTTCTGGGACTATTTTATTTTCTATTATTTATACCTAAATAAAGAAACTTTGTACATGAAAGTTGTAGATAAAAATACATAGAAAAATAAAAATTTTTTTTACAAAAAAATAATACAAACTGCACATTCTACACTCAGAATAAAAGGCCAAAATCTAAACTCTCTAGACTCATATCTTCTCCATATGAACTCAAAATGTACCAAATTAATTATATATAACTTTTAATAAGTTATTTAATGAATATGATTTCACTTAATTTAGAGTTAAGATGCAGAAAGTTAAGTTTTGACCCCTATTATACTATATACTTGAATAAAATATTCATTTTTGTATTCCTTATATTTTTAATTATTTTATACTTTTATAATTTTATACATATTTTATATAATTCATGTACATATTTAGAATACAATAAAATCATAAAAATTCACTAAAATAAAATAATAAACAAAAATACATAGTGAATGTAATGTATATATACTTATATAATAAATACTCTTATTTATTTAAGTGTACAAATAACACCATAAAAATACAATAAAAATATTTCTGTGCATGTTTAAATAAGATATAAATATATAAATTATAAAAATAAAATACTAAGATATAAAATACAAAATAATGATAAAATACACATATTATATGTAAAATACCTATAAATGGACCTCTAAAAAGTAACTTGAAATAAATGAATCCATAAAAATAAAAAAATTAGATTAAAATACTACATAAAATAATAAATTTTTTATTTTTTAACAAAAAAATAAATAAATCAACTTCTAATTTCTTTTGTTTTTTTATTTTGAAATTTGGTGGGCCAATCACAGCCCAACGACAGTTGACCTAGGTCAACTGTCCTTCTTCCATCCCTAGCCATGTTAGACTGCGTTTGGCCCCTACTTCCTCTAATTATCACACCTGATTTTTTCATTCTTTTCGCTCGATCCCTTCTGCAAATCTCTTCCTTGATCATTGTTCTTTCATGCACGCATCTCTTGTCGATCTAAGGAACCTCGATGCATGAGTTCCCGGTGGTCAAAGGGCGCCCTGTATAAAGCATCTCTTCCACCTCCCTTCGCCCATTGATCCCTCTTCCGTCACCAAAACCCTAACCTAATCCCTGACCGAGAACCCTGGTGACAGTAGGCTTCTCCCAGGAACTCATGGGGTCTGGTTAGCGTTGAATCGAGGCTGATCCGAAGATCTGTCGCCTCCTCCGTCCGAAGTTCTGCTCCAGGTGGTCCAAGTATGACATGCTTCTTCTTTCTTTGTTCCTAGTTCTTAGCGTAGCAGTAGTGTAGGGTTAGCCTTTATTTCATTTGATTTAGCGTTATTTTTTTGTAAAATACAAAAACATTCTTCTCGCTGGAGCTTCGGCTTGGTCTCTTATTTTCGACCACCTCAACCATCCTCTGCCACTCCGATCATCTCCATCATCTCCCTCATCCTCAGCCCTACGCCCACATATCTTCATCCACCTAGATCTTGTACTGATCTAGAGATCCGTTTCTCCACCCTCCAGCACTGTCCGGTCAAGCCCTTCTCCAGATTGAGCAGCCACTGTTCGATTGACCAGAGCCTTCACCGTTGATCTCGCTTGGGAGATCTAATCAAGGTCATCAATCATCGAACCATCATCGTGCGACGAGATGACGACGCGTATCAAGTGAAGCATACCCAGCCATCGGTCGCACACGTGGAGGATATTTTGTGCATACACCCTCCCACTTTTATGTTTTATTTTCAGTCCTCAAACACTCGTCTGTAGTTCAAAAATTTTTGTAATATTTGCATTTCAGCCCCCGTTTATTTGCATTCAGGTCCATTTCACGTCACCTCACATGCCTGTGCGCATGAGGGGATGAGGGTATTTTTCATCGGGCCCTCATAGAATTTGTATTTCATTTCAAGCAATTAATAACAGATTTAGAGTAATATGTTCTATGAAAATTATATTTGCCCCCTAGACTTTATAGTAATTGGAAAATACCCCTCCAAGTATTGTTATAGGATATTTTTGGAAAAATTGCATTTTTGTCCCAAAGTTTTTCTCTAGCATTCAGCTAGGGTCCCAGAACTTCAAGTATTTACTTAAATGCCCTTGCCAACATGCATTTTGTTTTTGTAGATTTTATTTTGTTCAAAATTACTCCAAGCCTCTAAAAATTCATGGAAATCATTATAGATACCTGACATATAAATATATCACATATATTTTTGGTTAGGTATTTTATAGAAAAACTGGGAAACTTATTCCTGTTTACATTTAAAATACAAAAAAAGTTTAAAAGCATTTTTAAAATAAAAAAATCATATTTTCTTTATTACGACATTTTAAGCCTACAATCCAAAAACCACTGGAAATAGATAAAGAAAAATGTTAAAAATTAAAAAGCTCCAAAATCCTCAAAAAATTATAAAAATATTTTGAAAATCCAAAAATATTTATTTCTATATCTGGAATTTTTTTATTATATATTATTAATTAAAAATAATTCTAGAAAATTTTGATTGTATTAAAGACTTTTAATTTCCAAAACAATTCAACTTATTTGTTTTATCCCTATTTTAGGATAGTTTGGACATTAAAATTACCTAAAAATTAGCAAAAATCTCTCAAAAATAACAAAAATATAGAAAAATGTAAAAAATACAAAATACAAAAACATTTAATTCTATAATATTTTGTTATTTTCAAGTATTTTTTTATAATTGTGTATTATATATATCTTTATATAGTTATATATATCTAAATTATATATTAAAAAAAGAAATAAAAAATTAGAAAATATAACAAGAAAATTAAAAATTAAAAATTAAAAATTCAAAAAAATAAAAATAAATGTCCATAAAAATATATACTTAAAATCCCATAAAATTCAAAATTCCCTAAAATACCCCAAATCATTTATTGTCTTCTTTTGGCCAATTTTGATTGTCTATCCTCCGTTGTTTCCTGTGTTTGACACCTACTATACTTGTCTATTATATAATCTATCATAGGGTATAATAAACTTTGACCCTGTGCTTGGGTGATTTATTTCTAGAGTGGGTTAATTGTTGATTGACCACATGATTTTGTGAGTGGTCGCCTCAACGAAATTTTATCTTTGCTTCTCTGTGAGGATTTTATTTAGACCATCGCCAAATCCGTGTCATCAAATAACACTGTTGCCGAGAACACACGTAGGATAGAATTTTGGGTCATTTTCATTTCATTATTTTTCTCTATATATTTTCTCTTTTATTTGATATTATTGTTTCATTGTGCTAACATCCATATCTTCTATTTTTCTTGCAAGGGACTTCGAAACAATGAAGACCGCTTAAGTGACTGAGGCACCTAGTTCGAGAAGATTTGGTCATTCTACTTGTGGACCAAGAGGAGAGAGTAAGAGAGAGAGGACTTGACATAGATTTTTATTTTATTTTGTGGGAAAGTGCATTTATTAAATTGTAATAATATATGTTACAAAGGAGGAGGACAAGTACGTGGTACTTTTTCGGTAATAGTCTCATTCCTATAGGATTAGCGCTGAGGGACTCGTTCTAAGATAATTTCCTGAAAATCAATCTAAAACTTACAAAGATAATTGTCGAGCCTTCACAACATCAGGGGTTGAGTTGGTGAACCGTTATATTGTGGTTTTATTGATTAGTTTTTTAAGGTCAAGATCAAAACATCACGCCTTTTCTCCATTTTGTCGCATTTTCTCCTTTGCATACTTCTCTTGACCCTCGCTCAGTTTGAGCTATCTACTATTTTACACTCCTTTTATTTCATGTTCACCTCCGTATCTTTCATCTGTCAACCATCTCCTTTTGATCCTCTTAGATGTCGTCCCATGGATGGTTTGGTCGGAACTCCACCGACACCCACAATGATACCGTGTCATCGATATCTCCAATAATATGGGGCAATCTCTTGGAAATTGGTTCAGATCCTGCGAAACTCTCCTTGGTCTCCCCGATCCTTTTTTCTTTTAACACATGCCTTTCTCTAATAAACCCAATGTTCGGGATGGATTCACAGCATGAGCCAACACTTCCTCTTCAAATAAATCAAGCTTACTCTTGTTCCAAGACCAACCCTTTGTGGATGTGGATCGATGTCAGTCAATATCATGTGCTCCATTCACAATCATCCAGGATTGAACTTAATCCCAAACTCATTTCAACATGTTGCGCTCAGACAGAGACTGTGAAGGATACATGAAAAATCCTCAAGTGCATCACTGAAGCGTGTGGATCGCATCAAATGCGATTGGGAGCGATTAGTCGCACTAGTTGCTCGATGCAACGGAAATTAAAATTTTCTATGTGATAAAACCACATGATCCAAGAACACTTCTCGGATCATTTCGTCTAAACCACAAACAAGTAATAGGATTACCTCTTGAAGTGTGGTTGCGATAGAGTCTCTAAACAAAGAGATCTCCTGTCTCAAGTCCGATCCGACGGAGGAGACGCTTGCGAGCGCGTGTATGAGATGCGTGCTTCTCGCAATCCATGTTGATGATCCAAGCCATGGATCTCCTGATCTCAAAAAACAAGATACGATGTCTTCTTCACGAGCAAGGCACCACGACGTAGACGGAGATCCACAAGCAAATGATCGGGCAGCATAACAACAACGCTGCGGCGATGGAGGATCTCTCTAGGGCATCCATGATGGACGACCACATGAGAGAAAGAGAGAGTGGGCGTATAGAGAGAAGAGAGAGAGATAGCATTCATTTTTTCATGTATGTTCCTAAGAGCAATGGGTGCCTCTTCTTATATAGGGTTTTAGGAGTCCATGGATCACAATCCATGGGATACACATAATCAATGGATGAGATTGATTTGTGTTTCTTTCAATGGCTAAGATGTTGTTGTAAAAACACAACAAGTAATGATTTAATTTAAAATAATTTCCATTGATAAATCAATAAAATTAATTTGAAATTAAATCATCTTTGATAAGAGAAAAGATAATGAAGAGAATAAACCAATCTCCCCATAAGAGGGGACAACTACTCTTCTCCTCAGGGAGAGTTGTAGCCGTCCACTCCTCTTTGGTGGACTTGGTCCATCTCTTCAAATTATCATGAGATCTAATTATCTCACGATATATATCACCATCTCTTGTTGACAATATTTTCACAAAAATAATTCCAAATTATCTTGTGGAAAATATCAACCATGCCATCGAAATTATGTGAATCTTATTCACAACCCAAAGATAAATGTAATTATATTTTAATTAATCATCCAATGTGAATCCAATTCACATCAATAATTAATTAACAAATATAAATCACAATATGCTCTCTCTAATATATTATAGATCACATTTATAATATATATGATTAATATGGATAGTGCTATCTATATTATTCATATCCATGATAATTAAATCGTATTTAATCGTCTTGGATTTCTATTCTCATGTGCCAAAATAATATGAATCACATTCACATTATTCACATATTTGATAATTAAATCACATTTAATTATCTCAGATAACTCTCCTTGTAATATGAATCAAATTCATATTATCCATGATAATTAAATCACATTTAATTGTCAATTTTCTCGATACTTGGATATATATATATATATATATATATATATATATCAACAATGAAATTATCCATGAACTCTTGCAAGGATAATGCGCTTTCTCCGCGGATACTTGGAGATAAGGACAGAGAGATTGTATTGTTCCTCGTATATTGACTTGGATGTTGAGATCACATCTCAAATCCAGATTTCGGGCCTCCCATAGATGCTCGATTAAATTAAGACCGCAAATCTAATCTTCTCATTGCATCTGAATCACATTCAGATCAATGTCCAACATTTGGTACAAGATCAGATTACTTCTCTACTGAGAGGAGTCACTAAAATCCAGACCCGTTTAATCACTCCCTAGGAATGGAAGCATCATGGTTATACAATCTTTTATGATCACATCACCCTTCGGTATTCCCAACACATGTACATCCTGCATACTGGAAGACCCAGAATAAACCCGAAGTATTAGATCAACTTTATATTGTCTACTTCAGGGTTTTATCAGTAAGTTTCTCATTTGATCATTGGGAGTTGGTATCGATCATATACTTTCCCAAAGCATATATCATACCTAGGTCTTGATCATATACTTTCCAAAAGTATATATCAAACCTACAAATTCAGTCAAGCTTCCAAAGCGAGATGAACGTGCACGGAATTTGATTCTTCCCAATATATCATGAGTGAGCTCATGTCTTTCGATTCAATAAATGAACCTATATGATCCCTTTGAGAGATCGTATTACTCATATGCCCTTATATGTACACCAGCGCGTCGGTGTATAGACCTTGGTTAGGTCATCAACCTATTGGCCTGCCTAATATACATACTCAGACATATAGTAACACATCTGTCTCTGGTCAGAGGATGTGTGCCTGTATCGTGACAACATAGGATATAGGACTTTGGTTATCTCGATCTCGTTAAGTCAACTCTTTGACCTAACTAATCTGACACCTCCAAATCTCTATTCCTATGCAGAGGACCTGCATCAAGAGGTCGGTCAGATATCAACCTTTAGAGATAAGGATTGGCATCTCCTACTCAGGCTGGAGATCATCTCTTAACAATCATTTGACAGTGCTTGATGAGTCCTCAATCTAACCCTTTAGATATTCATCCAAGCACCAGGCTCTATGATTCAGTAGTTGAATCAACAGTTGTATGATTATTAAGATGGCCAGGTACATAACCCTAATTGTACTAAGGGACCTATGATGCCAATAATTTATTCTTCATTTCAGATCAGGGAATGATATTCGCAATAACATTTATTGCATAATGGCTCGCCGTGGGCTCGCATGTCCAACAATTTCCCACTAGCCCAAAGAGCCATTAATGGGATAATCATTTAGACCCACACTCATGTGACAATCATAGGCTATTTAGAAAATAGCAAGGTAAGCTGATCAGTCACTCTGTTCCCAAAAGACTATGCCAAGTCCTTTTAGGGCACTTGCATATCTCCTAGTAACAGTGCTCGCATCCAATGCAAATGTTGCATCTTATGCAACCAATACTCAATCTTGATAAATCAGTTATAGTGTCCTTGACACTATTGCTCAATAATTATTATAACCAGTATTTCATTAATCCTTATCAGAATACCTTTAATCTTGGAGATCTCTATCTCCTAAGGCATCTACAATTAAGACTTTGAGATTACTATCTTTAAGTCTCGTCACCTTTTTAAGATTTTGTTATTACTGCAATCAAGTGTTTTATCTCCATAGCAGGATTAGTAACACTTTACTACTCCCACTGCATAACAGATTAATAACACTTTACTACTCCCACTGCATAGCAGATATCTGCTTTTGTATACATCTGGCATACTCTCGGCTTCTCGTAACTGATGCACAAGGGCAACCAGTTTTAGCATTTACTTCCTCAACCCTTTGAGGTGCTATCCCTTTAGATGGGTCAGTACCATATCTTAATGGAAGGAAGCCTTCCTTGGGATTTTCTAAGAATGGAACTTGTCCAAGGTGTACTGCAAATGTGACGATCCCAATAGCTTCTTCTCTTTGCTTCTGAACACCTTCAGAACTAAGATCCAAGAGGCATCTTTTGAGATCATATCTCAAGGTATGGAATAGCCAGATCATAAAACACTTATTATCATACTTATATCATTCTAAATTATTAAGATATCATCTACATTTAGCATGATGAACACAATGGCACTCCCACTAAGCTTCACATGGTTCATCAAGATTCTATCTGAAATCATAACATTTATAATTTCATCAAATCTTATGTTCCAACTACAAGAAACTTATTTGAGTCCATAGATGGATTTCTTTAGCTTGCACATATTTCTTTCCTCAACCATGAAGCCCCGGGGCTACTTCATGTGAATATCCTTAAAGAGGTATTCATAGAGGAATGCAATATTGACTTTCATCTCGCAGATGTCAAAGTCAAGTTGTGTAGCTATAGTCAGCAATATTCTGATGGGTTTAAGCATGGTCACTGAAGAGAAAGTCTCATTTCAAGCAATATCTTCTCTTCCGGTGTGTAGCTCATGGCTACGAACCGTGCTTTAAAGGTCTCTACCTTCTCATCAGGTTCTCTTGAAGATCCATTTACATCTTAATGGGTCTAACCCTTATAGGTGGATCCTCGAGGGTCCATATACAACACATGTATATGAAGTCTACTTTAGACCTTTAAAATCCATCTCTCCATGTCATGATCCTCAGGTTCATCACATGAAATGCGATCATTGTCATACTTAACTGACGCATGGAATACATCCTCAAACTCATTTGAAGAGGTATTAGTATTTCATCTTTAATTGTCCTTTTTGTTTCTGGCTTCAGGAGCCTCATTATCTTCTCTGAGTTCCTATACTTCATTTTCATCTTGATTCTCAAGAGTCTCAATCCTCTAAGAATCACATTCTCAGAGATGAGATCTTTTAAGAATCTCAAGTTCATAAAGTAGGTATCCAAAACCATCCTTTATTTTCCTAATGAAGTAGCACTCTCTATTGCTTGATTCCAGCTTACTTGCATGGAATCTTATTAAGGATATATGATGTAGTCTCTACTACATATAAACCTGGAAACTAAGAGGTAATTATGCTAAAAAGTCATCATTGATCAAATCATGTCACACATGATCCAATTGTATCTCCCTACAACTTTCTTGAGTTTAGGTGTGTTAGGAGGATTGAGATAGAAATGATATTCATATCATCATAAGGTATTCTTTGAATTTTATCTAACAGGTACAAGCTACCTAGGTTAGATCAAATTCGTTTCATCATTCTTCAAAATTTGGTTCTAAACCAAAATTATGAAATCTTTGAACATTTCAAAGTTTTCTTAGGTGAAGAGAAGAAATCTCATATCATACATACTCATCAATAGATATCACATATCCATAATGTTTATTATGATATAGATGATCCACATACTTCAATATGTATGAGATCTTGAATACCTCGACATCTAACACCATTCCCAGAGAAGGGTGTATTGGATATTTTACTTTGAATACTATATTCACAAGTATGTAAGATTTGAAATTCTAGACATTCTAAAGTTTCATATCTTACTAGTCCATTGATCTCATCAACAGACATATGTCCAAAACTTGATGCCAAATCATTGTCGAATGATCTTCATCCTCATATTGATCTTTTAAAGGTTTAATTTTCAGTTTTAGAAATATTAATGAACCATTCATTAATTTTCTAATTTTGTGGAGTCCACTAGATGTTAGATTACTATCTGAAATATGTCTATCATAACCTTTTATGATAATTCTATCTCAGAATTCATGTTTATTTCCAACATTTAGAAACAAACGATGAGAGTATTCTAATATCTAGGTCATAGAGACATTCTCTAAGACTAAGGCTCTCCCACTGAAAGTAAGAAGTCTATCAATCCAACAGAGATTGTTGCAACAATTGAATCAATATCAATGTGGATAATTATAAACCTTAAGATCAAATTTTTTCAGTTTTCTAAAACATATGCAACAATTGCAAGTGTCATTAGAAGAATGAGATACAATTATTAGACTTTAATCTTATCTTATAAGAAAGTCAATTTCAATGACTAAATGTAGATAATTTCGATGCACTATCTGAGTCCTTCTCTAAGGATCCTAGATAGTCCAGATAGTCATACTACCAATACACCAACTTATTGCAGTATTGGCATTCATCCAACTATCTGGATGCCATATGAAAGTCACATAAGTAGGTCAACTCTTTGAATTTCCTTCTTACTCGGGTCCGACCCATGCTTCCACTGCGCTCCCTTCATCTATAAACAACCATTGCTTAAGATAAATGATCTCTTATGTTCGATTCAAAATGATTTCAAAAATGAGAGATTTAGACATTTATATATGCTTCATTTAATTAATACAATTTGATTATTATGAAGCTTCATGAATGACTTGAGTATAGACAATAGAATGATGACATTCATCATTTCTACATCCATCTTAACTCAAAAAACTTTGGTTCAGGCATGTATTCAAACATTTTGAATACATCGTCTCTTTCGAGCTACCATTCTGCATAATGCAGAGAACCATGTCATTCATGATTAAATGTCTACCGTACATATGTATGCCAAAACATCTTCTTTGATCTTATAAGGATTAATTTGACAATTACGATCACCATCGACATGTCACTTCCAAAGTACACTCGATGAAAGACCAAGACTATAAAGACATACGAAACCTAAGGCGATGTCTTATTGTCTTATTTAATTGTCATACCTCATTATGTTGAGGAAACTTACACAATGCAACCACACGCATTATGTGTACAACTGCAAGTACAATATCTGGATCATGAGTCCAATCCATGATATTTTACTGGTTATTATTGAGTATAACATTGAGTGGGTTTAATGAATGATTATCTGAAATAAGAAATTTGCATAAGGGTATATATATTATATATACATATTTTACTTTGATTTAGGAATTTTTATATCAAAGTTGTCTTGCCTTGTCAACATTGAAAGTTCATTTCCTTAATCACTTTCAATGTAAGAGATATACTTACCATTATATCTCAAGCAAGATCTGGGATCTCCTTCCTTATCTTTGTTACATCCCAATAATATGAGAACTTGTAACTCGGATAAAAAGAAGCGGGAACACATTCCTCCTTGTAAGTCCAACTTGCATCTCCCAATTCGGTCTTCAACACCCGGGCCCACCACCCCTAAGGTGATGTTGACCCGTCATTAATTGAACCAACCGTCAATAGGCTTAATACTCGCTATACACAATCCAATATCGCCCCAGTAATATGAAGACTCGATATTGGGGTCACTACGTATACGACCTTACTCTTTCGAGAAGCGAAGAGCCCGATCCAAATGGATTGTATGCAGGAGCTATCACTTCTGACAGGCATCTCCTACATACAATATCTGACGACGGAACCCTTCGCCTTGACGGGAGATCATGGATGTCAATTATGTGATCCTCCATATCTTATACAAATTCTAATTAATCATTATGAATCATATTTATTACGATTAATTCTTCCCAGGGAAATAACACATCTATTTATAATAGAGTGTCTTAATTTTAATTGGTTTCCAATTAATCTAATCATATTAAATTAATGATCCAATTAATATCCAACAAACATTCCTAATTGTTACTTGAATTATGGTATTATCTCAAATACGTATTATTTCGAATTTTATTAATTAGAAATACATCATGATTTCTTAAGCATTATACCAACCCTACCCACTGTCATGGCCAATACCGACGGGAGTAGGACAGACCACACACGGTACAACCTGCTACCCCAACGCTCCCCAACTAAACACCATATCCGCCTCGGGAAAGGATAATGCAAAATAGATCACTTTGTACTTGAGATGATCATCGGTTTTTCAAACGAAATTATACCATATAATATTCATCAAAACCATTTTGATAATATTATAAGGAGATTTGCTAAACAAATCTCCAGTCCTATTCAAGCAACAAGGTTTTGCATGTAAAAGTTGTCCTACAACTATTGTAGGATAAACTAGAGTTTTCATGAAAACAATGTTTGTTGGAAATTTCATATTAACCAATTGTGATTAAGATCAACTATCTTATCATTGGTTAATGTAATGTCATTCAAGGAAATAATTATCATCTTTAAATATTTCACAAAGATTTATCAATAATCATTTCAAAAAATTAACAATTAATTTTCATTAATTTATTTGAATAACAATCACAAGGTTATGATCAAGTTTGTTAATTTCCAGCAGTGACCCCTACTCATTAAAAACAACATAACTCGATCTTAAATCCAATTAATGCAAACTAAATTTATTTGGTTCGCCGATTTGATTTAAAACAGATCTCAATTGATAATTAGGCATTTCCAGGCATTTAGGACTCGTAATTAACTCTTTAATTACATCTCTAACCGCCTTCCCCGAAAATAGTGGACATATGGTCATTAAAACGATCATATATCGAGCAAACGGAATCCAAATTACGCAAACTCAAATTTCACATTTTTCTTATTAAATGGGGAACATTATCTAAGTGATAAATTCATATTTAAACGTTTAAAACAGGGACGAAAAATTATCACAAGACAGGGATGCAAAAATAGAAATGCTAAAATCTTCATGAACTCAAACGAGCCCAAATTTTAGTAGGTTCATGGATCATATCCAAGACCTCCGTAAATCGGGCTCTGATACCACTTGAAAGATACGAGAAGAATCCTCAAGCGCATCATGGAAGCGTGTGAATCACATCAAATGCGATTGGGAGCAACTAGTCGCACTAGTTGCTCGATGCATGGGCAATTAAAATTTTCTATGTGACGAAATTACATGATCCAAGAACACTTCTCGGATCGCTTTGTCTAAACCACAAACATGTAATAGGATTACCTATTGAAGCATGGTTACGATCGAGTCTCTAAACAAAGAGACCTCCTGTCTCAAGTCCGATCTGATGGAGGAGACGCTTGCGAGTGCGTGGATGAGACACGTGCTTCTCGCAATCCATGTTGATGATCCGAGCCACGGATCTCCTGATCTCGACAAACAAGATATGACGTCTTCTTCACGAGCAAGGCACGCCGAAGTAGATGGAGATCCACGAGCAAGCAATCGGGCAACATAACGAGGACGCTGCGGCGATGGAGGATCTCTCTAGGGCATCCATGATGGACGACCACATAAGAGAAAGAGAGAGTGGGCGTGTAGAGAGAAAAGAGAGAGAGAAATCATTCATTTTTTCATGTATGTGCCTAAGAGCAATGGGTGCCTAATAATTGAGATTTGGCGAGGGTCTAAAGTAGTCCACACAAGGCGGGACCACGATGTCGCTGAGCGACCGCTCACGAAACCTCAATTAATCAACAATTAACCCACAACAGATGAATCAAGCAATGAAACTAAATGTGCGAAGTTAAAATTTATTATAACTCTACAACAAAGATGTGTGTAGGTGCAAGTATGTGTAGAGGTCGAACACAAGGAGCAGAAAGGATAGACCGGGGCAAAATTGCTCAAAAGTATGTGAATGTGACTGTTTGTCTACAAGAAGGCTATGTTTTTTGTGGGTTTTTGATTTTGTATTTTTTTATTTAATTATTTTTTTTTCTAATTTTGTATTTTGATTTTTAATTTTCTGATTTTATATTTTCTTTTTTTCTTTTATATTTTTATATTTTCTTTTTCAATGTTGAATGTATATATAATATAAGAAAAGAGGAAAGAGGGTACTTATAAAAATAGTGAAAAATGCTCAAAAATTAGGAAATAAAGTCTTTTTGTCTTTTTATATTTGTTTACTGTTTTTGTGATTTTTGGGGATTTTTCAGAATGTTTTTGGTATTTTTAAAAGTGGAAATACAAGAAAACAGTGAATTAGCTACTGGCTGAAACTAAAATGAGGATGAAAAATACCAAATGGTGTCCAAAATTCCTCAAATTAATTTTATTTGAAAGATAATCAATCAGAGAAGATACAGAAACTGAAATTGCATTTTTAGGATTTTTGTAGAGTTTTTAACATTTTTATGAAGATTTTTAGAGTTTTATAATTTTTAGGAGTTTTGTTTTGTATTTTTTAGTAATTTTTGGATTGAAGTTAAAACACACTAAAATAGACAATATATATATTTTTGGGAATTTTCTAAGGTGTTTTTATAATTTTATGTATTTTATAATGCAAACAGTAGCAAAAATGCATGTTTTTGATTTTTAATAAATATTAAAATGCAAGAAAAATGAAAAATAAAAATATGACGTGGAAGCACAAGCCATCATAAACTTAAGTCTATTTTTTGAGAATTTTTGGGCTTTTATAGATGCATTAAATAAATAGAGATCACAACAAGAAAGTACACACAAGCCAGGGGCATACTTGTAAATAGCAAAAAGTACGGGCTAAATTGCAAATTATACAGAACAAAATGGACTGCAGATGAATGCTTTGAGTCCTAAGTAAACATTACACAAAATGGTGGGGGAAATGGCGCAAATACCCACGCCCGAGGCGATCGAACGGCTGCGGAGGGTGATAGAAGAACATGGAAGATCGCCAGCCAAGATGAACTTTCACCGGCCTATCTGCTCCCCTCCGACGTGCAGTGAAGTCCCAAAAACGCTGAGCTTCCTCCTGGAGAGCCCCTTGAGCTGTCGGCGGCGTCAAAATGGTGGAAAGACCACCGGAGGGCTACCACGGCGTCGAGGATGAGTCACGGCTCCAGCTACCTCATTCCTTGGCAAAATCCGACTCCAGATGGAGTCTCTTGACCCCTGGGACCTGCAAATAAAACACAACTACAACAGTAGATGGTCCTAGGGCAAATGTGGGTGATCGAATGGAGTAGGTGGCGGAAATGGACTCGCCGGAGCTAGCTCCGGCGAGGGGAAGTGGATGATGAATGGAGCACAAATCAAGCCAACAAATATAGGAAATAAAAGGTTACACTACATCTAGTCTACAACAAAGAAAAATAAAAGAAAAACAAGCAAAGACGACCTCGATTGGCTGGGAAAAACCAAAAGATGGACCTCGCGGCCAAGAGCCGGAGATGGGGGTGGATACGCCTCCGCGCCGCTCCTTCGCTCCTCCTAACGGCGAGGTGAGGTTGCTGTCACCTCCCTCTAACCTCAACACATGAAAGAAGGGAGGAAGAATGGGCAAAAGGAGTTCAAAAGTGTAAGGGAAGGTTGGAGGTCTTTTTGAAAGAGTGATCGATGGGGCACAAAGAACGGTGCTTCTGGAGCACACCAGTGATGCACTCCCCGAAAACATCCATGTGCGTGTATCCTCAATATATGGTGAACAAAAGTCAAGAAGGAAGCAATGTCAAATGGTGAAATACGCGCTCTCCAAAATTCGGAGAAAACGTCAAAAAAAACGCAGTCTGACAACCTTCAGAACATTGGGCAGAGAGTGGGTGAGACGGCATGAAGATCGAGGTTTATCGAGCGAATCTTCGATCCAAAGACCAAAGCAAGTACTGGGCGTGTATGGTGGTTATATGGGGAGAAAAAGTGAAGAAGGGCCGAGGTTAAAATGTGAAAGATGCGAGCTCTAAAATTCCGAGAAATCAGGCCAAAACGCATTCTGACAGGCTGTAGGAGCAGACCAGGGAGTTGACCAGCGGGTCAACTTCCACCTGGTTGGTCCACGTGGACCAACCAGGAAAATCCCTGGGAAAAACATTGCTAAAATCAATTAAAAATAGCAAATCAATTTATTAAATTATGGTTACAAAATAAAAAATGTTTATTATTTTATAACTTATTTTATTATGATTTTTATTTATTTTTATGAGGCTAATAATTACAAGTTGCCATTTATACCCTTTATAGGTATTTATATCTATATATTTTAATCTTTTATTTTTATTTTGGTGTTTTTAATTTCTTTAATTTTGTTTATTATTTTATAAAATTATAAAATACTTTTATACACATAAATATATTTTTATTTTATTTTATTTATATATTTTATACACTTAATAAAATAAAAGTGTAAATTATACAGGTATGTATATATGTATTTTACCTATGTCAAGTATTTTAATTTGATTTTTCTTTTCATTTTTATTCTGATTTTAATATACAAATATATTATAAGTAATATTTACAAAATTATAAAAATAAAAAATTATAAAAATAATGAATAATAAATAAAATGAATATTTTAATCTGTACAGGTATACAATGAGGGTCCAAAACTCAACTTTCAAACCGTAGCTCCGCCAAATGCGAAACCACCGCCATTAAATAGCTTATTCTATTCTATATACAATTAAATGTGAGTTTGATGCATTTGGAGTTTTCATTTGTGAGATACAGGTCTGGGAAGTTGGGATTCTGGATTCTTATTCAGACTATAACCTTTTATCTGTACATTATTTTTGAGTGAAATTAATTTTGTATTTTTCTTTATTTGATTATCTACAACTTTCATGTACAAAGTTTCTTTATTTGATGTAAAAAAGTCGAACCAAAAATAGGTCCCAAAATGAATAAAGAACGAGTAAAAAGAATGGGTATTTTTACTGTATTTTGACCTTTATCTCCCCCTACTTTATTCCTTGTCGACCTAGTCATCGAGATGCCTAGGTCTCGGGGTTTCGGGTCATAAAATATTTACAATATTTTATTCTTTTTCTTTTCTTTTCTTTATTCTATAATTTTGGCTTTAAAAACCGCATTTTATACAATATTTACACATTGATGCATGAATGCTAAAATGTATATTTTGAGCCTAATTACACGCATTTACTAGGGTTTTTAAGGCCAAAATGATATAATAAAGATGATGAAACGTAGATTCATCAGTGCCTCTTCTTATATAGGGTTTTGGGAGTCCATGGATCACAATCCATGGGATACACATAATCAATTGATGAGATTGATTTGTGTTTCTTTCAATGGCTAAGATGTTGTTGTAAAAACACAACAAGTAATGATTTAATTTAAATTAATTTTCATTGATAAATAAATAAAATTAATTTGAAATTAAATCATCTTTGATAAGAGAAAAGATAATGAAGAGAACAAACCAATCTCCCCATAAGAGGGGACGACTACTCTTCTCCTCATTGAGACTTGTAGCCGTCCACTCCTTTTTGGTGGACTTGGTCCATCTCTTCAAATTATCATCAGATCTCATTATCTCATGATATATATCATCATCTCTTTTTGACAATATTTTCACAAAAATAATTCCAAATTATCTTGTGGAAAATATCAACCATGCCATTGAAATTATGTGAATCTTATTCACAACCCAAAACTAAATGTAATTATATTTTAATTAATCATCCAATGTGAATCCAATTCACATCAATAATTAATTAACAAATATAAATCACAATATGCTCTCTCTAATATATTATAAATCACATTTATAATATATATGATTCATATAGATAGTGCTATCCATATTATTCCTATCCATGATAACTAAATCGTATTTAATCATCTTAGATCTCTATTCTCATGCGCCAAAATAATATGAATCACATTCACAATATTCACATCTTTGATAATTAAATCACATTTAATCATCTCAGATAACTCTCCTTATAATATGAATCAAATTCATATTATCCATGTTAATTAAATCACATTTAATTATCAATTTCTCGATGCTTGGATACATATATCAACAATGAAATTATCCATGAACTCTTTCAAGGATAATGCGCTTTCTCTGCCGATACTTGGAGATAAGGATAGGGTTATTGTATTGTTCCACGTATAGTGACTTGGTTGTTGAGATCACATCTCAAATCCAGATCTCGGGCCTCCCATAGATGCTTGATTAAATCAAGACCGCAAATCTAATCTTCTCATTGCATCTGAATCACATTCAGATCAATGTCCAACATTTGGACCAAGATCAGATTACTTCTATGCTAAGAGGAGTCACTAAAATCCAGACTGATTTCATCACTCCCTAGGAATGGAAGCGTCATGGTTATACAATCGTTTATGATCACATCACCCTCAGGTATTCCCAACACCTGTACATCCTGCATACTGGAAGACCCAGAATAAACCCGAAGTATTAGATCAACTTTATACTGTCTACTTCAGGGTTTTATCAGTAAGTTTCTCATTTGATCATTGGGAGTTGGTATCGATCATATTCTTCCCAAAAGCATATATCATACCTAGGTCTTGATCATATATTTTCCAAAAGTATATATCAAACCTACAAATTCAGTCAAGCTTCCAAAGCGAGACGGTCGTGCATGGAATTTGAGTTTTCCCAATATCTCATGAGTGAGCTCATGTCTTTCGATTCAGTAAATGAACCTGTATGATCCCTTTGAGAGATCGTATTACTCATATGCCCTTATATTTACACCAGCGCGCCGGTGTATAGACCTTGGGTTAGGTCATCAACCTATTGGTCTGCCAAATATACATACTCAGACATATAGTAACACATCTATCTCCGGTCAGAGAATGTGTGCATGTATCGTGACAGCATACGATATAGGACTTTTGTTTTCTCGATCTCGTTAAGTCAACTCTTTGACCTGACTAATATGACACCTCCGAATCTCTATTCCTATGCAGAGGACCTGCATCAAGAGGTCGGTCATATATCAGCCTTTAGAGATAAGGATTGCCATCTCCTACTCAGGCTGGAGATCATCTCTTAACAATCATTTGACAGTGCTTGATGAGTCCTCAATCTAACCCTTTAGATATTCATACAAGCACCAACCTCTATGATCTAATAGTTGAATCAACAACAATATGATTATTAAGATGGCCATGGTACGTAACACTAATTGTACTACGGGACCTATTATGCCAATCATTTATTCTTCATTTCAGATCAGGGAATGATATTCACAATAACATTTATTGCATAATGGCTCGTCGTGGGCTCGCATGTCCAACATACTGATCATGTTTATTTAACCATGCAGATCAAGAACTTGATCCAGGGTCAGAATTACAGGCAGATTTTGAAATGGCTCGTACAGGAAGAGGAAAGAGACTGCAACCCCAACCAACAGAGCAGTCAGAACAAGGGGAAGGGCATCATACCACACAGAATGATGTCAACAACCAGCTCCTAGTTTCGATTCAAGCAATTAAACAACGATTGATGAACTAAGGATTGTCCCAGGTCGCCTTTCAGGAAATGCTTAATGATTTGAGGAGGAGGACGAACAAGAGAGATGCCATGAGAGAGGATGAATTTCACAGAGAAGATGAGATGAACATGGAGGATGCAAAAGATAACTATTTAGTATGTGGACCCCATCATATAGGAAGAGAGGCAAGACTACCACCACCAAAGCCTACGCTGAAGTAAACTTACAGCCTTGGGGCATGCCATATCACCGAGTGGAGTAAGATTCCACCTATCCATGCCCATTTTGAGATGAAGTCGCAATTCTTGTCTCTAATCCCATCCTTCCATGGGAACACAACAGAAGAATCGTACATCAACCTACGATAATTTGGTCACATCTGCGCAACAACTCATTACCCCAACATTCCTCTGGGGTGGTTGATGAATCCACAATTCATCATCTCAATAAATTAATCTTAGCAAAATCTCAGAGTAAAATATCTAATAAATATCTATAAAATCTATAAATTAACAAAATGACTCTTGTAATAAAATATACTAATTATTGTATATTGTATTGTACAAAATAAATTAACAATAAAAAGCTGCAAAGTAAAGGAGTTTATCACCTATAAATTGCCTAAACTTTCATGTATTTTTAATAAATTCATTTCAACTCCTTTTTGACTAATTTTTTCTCTGACTTGTTTATAAAAATGTATATAAAAATATAAAAATACAAAATAAATTTCACCTCAAATAAATATCCCTAAACCCCAAAGATAAAAAGCCGTAAAGTCCAACTTCCCGGCCAAATTCCCGCTCCGTATGATCACCAAATTCACCAAACTCACTTTTAACGTTCAAGTTAGAAAACTATCTATCCAATGAAATGGTGTCATTAGGAGCTCGTTTGCAAAATATGTGTTTTGGGACCTAAGTGTACATTGTATATATTGTACATATTTTTGTTTTCTTATTTTTTATTTTACTTTTCTTAACTACTAAAAATCCAAAAAAAAACATTTTTGTGTTTTATTTTATTTCTAGTATTTTATTTTATTTTTAGTTTGTAAATTTCTTTTATTAAAAATACAAAAAAGTTGAAATTAGAAAAGTAAAAAATGTACATATTATGGGCTTACTTTTGTAAATTCTTCACTCTTCTCCTTCTTTTTATTTTATTGTATTTTAGTAGCCAACTTTTTCTCTTTTATTTCTTTTTTTCCCTTTCTCTACACTAACTTCCATCTTCTTTTCATTCTACCACCAACTCCCATACCACTCCACATTCTTCATCTAACCTCCATTCAACTCCACCAATAATCTAACCTCCCATTCAACTCCACCACCTTTCCAACCTCCCTTTCTCTTCTTATTTATAATCATCTCCACATCCACATTTTTTCACATCCGCCATTTTAATAGAAAAAGGAGAGAGCTTGAAGTGTTTTGTTGGTGACTCCGGTTAAGCATCCTCCTCAAGAGACGCCCTCCTTCAGGCGAGATCTACGACGACCACCGTCCCTGTGTCACGAGTTCTCCATTGAGCTCGCATAGCTTCTCCGATTTTTATTTTGCCAATCGGATCGAGGCCACGATAGGAGTCCAGCATAGCTGCTCCGCAAATCCGGCGAACCTTAGGTAAGTATTTCCTCTTAGTTTTCATTTTATTTTATTTTATCTAATATCTTATTTCCTTGTTGTCTCATCATCATATTATTTTCATCATCATCACCACCATATCATCCTCATTTTCACTTCGTACCATCACCATCACCACCATCTTCATCTTCTTCATCATTCCCCTCTACCACTTTTTCTCCTTTTTTATTTTTACATATTTGTTCCTGTTTTAAAAATTTTAAAAAAATTAAAACAAAAATCACACAAAACAATCAAAAAAATAAATAAAGTGCAGGGAAGCAGCAGCCCACGCCACCACCCCCCTGCACCATCGACGGCACCAACAACCCGCCTCCTTGCCATCCCGATTCGTATAGCCAATACCTCCCCACCGTGCACGATCGCTCCTCCACCGGCGACGACCTACCGCTGCAGCGCGCAGCAGCCGCATCCTGCGCCTCCTCTAGCCTCGCCGACCTCCGCCACCAACCGCTCGCCGCCGCAGCTCCTCTGTGCCTCCATCGCGCAGCCACGTGCGCACCCCATCGAGGACACCCCCCACCCGCATCCTGCACCACCAACCGCCGTCGCCCTTTGCCACCACAGCTCCCTCGTGTTGCCGCGACCCCTCTGCGTGGCCCCACGCCGTGCACCACCAGCCTACAGGCCCCTCCCGCTAGCTTGCGGCCGTGCACAGTCACCCCCTCCAGTGGCAGGCTGACATACCAGCCACCACTCGTCGTCCCAACCCACAGCCACGACCACCCGTAGTCCTCCTCCCGCACGCGCCTCGCCACCCAGCACACCCCCTACCCGCTCCAGTCCGCGCCTCCTCACGCGGCGGTCCACGGTCTTCCCCGCCGCTTCGCTCCCTCCGTCAAGGCGCACCGCCCGCCGTCCCCCTGCCCATCGTGCCCTAGCCGCTACTTGCAAACACATGTTTTTTTGTTTATTTTTTTTATTATTGTTGTTAAAATTGCATGTTTTGCCCGAATAGTTTATGTAATTTCGAAAGTGCCCCTGTGTACAAGCTTGAGTAGTCACTTTTATTTTCTATATTGCATTAATAACCCTATGTTTGCATATCAATTTGGACCTCAATTTCGCATCACTTCATTTAATGAAAAATATCTTGATTTTGAGCAACTAATTATCTATCATTTGTATATATATATATATTTTATTTGGGTAATTAATTAAAATGTTAAAGTAATATTCTACATATTTTACCCAATCTGTGGTCTTAAATTCATATCTCACTCACAATTGCTCTAAAATTCCACAAAAATCACAAATGATACTTTGCAATGTACCTTAATTAGTATCCAAGTTTTATTTTAATTGTACCTTAAATAATTTGTAGAGTGATTTTAGTCATTGATTTTTTTAATTAAATCCACACATATTATTTTTGCGAAATTTCAACTCTCCTGAATTTCATGTATAAATATCTTCTTGTGATAATTCACACTTTAGATAAATTGTTATTTTAGATTTATTAGGAATTAATTACTTACTGTCACTCTATTTTCACTAAAAAATCCATAAGAAATCTTATTTTGTCAGAAAAATCCAAAAAAAGTGTTGTAGCATCCTTGCATCATGTTTTATTTCCATTGTTTTTTTCATAATTTTTGCATTATGTTTTTGTGAAAAATTGCAAAAAAACCCATAAAAAGTGTGTATTTTTCATTATTGCATTTTAACCCATAAAATTTTAAAAAGTGTCTTGCATTCACTTCTGGATTAGGTGTCTAAGAAAATTATAATTTGGCTAAATTGAACTGATTTCCTATTAAAATTAATTTAGCTAAGTTGTGTCTTTTCCTATTAACTTAATTCAACTGCATTGTGCATTTCACATTTATTTTTGCATAAAAAATACAAATAAATCTGCATTGAAAACCTAGAACTAAGTTTTTTGAATTAACCCGAAGTTGTTCCTTTGCCTCCATGTGTTCGACCTCGGACTTTCCTGGGATATAAATTAAAGCCGAGTCCTCTTCGCGGAGATCGTCGATTCAGTTTTGAATGATTAGCTAAGTACCCGTATTACAACAAGTGCAAATTAAACCACGTGCTCAGTGGAACGATCAGATGACATCTGATCGATCCGCTTGGTACATTGTCTAATTTTGCACTCGTTGTAATTCGTGTACTTAGCGAATCAGTCAGAACCGAGAAAAGAATCTTCGTGAAGAGTGTCTCGTCTTTAATTTATATCCCAGGCAAGTCCGGGGTCGAACACAGGGAGGCAAAGGTATAACTTTGGATTAATTCAAAACATAGGTCTAGGTTTCCAAATGGTATTTTTTAGTTTTTTTAATGCAAAAAATAAATGAAATGCAATATGCGGGTGATTTAGGATAATAGGAACTATAATCCTAATCCAGTGATGAATATAAAACACATTTTTTTGGAATTTTAGGAATTAAAATGCAACAATGAAAAAATGCACCACTTTTTATGGGTTTTTTTCGTAATTTTTCACTCAAACAGTATGCAAAAATGATGAAAATTTTAAAGAAATATAAATATGATTCAATGAGTCTACAATATAATTTTTGGAATTTTTCGAGAAAATATGTTTTTTATGGTTTTTTTAGTGAAAACAGAGTGACAGTGAGTAATTAATTTTTAATAAATCCACAATACCAATTTATCTAGAGTGCGAATTACCTCAAGAAGGTATTTATACATGAAATCTAGGAGAGTTGAAATTTCATAAAAATAATATGTGTGGATTTTAATTACAAAATCAATGACTAAAATCACTCTACAAATTATTTAAGGCATACGACAACTCCAATTAAGGTGAAATTTGGATACTAATTAAGGGACATTGCAAAGCATCATTTCTGATTTTTGTGGAATTTTTAGAGTAATTGTGAGTGAGATATGAATTTAAGACAATGGGTAAAATATGTAGAATTTTACTTGAACAATTTTAATTATTTACCCAAATACCAGATCAATATAAATAAATATCCTGATGATAGATAATTAGTTGCTCAACATCAAGACATTTTCCATTATATAAAATGATGCAAAATTGAGGTCCAAATTGATATGCAAACGTAGGGTTATCAATGCAATACATAAAATAAAAGTGACTACTCAAACTTGTGCATAGGGGCACTTTTGGAATTAGATAAACTATGCAGACAAAACATGCAATTTTTACAAAAATAATAAAAAATAAACAAAAAGGCCTTTGTTTGTAGGTAGCGGTTGGGGCACGATGGGCAGGGGAACAGCGGGCGGCACGCCTTGACGGAGGGAGCGAAGCAGCGGGAAGACTGCGGACCGCCGTACGAGGAGGCACAGACTTGAAGCTGGTGGAGGGGGGTGCGCTGGGCGGCAAGGCGTGTGCGAGAGGATGACTGCGGGTGGTCGTGACTGTGGGTTGGGATGACGAGCGGTGGCTGGGATGTAGGCCTGCCACTGGAGGGGGCGATCATGCACGGCCACGAGTTGTCGGGAGGGGCCTGCGGGCTGGTGGCGCGCACCGTGTAGCCGCGACAACGTGAGGGAGCCGTAGTGGCGAAGGGTGGCGGAGGTTGATGGTGCAGGACGCGGGCGGCGGTGGCGGGGGGGGGGGGGGGGTACGCGATGGGGGCGTGCGCGTGGTTGCGTGATGGATGCGCAGAGGAGCCGCAACGACGAGCAGTTGGTGGCGGAGGTCGGCGAGGCTGGAGGAGGCGCAGGACGCGGCTGCTGTGTGCTGCAGCGGTGGGCCGCCGCGGGTGGAGGTGTAACCGTACGCGGTGGGGAGGCGTTGGCCGCGCTAATCAGGCTGGCAAGGAGGCGGGCTGACGGTGACGCTAGTGGTGCAGGGGGCAGCGGCGTGGGCTGTTGCTTCCCTGCACTTTTTTATTTTTTTATGTTATTTTTTTGTTTTCTTTTTTTTTTAAAATAGGAAACAAATAGGTATAAATAAAAAGGAGGAAAAAAGTGGTAGAGGGGAATGGTGAAGAAGATGAAGGTGGTGGTGATGGTGATGGTATGAAGTGAAAATGAGGATGTTATGGTGGTGATGATGATGAAAATGATATGATGATGAGACAACAAGTATATAAGATTTTAGAAAAAATAAAATAAAATGAGAAATAAGACGAAATACTTACATGAGGTTCGTCGGATTTGCGGAGCAGCTACGCTGAAGTCCTGTCGTGGCCTCGATTCGATTGGCGAAATAAAAATCGGAGAAGCTATGCGAGCTCAATGTAGAACTCGTGACGTGGGGATGGTGGTCGTCATGAATCTCGCTTGAAGGATGTCGTCGCTTGAGGAGGATGCTTAGCCACTGTCACCAACAAAACACTCCAAGATCTCTCCTTTTTCTATTTAAATGGTTGATGCGAAAAAATGTAGATGTGGAGATGAATATAAAGAAGAAGAAAAAGGGAGGTTAGAAAGGTGGTGGAGTTGAATGGGATGTTAGATTATTGGTGGAGTTGAATGGAGGTTAGAAAAAGAATGTGGGGTGGAATGGTAGTTGGTGGTAGAATGAAAAGAAGAGTGAAGTTAGTGTAGAGAAAGTGGAAAAAATAAAAGGAAATAAAAGAGAAAAAGTTGGCTACTAAAATACAATAAAATAAAAAGAAGAAAAAGAGTGGAGAATTTACAAAAGTAAACCCACAATATGTACATTTTTTACTTTTCTACTTTTAACTTTCTTTGTATTTTTAATAAAAGAAATTTACAAACTAAAAATAAAATAAAATACTAGAAATAAAATAAAACAAAATAATGATTTTTTGGACTTTTAGTAGTTAAGAAAAGTAAAATAAAAATGAGAAAACAAAAATATGTACAATATATACAATGTACACTTAGGTTCAAAAACCCAAATTTTGCAAACGAGCTCCGATTTTATTGAAACCACTTTCATTGGATAGATAATTTTCTAACTTGAACTTTAAAAGTGTGTTTGGTGAATTTGGAGATCATACAGAGCGGGAATTTGGCCGGGAAGTTGGACTTTACAGCTTTTTATCTTTGGGGTCTAGGGATATTTATTTGAGGCAAAATTCATTTTGTATTTTTTATTTATATATATTTTATAAACAAGTCAGAGAAAGAATTAGTCAAAAAGGAGTTTAAATGAATTTATAAAAAATACATGAAAGTTTAGGCAATTTACAGGTGAAAACTCCTTTACTTTGTAGCCTTTTATTGTTAATTTATTTTGTACGATATAATATACAATAATTAGTGTTTTATTTACAAGAGTTATTTTGTTAATTTATTGATTTTATAGACATTTATTAGAGCTTTTACTCGAAGATTATGCTAAGATTAATATATTGAGATAATGAATCACGGATTCATCGACCCCCTATACTTAACTTTACTAGTCCTCGAGCAAATAAAGAATGAATAACTTGGAATAACCCCCTGACTTTGCATGTGAATACAAGACTTGATCTGTTCAAGAACTCTTGGTTTTAGACATTCTAAAATTCTAAGCTGAACTAAGCTCTAGTCAAAAGGTATCCAATTTCTCTAATAATAAGACTCTCTCTGTATACATATATAGTAGGGATATGACTTAAGTGTTGACTGCAGTTACAAGAGTAGAGTCGCAACGTCACCCAAGGTTACAGTCCAAGAGACGCTCCTAAGAACCCAATCCTCAATACTAGGGAATAAACCATTTCTTTCATCCAATCCACCGTCTCTTTAGTTGTCAGACTTGAAAGTGTAAATGATGGCCAGGTGATGGAGGGCATAGGATTGTGTCATTTCTTCTCACCCTCTCATTGAAACAAGGATTCTCTCAAGTGTCTTATTATTCAACACATATTTTTGGTGTTGATCAATGCATCCGTCAAGAGAAGTTGGAGTCATCTGCACTTGTTTTCCTGGAAGTACACCGGGGTGTGCCTTTTTTGAGTACCTATCGTACCTTCTACACCCAAACTTGTAGCATTTACGATGCAGAGCCCTTTTTTGGTGCAAGCCCGATTCCTGGTCCTAATAGCGATGGTCCAAGTGGACACTTTGAAATGGTTGGGAGCGCTCGCCTTTGGTGGAAGCTCTTCTAATAATTGACTTTGTGGAAAGAGAGCTTATTTCAACATTGAGATTTCTTTGCTTTATTTTTGGCTAGCTCCACTACTTTTACCAAGAGTTGGCACACAGTGATCAACCTTTATTTTATTTTATCATACCTTGGCACTTAGGTAAATGTCAAGAGATAGTACAAGAACCATGTTCTTATACCGGCTAAAGGTGCTGACACTCAGGTTTCATGTAGCCTTTATTGATTTTATCCCATCCTCGAGTATCATCAAATCAAGTCCAAACTCAAATCCTTCATCCCATTTCCTCAAGTGAAATTTCAACTCATCTCATCATAACTGCAGTCGTGTATGTGAGGTGCTGATCATATTATTAAGGTAGAGACTACTTTCAAACTAGGGAAATGTGAATAATTAAGTCAAAGACCCTAATGACTAAGGCTGGTTAACCCAAAATCTCAAGACCTCATAAACCAAGTGTTCTTCAACATCATTAGTCTTGTGTGAAAGTGTAAGTGTCAGGGGTTAAACCAAACCATTAGTTAGTTTTTTTGTTTTTTTTGTGATTTTATGTTTTTTAAAAAGGAAAGGAAAGGAAGAAAGATGTTTTTTTCAAAAGTTTTTTTGAAAAACACATATTTTTTTGATTTTTTTAAAGTAGATAAAGAAAGAAAAGAGATTCTTTTTGTTTTTTTTGAAAAAGTTTTTTTAAAGCAAATAAGAAAAGAAAAGAGATTTTATTTGAAAAGTTTTTTTTTGAAAAAGTTTTTTTGTTTTAACCAATTTTACCTGCCCCGTAATTATTGTAATCTATACAAAAATACATGAAAGTACAAGCTATGGGTAAAGTATATTGGTAATATGCCTTCCGATTCAATCTCCACGATAAGGCCTTTATTGGGTAAATCATATAGGGAAGGTAGTGATGACATGGGAGGAGATGAAATCTTCATTTCTTCACAAGTTCCATCCTCTCAGTCGCTTGAACTAGGTGCATGCCCGCATCTCTTGTTTCATCTAGTAGCCTCACGAGACGATCCATGAAGCATGGGAAAGATTCAGATATCTATAGGAGAAGTGTCCGCACCACGAATTCCTGAAGACCAGCCTGGTTCATCATTTTTTTCGGTGGGTTGACACTTGAAAGTCAGATATTGGTTGATGTCTCATGTGGTGACTCGTACTTTAACAAAGACAAGGATGTTTCTTGGGAAATTTTTGAGGAGATGGTGATAAGTCTAAAATCAGATCGCAACTTTTTAGTGAATAAAGATGTCAGTGTAGAAAAAGCCGCGAAAAGATCTCAGTCTATCAAACAAATTCGGTTTTCGGAGGAAAACCTACACTAATATTTTTATCCAGGTAAGTGTGCTTGGGTCGAACTAAAGGAGGCAGAATAGAATGCTTTGATTTTTTGAAGAAAATTTTCGCGATTTTATTTTATCTCTTCTTAAAGTGATCAAAGAAAGGAAACACTTTTTATTTTATTTTTATTTTTATTTTTTATTTGATTTTAATCTTTTCAAATTTTTATTTAATTTTCAAAAGGGATATTTTTCACAAAATTTATTTATTATATAATAGGTGAAATATAGGTAGATGATACTATATAATAGGTGGAAAGCCGAGCAACAGACTCGAACTACACACGAAAACGAAACAAAATAAAGGCGGTTTTCGAAGAATCAAAACTTGATAAAAACTTGATAAAATCACACGAAAATTCAATGAAAGCTTGCGGAGGTAGTTGTGTAACTACCACAAGAAAATCTTCGAAAAAAGGTCGAAGATAGGTCCAAATATCCCCTACAACCCATGGGTGTAAGCACAAGAAAACTATTAAAATTGTTCTGCAAAATGGTCCTCGCAGGGTCTGAAATGAAAAAAGAAATAAAGTGTTTTACATTTAGGTCCCTATGGAGGGACCTAAATGTAATTTCTGGAAACTTGAGGAGCGGGAATTAATTCTGGAAAGCTCTCTGGGTTTAGTATGCAAAATGTCCACCGTTTCAGAACTGACGGTCGAGATTAGAACGTTTAGGCGCTGATCCGACGCGCCCTAGCACGCCACGTGTCGGCTACCTGTACACTAGCTGTTCTTGAATCTGTTCTTGAGAGGTTGAGCAGCTGACGAAGGGCTCTCCTTCTCCGCTTTTTCCCGGGCGATCAGTAGTGGCTTCGAGTCTCCGGTGGGGCCAGAGGGGTGGCTCCTCTACCCCTCGAGCTTGCCCGCGGGTGTAGGTGGTCGGAAATGGCTCGAAGCGATGGGGAACCGGTGATGAAGATGGCGATCTCGCAGCTCTGTTTCGATGAATGTTTGTTGCAGCTATCTTTGCGTGGTGATTTCTTTGATGACGAAAGCTTCCAGATGATTTGAATCCATGCTTGATTGAAAATGGACATGTAAATAATCAATTGATGTGCTCGATTCGAAGAATCGGCCGAGGGATTAGGTTTTTGCAAGGTCAAAAACAATGGTGAAAGATAAAGTTTCCAGAAGAACTGAGCGATATGCGTGAAAATGATGATGAAATAAGATGCGTTTCAAAACGAGTTTTAAACGATTGGAAGTGGGTTTGGATTACGTGCCTGAGTAGGATGATTAAGCGTCCTAATGATGACTTAATCTAGCTAATGGCTGCACGCAAATCGATGAAGAAATTCGAAGAAAATGAATGCGTAGGTCTGGGAGTAGTCAAGGTATATTACCTCGACAAAGCGCTCGACGGGCGACTTTAACTGGAGCGGAATGCAGCGATTGCGGCGATGCAAGGCAATGAACCACCTTGGAACTCCTCCTCTGATCTCCCTCCTTCCATGCGCGTCCAAGATGAGGAGCTGTCACCTCCTAAGTTGGACGGAATCAAGGGAAGAAAGTGGGTAGTCGGCCAAATGATCTGGAGTCTGTTGGAGACTGGAGAGTTAGTTCGCGAATGGTGAACTTGGGGGCTTTTTATAGATCAGATTCGTGCTCCCCAAGTAAAATCGAATGGCTGGCGATGGAGTAGGTTGTTAGGTGATTAGATCTGAAGGTTTAGATCGCCTGGAGGTGTTAGGATATGCACGGGAAAAATGGCCAAAGTCGGCCGGTCAGAACAGAAAGGCTAACAGCCCTTCTTGGAGAAGATGATCCAGGTGCTGACAAGTGTCAGCACCTGGTTGGCCAGAAGTCAAAAATCCATTATAAATTCGATATTAAATAACAAATAAGGTTATTTTAAATAGGTATAAATACAAGAAATGTAAATAAATAAATAATCTTAATTATGGAATAAATACTTTTTATAAATAATAAATATTATTTGAAATATAAATATTATATTAATAAATATGTATATATAAATAGGTTTTGAATTTTACTTTAATAAATAAATAATTAAATATTAATTTTATATTTTCTTAATTATTAAAACAATAAATAAGGCTTGTGTGAATTTTTATGGATTTTAATAAATTAATTTACATATTTTAAGAAATAAGGGTATAAGTTATACAGTTCAAATTTGCCTATAATTTAGGGTTTTTGATTTTATTAAAATAATAAAAAAACTCCAAAACTTATGAAATAAATTAGGGTGAAAATAAAAGATCATGAAAATATTTAGAAAATATAAAATTAAGAAAACTATAAATAATGTGTGTTATATAAAATAAATAGCCCAGAAACACCGTTGTCTTTTGGTCCCAAATCGATTTTTTACAAACGAACTCCGAATTCGATGAAACCACCTTTATTAGTTAGAAAATATTATTTTATGAACTTTAAAGGTGAGTAGAGTGAAATTGGAGTTCGTATGAAGAAGTTATGATGTTCGGAAGTTGAGATTATTACAATTTATAGGCTGGATTTCTTGGGATATATACAGGGTAATATTTTTAACTTATTTTTATATTTTTATATATATTTTTAGAAATAATTAGGAAAAGAGCTTGGTGAAAATTATGTGCATATGAATTAATTAAAAATTCATTGAATTTTTGTATTTATTTGATAAATAGTGGAAAGTGTATGGTGTGTGACTTAATTTATTTTTTTGGTTTTCTTTCCTTTTCTCCCCCTACTTTTTGGTTTGTCGACCAATCCATGCTGACTTGGTCTCGGAGGTTAGGCTATCAATATACCTTACAGTTATATTTATATTTAAAAGTCATATTGTACATATATAAATATATCCAATCTGCCTTTTGTTCTTTTTCTTGATTCTTTATTTTTTTACATGATTTTGATGGTTAAAAGTGAATATTTATACATGAATGAGGATTTGGTAAAAGATGGTAATTAATGAATATTTACATGCATTTGTTAAGGGTTTTAAGACAAAATGCAACAGAAAAGTTAATGAATCATGGATTCATCAACCCCCTATACTTAAACTTTGCTAGTCCCTTAGCAAACACTTATTTTGAAAAAGTAAGTGAGAAGGAAAGAAAGTTAGAATAAATTTGTTTTCCTAAACCAATTCATGAGAACAGACAAAGGACAGAGCTCGATTGGGCCTGAAACAAGTATTTTGTTGGATTCTTAACTAGAATTAGGATTTTATCCTCAACAGTCCTCAAGTTCCACAAATCCTTACTCAAGATCACTTCATCGGCTAGTTTAGACTCACTTATTCATATCGCAAACTCTATCATCCTTGAAGTCAACTTGTACAGTGTGTGAATTGATTTAGCTCTTCCTGCTTAGAGAAACGAAGAAACCATCCATCTCGGCTATACATTTCTATGGCTTCCTCATCCTGCTACTCTTTCCTCGGGGAGGGAGGTATTCCCTTCTGAGTTCAGTTCTACTATGTTCACAATCGAATATAGAGAGAAAGTAGAAGAATGAGAAAAGAAGTAGAGTGTGACCAGTGTAGACGCATCTCCTTGTGAAGCTCAACCGGTGTAGCTGAGTCTCCACTAAGATGTGCATGCATTTTTGGTGGAAGCGTGGACCATTGTGGTCTTATTTGGTGGCTTCTGCTTTGCTTTGACTTTGTAATTTGCTTGCACTGCACTCATCTTTTTGTGCCTCGACGGATATAGTATCTTTTCATTCCGTCCCTTTTTTGAGGTCTTAGAAAAATTGGGTCAGCAGATCCTTCCCTCATCCGAAGCAACTATCGCAACCCCAATCTCTCCCGTCTTTAGACGTCAATGCCGCAAAGATAAGGATAGAAACACACTACTAAGATGTACTGCCCTTCGTAACTCCATGCGAGTCGAGCTAAGTACAGAGTGCATGTGTTCAAGATTGGTTCACTGGTGTAGAGTTGTACGGATGACTCCAAATGGTCTACTTAAGCACATATGACTTGATTTCTCGAATATGGTCTTACGGAATTCGAAGATTTTAAGTCACAAGACCTGAAGAGTCTAAATTCCAGATCCTAACCAGGCTCCTTACAACGAAAGTTAAAGGCCGTAATCAAGCTCCATCCTTTAGACTAGACTCAGTCCTTAGTTCCAGAAATCAAACTTATTCTGAAAAAATACGAATGCAAATGCAGCCATGTTTTTGTGAAGTATATTTTCTGGATTTTACTCATTTTTATGGATTTTAAGGATTTTGTACTTTTTATGAATTTTAGGACTTTTGTAATTTTTTATGGATTTTATGATTTTTATAAACAAGTTTTTATACAAGAATTTTACAAGATATATTTTATTCGGGTTAAGTGTCTAATGTATTTTACAGATTTTATCTACAAGGATTTTTACAAGGACTGAACGATTTTTACACATATTTTTATAATAGGATTTTAAATAAGTATTATACAAATTTCAAATACAACTTTTAAATATATATTTTAATTACAAATTTTCAAAGACAAATTTTAAACATATTTTACTTATTTTCAAGGATTTTATAAATAATATATAAATATATAAGTGGATTTTAAATTAACCCTTACCCACTTTTTATGGATTTTATAGATATAGAAAATACATAAAAGTACGTGTTATGGACAAAAGTATATATAAAATATATGTGCACTCCCCTATACTTAGCTTGTGCTATGTCCTCATAGCGTCAAAAGAGAAAAAGGAGGACATAACTCGTGCTAAGTAAAAGTCGGTGAAAAAGAATAGAGTGTACAAGTCAGTCAACCCCCCCTATACTTACGATCAGGTCATCGTAAGTATAACGGGAGAGCAAAAATGGGATGACTGAGTGAAAAGAATAAATAACGAAAGTTCAAAAGGAAAAGAATATGAAATCATCGAAATCACTCGGTCCCCCCTATACTTAGGATAAGGCATCCTAAGTATAGAAACGAGTGTGGTCAAAAATCAGAGACGAGTGATTTGTGAAAAAGAAAGGCTATACAAAAGAATCAGAACAAAATATAAAACGTAAATCCGCGAACAATCGGTCCCCCCTATACTTAAGATCTGGTATCTTAAGCAAAGAAGACGAGCAGGAATGGGGACGATTGTGGTCTACGAAGAATATACAAGTGTTGCAGATCTCTAGAATCGAATGGCTCAAAAGAAGTTGTACAGGATGAGATGAAATGAAAGGATTACCATGATTCCTGTACAAAATAGATCACTTCAGTGCGGGCCAGATGATCAGTATTTTCGACGAAGTGCTTCAGCATCTGCCCGTTAACCACGAACGGTTCTGCACCAGGTGACACATCTGATATTGCTATATTGCCATTATCGTGCACCGTTCTGACTATGTACGGTCCTTCCCAGTTGCTTTTCAATTTGCCAGGAAAAATTCTCAATCTCGCATTGAACAACCAGACTTTCTGCCTCGGGACAAAGGTCTCGTGCCGATTATATCTGTCATGCCATTTCTTCACTTTGTCCTTATAGATGAGTGTGTTCTCGTATGCTTGATTTCGAATCTCTACCAGCTCATTCAGATCTATCTTTCTCTTGGCTCCTGCTTTCTGTGCATCCATTAATATTTCTCGAATTGCCCATTCAGATTTGTGCATGATCTCTACGGGCAAATGGCATGGCTTTCCATAAACTAATCTGAATGGTGAAGTACCTAAGGGAGTTTTGTATGCAGTACGATATGCCAAAAGAACCTGATCTAGAAGCAATGACCAGTTCTTCCTACCCGGTTGTACTAGTTTCTGGAGAATTGATTTCACCTCCCTATTTGAAACTTCAGCCATGCCGTTCGTCTGTGAGTGGTAAGGAGAAGCTACTCTGTGATCGATGCTGTATTGCTTCACTAGCTTTTTCACCTCCTTATTAATGAAATGGCTACCCCCATCAGAAATGAGAATACATGGGATCCCGAACCGCGAAATAATGTGTTCCCTTAGGAACTTGCAAACGGTTTTACTGTCTGCGGTTCGTGCGGGTATAGCCTCCACCCATCTACTAACATAATCTACAGCGAGAAGAATGTACTCAAAGCCGCTGCTGGAAGGGAACAGTCCCATGAAGTCTATGCCCCATGCGTCAAAGATCTCGCAAATAATGACAGGTCGCATCGGCATTGCATCTCTAGCACTGATTGTCCCTACAGCTTTCTGACAATCTGGACAACTCTTCACGAATGTGCAGGCATCTCTAGTAAGATTCGGCTACCATCATCCGCTCTGAAGTACCTTCTAAGCTGTCCTCTTCCCTGAATGATGTCCTCCTAACTCTAAAGAGTGGCATAATGTGAGGACACTATTATATTCTTCCTGAGGAATACAACGCCTAAAAACACAATCCGGTCCTTCTCGAAAAAGAATCAGATCCTCCCAATGGTAGTATCGTGCCTCAGAAACTAGTTTATCAACTCGGTTCTTAGGCCAACCCCGAGGACTTTTCTATGTGACCCGAAAGTTCACTATATCTGCATACCACGGAAGTTCAGTAACCGCAAAGATGCTTTCGTCAGGAAATCTCTCTGCGATCTATGGCGTATACTCATCTGAAGGCTGATCTGACTGTAATCGGGAGAGGTTATCGTCTACCACATTCTTTACCCCAGGTTTATCTTTGATATCCAAATCGAATTCCTGAAGTAATATAATCCATCTAAGAAGAAGTGCCTTAGCATCCTTCTTTTCCATCAGAAATCGGATACGTGAATGATCAGTATAGATTGTGATTTTAGAACCAAGAATATATGATTGGAACTTATCTAACGCAAACACTACTGCCAACATCTCCTTTTCTGTCACTGTGTAATTTCTCTGAGCATCGTCTAAGGTTCTGCTAGCATAGTGGATGGCAATGGGAAGTCCATTCCTCCTCTGTCCTAATACAGCCCCGACCGCAAAATCTGAAGCATCCATCATGATCTCGAAGGGTAGAGACCAATCATGCGGCTGTAGGACAGGAGCACTGATAATCTTTTCTTTCAGAGTGAGGAAGGCATTAAGACATTTATCATTTAACACGAACTCGATGTCTTTGCCTAATAATTCAGTTAACGGTCGGGCAATCTTGGAGAAGTCTTGAATAAACCGTCGGTAAAAGCCGACATGCCCCAGAAATGACCGTAACTGATTGATGTTGGATGGTGGTTCGAGTTTCTTAATGACATCCACCTTGGCAGAGTCAACCTCCATGCCTCGCTGGGAGATGAAGTGCCCCAACACAATCCCGTGAGTAACCATAAAATGGCTCTTTTCCCAGTACAGAACGAGATCTACCTCACAACACTTTTTCAGAACCTGGTCTAGGTGCACTAAACAATCGTCAAAGGACTCACCGTAGACCGAAAAATCATCCATAAAAACCTCTAGAAAATCACTGACCATGTCCGCAAAAATAGCAAGCATGCACCTCTGGAAAGTAGCAGGAGCGTTGCACAATCCAAAGGGCATCCTTCTAAAGGCATACGTGCCGAACGGACATGTGAAGGTGGTTTTCTCTTGGTCTTCAGGAGCAATTAATACTTGGTTGTATCCGGAATAACCGTCAAGGAAACAAAAGTACTCCTTCCCTGCCAACTGTTCTATAACCTGGTCTATAAAAAGGCAAAGGGAAGTGGTCCTTCTTCATCGCGGTGTTCATCTTTCTGTAATCAACACATACTCGCCATGACGTGGTTACTCTCTTTGGAATCTCCTCTCCACTCTCATTTTTAACCATCTGAATTCCAGACTTCTTCGGGACAACATGTAATGGGCTAACCCATTTAGAGTTGGAGATAAGATAAATGAAGCTTGCATCGCACCATTTCGTAATCTCTTTCTTGACAACTTCTCATAACACCGGATTCAGCCTAAGCTGAAACTCTTTGGAGGGTTTGCTGTCATGATCGAGATAGATATGATGCGAACACAAAGCAGGATTAATCCCGTGGAGATCGGATACAGTCCACCCAATAGCCTTGCGGTTTCTTTCTAGAATCTCCATCAGACAAGATTCTTGATCGTCGGTCAAAGATGAGCTAATAATGACCAGAAACCGTTAATGTGGACCCGCAAGGAAAGCATATTTCATGTTTGGTGGAAAAGTTTTTAATTCTGGTAAGGTAGAATCTAGATCTGCTGAAACCTCATCTGTATTTGAATTGGGATCTATATCAGCTGTGGATTTGTCGGCATGCTGATTATCCACCATATCGATGTGCTCTAGAGTCGGACTACAGAAGATGTTCAAGACATCATCCGACTCCTCAGAATGATCAGAGGAAAATAACTCAGCCAAATGAAACTCTGTCTATGGATCATCTGAGACGGAGGACTCATGTAAAGTCTCTGAATCTGAAAGATTTGCATTAAATTCGTCAGAAGTCTGATCCCTTTGCTTCTCATCATCTAGACTAAAGTATAAAGTTCCGCCTGAAGAATCACCCCCTGTAGTCTCGGAACCGTCCTCTGCTAGGCACTCTTGGGTCTCTACTTGATACCTTTCGAGGTCATCAAGACGGACCTCATCCATGTAATCGCAGGAGGCTAAAGAACTCAGAAAATCAGAAGATGCATCACTGGAGGTGTTCGAATCTTTCGCCATCTCTATATGTACCTTCTCGCCCTCAGCGCGAAAAGATACCTTCCCGGTATCATAATCGAAGAGAGCCTTTGCGGTCTCTAAGAAAGGCCTCCCGAGAATGATTGGGGTAAGGTGTAACTGTGTAGGGCAATCCATGTCCAGGACTGTAAAGTCCACTGGGAATTGCAGACCCTGCACGGTTACGATAACGTTCCTAAGTATACCCTTAGGTCTCTTTACGGATCTATCAGAAAACTGAAGGATCACGCGAGATTTGTAAAGAGGGCCTAACTCGAGCTTATCGAGTAAGGAAGAGGGTATCAGATTGATTGAGGAACCGTTATCTAATAGAGTGCGGTCGAATTCGGCTTTTGCGCTCTCGCATCGGACATAGTGTGCACCTGAGTCTTTCTTTTTCTTCGGTAACTTATTCTGTATGGCACAAGATGTAGCCTTAGTCAAGACATGTTTCTCTGTTCAGGATCTCTTTTTCCTACGCATGGTGCATCGGTTTTTCAATTGATTCTTAAGCGTAGGAAACTGATCTAAGGCATCGTGAAGCGGGATCTTCAGAAAGATGTGATCTTTACGTAATCTTTCGATCTCTGGAGAAGCAACATTCTTTTTGGTATTTTTCTTTCCTTTTCCAAACAAAGCATCGGGAAAAGGAACAAAATCAGAAGTCAGAAAATCAGAATTTTTATTGATATGAGAATCATCTTGTACATCAAGAGTTTTAGAATTATCTACAAAACACTCTAAGACAGGGGAAGAAATGTTTTTCTCGGGATTCTCTACCTGATCTGGCGTGGTGTCATCGTCTGAATCGCCAGTGTCCATATCTACTGTGTTGGCATCTCTCCTGTCTCTTGAGTCTGCAGGGTGGTCCTCATCATCTTGTTGGTTCTCCTCCTTGGCTTCAGATTCTTGCTGCTCATGGATCTGCTCGTGCTCCTCGTCAAGTGCCCGCTCTTCTACTCCAGCAGGTGCTCGTGGTGATCTACCGCTCCTGAGACGAATGAAGTTAGATAAAAATTTAGGAAACAAGATCTTACCTGTAGTATCTACCTGATCTGGATGCCTCTTCTTATTGGTCGGGTTCATCTGAGGCTGGGCTGGAAGAGTGGTCTTTGGTGCTGTTAATTCATCTAGACGACGGTTAACCTGCTCCATCTCAGTCTTGTGCGCAATTTGGAGCGTACTCAGCATGTCCATGATCTGGTTGAGTGCCTGGGCCTGTGAAGACATCTCTGGTTCGGTGTGGTGGCCCTGGCTTGCTCCTCTCTCCTGCCTTGGCGTGTATTGCTGAGAGGTGGAAGGCTGGGAGTATCTCTGAGGTGAGGAGGAAGACTGCTGTTGCTGCTGATAAGGATAATTATGTGAATAGTGAGCAGGATGCTGATATGATTGTGGTCTCTGATGATAGCCATTCGGGTGAGACTGCTGCGGCGTGAAGCTCTGGCGGTGCTGGAAATGCGGACGTCCATGCTGTGGATGACCGTACGGCTGCTGCTGCTGATTCGGTATACTCAGCTGCTGAATCGGAGTATACCAAATCCCATTAATCTCGAGAGTGGATTGCGGCTCCTCCTCCATCTCTGTAGTGCTGGTGATCTGGCCGGGATTGGCATGAGACTGATCCTCATGCCAATCGATCTGCGGAATCTCGGACTCGCTCTGGACGTAGTGGATCTGACGGGCGGGTGGAGCGTGTGCAATCCTCCGTGCTCGTATGGCCCTTGATTCGGTGGTAGCCGAATCCAATGGTGGAGCGTTATAGCGCCCGGGTCATACTCATCCCGTAAAGTCGCGGGAACCGCAGGCAGTAACTGGTTCCCGGCCCCTGCTCGCAGCGTGACTATTTCAGCCTGCAATTCAGTCTGAACTCGAAATTGTTCTCGAATCTGTAGATTCATCTGCTGAAGTGTATCGAGAATCCCAGTGGTAACATCCGCGTCTGTATCTGGTCTTCCTTCGTACTGCTCCCCAGCTGGTGGCCTCTCGTCTGCCGCTGATCCTTTACCACGAGTCATCTGATTGCCTGTAAAAGAGAAGCTCTCGTAAGAACTCAGCGAAAAATCGGCTAGAGATCTAGATGATGTATTGAGGCAAGGGTATTCCTCAATATTCTTGCCAAGAGGAGAGGGAGTCTGGGTCTGACTCTCCTCGAGATCAGATGGGACCAGCTCAGAAAGAGGGTCATCCTGGGCCTGTGAAGAAGTACGCTCGACGGTGGACGATCGAAAGCTCACGAAGTCTGAGCAGAAAAGCCGTCGAGACGTCATCTTCGATGTCAAGAGATTTGATCAGGAGAGCACGATGTACGATTCAAATGAGAGGGATAAATGCGAAAGCCGTGGATACTCACGCCCCGCAAGCAAACACAAAGCAAACCCCATGTTCATCAACTCAACACGATGAAGACCGTAAGAGTTCGGTCTTTTATCTTGTCGGTTTTAGGGTTGTAATTAGAAACAAGTATCGCGGTTATCGCGGGCTGAGCGAGCTGATAGGTGCCCGATGGTTTCTCCGAAACACTAGCCCGAGTCCTTACAGAAGATCGCTCACACTCAGCCAGTATGGGAGTAAGTACGGATTGTTTCCAGCTACCCGTGTTACTTGAGGACGGAACCTTGCGCAGTATCCTCTAAACCTCCCACTCTGCTAAGTAAACTCGGACCGTTTCCGGCTACCCGAGAGTACCCACTGAGGAACAGTGATCAGGTGTATGAACTAAGTAGTATTTCGCGGGAAATACGGGTTTGGGCTCTAACCTTATGGGTCGGCTCTCGCTCGCGCACTCAGAAATGATGTGCGGGGATTACTCTCCCAAAGAAAATGAATCGTTACGGTTTTTTTTTAGGTCAGATATGTTTAGCAGTCCCGATTTTATTTTGTGGTTTAATAATTTGTTTTGGTTTTTTTCAAGCAAACTTCTACCAGTTTTTTTTCTTTTTATAAAACTCCTAAAATCATGTACCTCGGTTACGAGTCCTGAAACTAGCTACATAGGCACAATCAGATAGAAAGAAAAAAACCTAAGCAAGCATCTAAAAAGCCGCGGAAAACCGATAAGGCGAGAAAAACAGCGGTAGGTGCTCTGATCCCTCGGATACACGCTATCCGGCGAATCAGACCCCGAAAAAAATGGAGAGGGGGTTGTTTATTCTCTTTTACAGTTTCTCTCCCTTTCTCTCTCTTTTACAAAAATTACACTAACTAAATCTACCCTCTGTAGTCGACTCGTGAAGAAAAAGCCGACCTCTGCTCTTTCAACTGATTCAGCTTCCTAAGAAGCCGGCTGATCCTGCATGCCCTGCAAAAATTAGTTAGCGGAGAAAACAGAGAGATGGATCGAGAAAACCGTAAGAAAAGCCGAAAGGAAACTATGAAAACGAAGCAAGAAGACTATCGAGAAAAAGCCGTCCAAAAAACCATACGAAAAACAACGAAAAACCAAACAAAAAGAAGAAAGAAAATAAAATCACAAAAATTCGGAAAAGATCAAAATATTCTAACGCCTCCCCGGCAACGCCGCCATTTTGATAAGTCTAAAATCAGATCGCGGCTTTTTAGAGAAAAAAGATGTCGATGTAGAAAAAGCCGCGAAAAGATCTTAGTCTATCAAACAAATTAGGTTTTCAGATGAAAACCTACACTAATTTTTTATCCAGGTAAGTGTGCCTGTGTCGAACTCAAGGAGGCAGAATAGAATGCTTTGATTTTTTTGAAGAAAATTTTCACGATCTTATTTTATCTCTTCTTAAAGTGATCAAAGAAAAGAAACACTTTTTATTTTATTTTTATTTTTATTTTTTATTTGATTTTAATCTTTTTAAATTATTATTTAGTTTTCAAAATGGATATTTTTCACAAAATTTATTTATTATATAATAGGTTAAATATAGGTAGATGATACTATATAATAGGTGGAAAGCCGAGCAACGGGCTCGAACTGCACACGAAAACGAAACAAAATGAAGGCGGTTTTCGAAGAATCAAAACTCGATAAAAACACGATAAAATCACACGAAAATTCAATGAAAGCTTGCGGAGGTAGTTGTGTAACTACCACAAGAAAATCTTCGAAAAAAAGTCGAAGATAGGTCCAAATATCCCCTATAGCCCAGGGGTGTAAGCGCAAGAAAACTATTAAAATTGTTCTGCAAAATGGTCCTCACAGGGACTGAAATGAAAAAAGAAATAAAGTGTTTTACATTTAGGTCCCTGCGGAGGGACCTAAATGTAATTTCTGGAAACTTGAGGAGCGGGAATTAATTCTGGAAAGCTCTCTGGGTTTAGTATGCAAAATGTCCAGCATTTCAGAACTGACGGTCGAGATTAGAATGTTCAGACGCTGATCCGACGCACCCTAGTGCGCCACGTGTCGGCTACCTATACACCGGCTGTTCTTGAATCTGTTCTTGAGCTGTTGAGTAGCTGACGAAGGGCTCTCCTTCTCCGCTTTTTCCCGGGCGATCAGCAGTAGCTTCGGCTCTCCGGCGGGGCCAGAGGGGTGGCTCCTCCACCCCTCGAGCTCGCCCACGGGTGTAGGTGGTCAGAAATGGCTCGAAGCGATGGGGAACTGGCGATGAAGATGGCAATCTCGCAGCTCTGTTCCAATGAATGTTTGTTGCAGCTATCTTTGTGTGGTAATTTCTTTGATGACGAAATCTTCCAGATGATTTGAATCCACGCCTGATTGAAGATGGACCTGCAAATAATCAATTGATATGCTCGATTCGAAGAATCGGCCGAGGCATTAAGTTTTTGCAAGGTCGAAAACAATGGTGAAAGATAAAGTTTCCAGAAGAACTAAGCGATATGCGTGAAAATGATGATGAAATAAGATGCGATTCGAAGCGAGTTTTAAACGATTGGAAGTAGGTTTGGATTACGTGCCTAAGTAGGATGATTAAGCGTCCTAATGACGACTTAATCTAGCTAATGGCTGCACGTAAATCGATGAGGAAATTCGAAGAAAATGAATGCGTAGGTCTGGGAGTAGTCAAGGTATATTACCTTGACAAAGCGCTCGACGAGCGACCTTGACCGGAGCGGAACGCGGCGATTGCGGCAATGCAAGGTCGTGAACCACCTTGGAACTCCTCCTCCGATCTCCCTCCTTCCACGTGCGTCCAAGATGAGGAGCTGTTACCTCCTAAGTTGGCCGGAATCGAGGGAAGAAAGTGGGTAATCGGCCAAATGATCTGGAGTCTGTTGGAGACTGGGGAGTTAGTTCGCGAATGGCGAACTTTTGGGCTTTTTATAGATCAGATTCGTGCTCCCCAAGTAAAATCGAATGGCTGGCGATGGAGTAGGTTGTTAGGTGATTAGATCTGAAGGTTTAGATCGCTTGGAGGTGTTAGGAGATGCGCAGGAAAAATGGTCGAAGTCAGTCGGTCAGAACAGAAAGGCTAACATCCCTTCTTGGAGAAGATGATCCAGGTGCTGACAAGTGTCAGCACCTGGTTGGCCAGAAGTCAAAAATTCTCATTATAAATTCGACATTAAATAACAAGAAAGGTTATTTTAAATAGGTATAAATACAAGAAATGTAAATAAATAAATAATCTTAATTATGGAATAATTACTTTTTATAAATATAAAATATTATTTGGAATATACTATTATATTAATAAATATGTATATATAAATAGGTTTTGAATTTTTAATTTAATAAATAAATAATTAAAAATTAATTTTATATTTTCTTAATTATTAAAACAATAAATAAGGCTTGTGTGATGTTTTATGGATTTTAATAAATTAATTTACATATTATAATAAATAAGGGTATAAGTTATACAGTTCATTTTTGCCTATAATTTAGGGTTTTTGATTTTATTAAAATAATAAATGAACTCCAAAAATTATGAAATAAATTAGGGTGAAAATACAAGATCATGAAAATATTTAGAAATTATAAAATTAAGAAAACTATAAATAATGTGTGTTATATAAAATAAATAGCCCAGAAACCCCATTGTCTTTTGGTCCCAAAACCGACTTTTTGCAAACGGACCCCGAATTCGATGAAACCACCTTTATTAGTTAGAGAATATTATTTTATGAACTTTAAAGATGAGTAGAGTGAAATTGGAGTTCGTATGAAGAAGTTATGATATTCGGAAGCTGAGATTTTGACAATTTATAGGCTGGATTTCTTTGGATATATACATGGTAATATTTTTAACTTATTTTTATATTTTTATATATATTTTTAGAAATAATTAGGAAAAGAGTTTGGCGAAAAATATTTACATATGAATTAATTAAAAATTCATTGAATTTTTGTATTTATTTGATAAATAGTGGAAAGTGTATGGTGTGTGACTTAATTTATTTTTTTTGGTTTTATTTCCTTATCTCCCCCTACTTTTTGGTTTGTCGACCAATCCATGCTGACTTGGTCTTGGGGTTTATACAGTTATATTTATATTTAAAAGTCATATTGTACATATATAAATATATCCAATCTGCCTTTTGTTCTTTTTCTTGATTCTTTACTTATTTACATGATTTTGATGGTTAAAAGTGAATATTTATACATGAATGAGGATTTGTTAAAAGATGGGAATTAATGAATATTTACATGCATTTGTTAACGGTTTTAAGACAAAATACGACAGAAAAGTTAATGAATCATGAATTCATCAGATGGTCGAAGGAGTGGCCGCCCAATCTTCGTCACACACTTACATGAAGGTGACCCCATCCACCCACAAGCCAGACAATATGGAGGCTCATTCAGAGGACACAGATGAGAGCTCCAACCTAAGCATCATTAGGAGACACTTGTCCAAAGTAGACATCATTGAGAAGATGTCGCGTGACCTAGAAAAACTTGTTGTGATTGAGAAGAGAACCCAGAGCTTTGACAAGCTCGATTAGATTGCCACACAGATGGAGTTGCTTGTCAAGACCATCAACGCTTTCAACTTGGTGTCCGCTACAGCCATGACTCCTGCTGAGCATAAGGAGCACACACTGACACAACCTCCTTAGTTGAGTCCTTCGCTATCTTAGCCCATCCAGTACATATACTATGTGCAGGCTCCTTAGCAGCAGACACCCCAGCTGTAGAACCAGATGGTATTGTACCATCCAGAGCCCCAGTCAGTGTACCTGGAGCAGTTCTATCCACCCGCACTACTAATACAAGAAATCAATGGTGTGTGGGATAATGAATAGTGACATACTTGTCCTCAAGGATAATTTCGTGGCCAGAACTCGGTCAACCGACCATACCACCAGCAACAGTAGGGGGAGGAATTTCTAGCCCTACCAGTCACAATACCAGCAGCCTCCGTAGCATGGCAACAACTGGAGGTAGGGATACCAACAGCCCAGCTATCGGCGATCACAATGTCTCCAGCAGCAGCCGGCTGGTCAATACTAAAATCCCTCTTAGTAGCATCCACAGTACTCTTCCCATCCCCCTCTCACAACTTTTCTTAGAGATACCCATAGCAATCTTCCCAGCACTACCAGAGTCAGAGGTCCCATCAGTGCAAATCTTATGATGTTGCGTCGGTAAACTCGACTCTTGCTTGCCTGGAGCAATTGATGGAAAACATGGCTGAAATGAACCAAAAATATGGATGACATGATAGCTACCAAATCTTTCATACCAGCTCAGGTCGAGGACAATCCAAATAATTTTCGACGCAAGGAGCAAGTAGCTCGCGGTGTTCTACACAATTTAGATGAAAATAACTTGTTAAATCTAACACTATTACTCTCCGGAGCAGTAGGACACTTTGGCCATCGGCGACCGTGAAAGAAAAGCATATTGCATCTGATGGAGAGTCATCAGCTCGGCCAACAGAAGGAGCTCATGAAATTTTTGGAGGAGAACCATCAACAAAAAAAACAAAAAATGAAGAAAATACAAAGCACAAAAAGATAGCAACAACACCAAATTCGGTGGAGAGCATCCATCATTGGAGATGCTTGCATATGCAGCAAATCCAAAGCAATCCCACGAAGCTGGTCCTGCATTTTTTGGTCCACCACTTATAAATGATTTTACACATTTTTCCTTCTACTTGTAAACAATGATATGGACAAAATTTTAAATAAAAGTTTCTGATTCTATATATATTACATTCCCTGAAGCAATGAAAAAATACAAAAAATAAAAAATATGAAGAATACATTGTCTAATCCTTCGATTGTATAAATCATTTAGAACTTGGTCTTAAATATGCCATTGATGAATGCCATGGAGTTCATGCCAGACGTAAAAAAAGTACTTAAAGAAGCTTGTAAGACAAGGCGCCGGCCTCGCCCCCACAATTCCAGAAGCCAGAGTGGAAAGAATGAGAAACATATCCTCACCATTGCAACCATCAACGCCATCAACATTCTACCTGATAAGAAGAAAGACAAGGGAGTGCCACTCATCTGGTGTAGCATTTTCAATCAAGAGTTCGACCGAACACTGCTCGATAAGTGGGTCTTCTGTCAACCTTATGCTAGCTTCACTGCTCACAGAATTCAGGTTAGGATCGCTAAAAGCTACCAAGATGATTCTGCAGTTTGCATATAAATCAATCAAGCGGCCTAGGGGCATGTTGGAGGTTGTGATCGTCACGATTCAGGAAATCCAATTCCCAATTGATTTTGTTGTGCTAGACATGGACGTCTCCACACCTCTGCTCCACACTTCCATCATCCTTGCCGGTCATTCCTCCAAACAACTGAGTCAGTAATGAACTATGGCACTGGAGAGATTAACTTCAGCTCTAGCAATGTCACCGTGCAAATAGAAACCATACCAGAGCTGAAAACAGCAGAGGCTGCATCTGTGACGAGCATGTGTACACCTAATTGCCATGAAGACTGTAACTTTCTTGTGGAGATTTGAGAGACAAATCCATTCATGGATGATATTGAGATCCACGAATTCCTTTTCCCTGAGGAAGGAGTGGAGAAATTAGTCGAGTTCCCCTCTATCAATGATGATGAGATCTTTATTGATGCGCTTGACAACTTCTATATGCCCCCCTGAGCCTCGAAGACCGTGAGTAGATTATCGAGGATTTCTACAATCAAGAAGATATCATTGAAAAATTCTGTGAATCATTGAACGAAGAGGTTGAACTGACTAAGGTGGACACAGAACTGATGAAAGAGCCAACACTTGTTGTGATCGTTGAAGTCGCCACTGAAGTATCTCCCACTCCACCAGAGCTCAAGCTCCTGACCTCCAACATGAAGTGCACCTTCCTTGCGGGAGAACCAAACATGTATCTGGTCATTATCAATGCTCATCTGACCAAAGACCAAGACTCTCGTCTAATGGATGTTCTTGAACGAAACTGAAAGGAAATATGCTAGAAGATATCAGATCTCCACGGGATCAATCCATTTATGTGATCGCATCACATCTACCTCGAAGAGACAACAAACCCTCAAGCAAACTCCAGAGAAGACTGAATTGAAACATCCGGAGTTTGTCGTGAAAGAAATTCAAAAATGGTGTAATGTAGGGTTCATATATCCCATCTCTGATAGTAAATGGGTGAGTCCCCTGCATGTCGTGCCCAAGAAGTCCAAGATCACCACTGTTACCAATGACAAAGGAGAGGAGATTTTGACCAGAATGGCAACGTTGTGGTGAGTCTATGTTGATTACAGACATCTGAACCTCGCTACATAGAACGATCACTTTCCATTGCCCTTCATTGACCAGATTCTTAAGAGACTAGCCATGAAGGAATATTTCAGCTTCTTGGACGGCTATTCTGGATATGACCAAGTTGCAATCACTCTTGAAGACCAAGAGAAGATGGCGTTCACCTGTCTTTTTGCGACGTACGCTTTCTGACGGATGCCTTTCAGGATGTGCAACACCCCCGCTACATTCCAGTGATGTATGCTAGTTGTATTTGCTGACATGGTGGGTAGTTTTCTGGAAGTATTGATGGACAATTTCTCGGTCTACGAGGATTCCTTTGATCAGTGTTTGGCCTATTTAGACCAAGTACTGTGGAGGTGCTATGAAGTAAATCTCATGCTCTCATGGGAGAAGAGCAACTTCATAGTGATAGAGGGGATCGTGCTGGGTCACGTTGTATCAAAATGTGGCATGGGAGTTGACCCAACCAAGGTGGAGGTAATTTCAAAACTTGAGTCACTTACCAACCTCAAACAAGTGCGGTCGTTTCTAGGGCATGTCAGTTTCTACCAACGATTCATCAAAGATTTTAGAAAGCTTGCCTAGCCATTTACCGAATCTCTAGGCAAGGATACATATTTTATAGTTGATGACTGTGTGCTCCAACCTTTTCATAGTTGAAAGATTTGATCACTCAGGCCCTGATACTATAGCCGCCTGATTGGACACTACCATTTGAAATCATGACTGATGCGTCAGATTATGCCATTGATGATGTGTTGGGACAGAGGAAAGACAACGTACCATTTTCTATTACTATTCTAGCATAACACTAGATGAAGCTCAAAAGAATTACACTGTCACCGACAAAAAGCTGCTAGCAGTGGTTTTTGCCCTGGATCCCATCTCCTTGGATCCAAAGTTATAGTCTACACTGACCATTCTTCCATCTAGTACTTGCAACAAAAGAAGGATGCCAAACCACGCCTTATCAGATGGATCCTTCTACTCCAGGAGTTTGACCTCGAGATCCGAGACAAGCCTGGAGTCAAAAATGTGGTGGCATATATTCATTCAAGATTACCTGAGCCTGAATCTCATGAGCAAAACTTGAGGCCGATCACAGAGACCTTTCCAGACAAATCCATATTGTTAGTCACCTTGCTCCCCTTATATATTGACGGTGTGAACTATCTTCTGTCCAAGAGAATACCACAAGATTGGCCGGAACTGAAAATAGAAAAATTATTGTCTGATATCCATTTCTACTAGTGGGAGGATCCATATCTCTTTCATGAGGGGGCAGACTATATCTGGACAAGGTTTATTCCTCGCGAGGAATTTACAAGTGTCCTCCTGCATTGACATGACCAAGAATCTAGAGGATACCATTCATGCAGAAGAATGACAACAAAAGTACTCCAATGCGGCCTTTGGTGTCCGACCTTGTTCAAAGATGCAGAAGACACTGCACTGACTGCCAGAAAATGGGCGAACAATCAGAATGAGAGACATGATGCCCCTTACATTTATTCAGATTTCAGATGTGTTTGATGCATGGGCATTGACTTCATGAGCCCATTTCTGAACAATCAAGGATTTGAATACATTCTACTTGCTGTCAATTATGTAAGTCGTTGGTGGAGGCTATCTCAACCCGAGCCATCAACAATCATATCGTCAATCATTTTCGAAAAGATCACATCGTTTCAAGGTTCGAGATTCTAAAGGTTCTTATATCTAATGGTGGTAGCATTTCATCAATAAAGAGGTTAAGAAGTTGACTCAAGAACTCTACATTAAACATCGCTCGCTTCTCCCTACCACCCACAATCCAATGGCTTGACAAAATGCTCAAACATGGAGATTAAGACAATTCTTCAGAAGCCTGCATATCTGGGTCACAAGAACTGGTCTCTGTTGCTCGACTCAGTTCTTTAGGCTTACAGAACAACATACAAGTCACCTTTGGGAATGTCTACCTACCACCTAGTATATGACAAGCCATGCCATCTGCCCGGGAACTCATTCATAAATCTTTGTGGGCAATCAGTGTTTGCAACCTGGATTCCTAGAAGGTTGGGAAGAACAAAAAGTTGGATCTGAACAAACTCCTTGAATTCCATGACAATGCATATGACAACAGCCTGATGTACAAGGAAAAAGTTAAGAAGTGGCATGACAATTACATCCGTCGAAAGACTTGTGGACCGGGTCAGAAGGTCTGGTTGTTCGATGCAAAGTTTAAACTTTTTCCAAGAAAATTGTAGAGCAAATGGAATGGGTTGTTTATAGTGAAGCATGTGCATGACAACAGAAGCGTAATGATATCTGAATTGGCAGCTGATGCACAACCTTTCGTGTTCAACGGATAGTTACTGAAGCCATACTTAGAACTTGACACATTCCTGTCTGTTGTAGATTCCATTCAAGTTTTCTACCAAGATGACTGAAAGTCACCACATCCGCTGAATCAGACAAAGCAGACAAAAACATTTTTGAATCTCTTTTCTTATTTTCATTTTCATTTTCTTTTTCTTTTTCTTCTTCTGAAAAGGTGTCACCCAATTTATCATTGCTATACTTAGAATGTACTTCGTCCTAAGTATATGGGGGGTGTATACCCTGAGTTGTTTGTTCTTTGATCCCTCACCTGTCCCCTCAACTTTTGACACTATGTCTATACTTAGGGATATTTTACCCTAAGTACAGGGGAACAGGTCGAGCCGATGATTTCATACATTCCCACCCTTGACCCTCCCTGCCTTGTGTACTGTCTGCTATACTTAGGATCATTTCATCCTAAATATAGGGGGGACGGTCAACTTCTCATTCATTCATTATGTAGTCATTATCATATTGAATGCTCTAGACTTAGTACGAGTTATGTCTTCTCTTCTTCTCTCTGATTTATGAGGACATAGCTCAAGCTAAGTATAAGGGGGTCGTATATATGATGTATATAATGTAGCCATAACTCAGAATTTCTTTTTTTCAAAAAGTATGGCTAAAACACTATTAACTAAGTGTAAAGAAAATACTTATATAAAATACACATCAAAATTCTTTGTATATACCTATTAATAAATCGAGAAATTTTTTTTGTAAAATGTTTGAAAATAGTTTAAAAATCTCATTGAAAAATCTTTTGAAAACTATTTGGAAAATATTTTGTAAAATGTTTTCAGCCTTTGTGAAAATGTTTTAGTTTGTAAAAATTTATTTTCTTTGTTTGAAATAAAATATTTTGAAAATATATTTACAAATGGTTTGAAAAATGACTGCAAAATAGTTTGAAAAATCTATCTATATACATTGAAAAATCTTTGCAACATGATTTTCGAATTTTATAAATTTTTGTAAAAATTATTTGTCAAGTTATTCTTTCAAAATATTAGTAGAAATATTTTCAAATTATTTTGAGAACTATGTACATAAAAAATCCTTTACAAACCTGTAAATTCCTAAATCCAAATTCTTGTAAATATAAGATGCATTCCTGTGTAAATAGATGCACATATTTATTTTCCAAAACTTTTTGCTTATGAAAATCCCTAAAAATTTGCAAAACTAAAAAGCCCAAAAACGTTTGCAAAATCTTTTCAAAAATTACATAAAATTTTGTAGAACTTTTCAAAAACCCATAAAAAGTTCAAAACTAGAGAATTGCATCCCAAAAATATTTTCTATGCATTGTACATAGCATTTACATTTTTCAGATTGAGTGGGATAATTGAACAAGTCTAGATAAAATTTGAAGATTGGAGCTTAGTCGGACCTTAATCTACTTAATCATAGGAACCTTCTAGGAACTAGAATTGAGATACTTCAGGTCTGCTAGACTTAATTATTTGAGATCACGAGAATTGGTCCAGTGTCATCTTGAATGCCTAATTAGAATATTTCAGAACACACACGTGACTCTTGCTGATTATGACCTAGCTTGCACACCTGCACCTTTCATGTTGCTCATCTCAGTTGAAGTGGTAGAGGGATGGATTCACCGGCATGAGATACAAGCCAATGGAAATATCAGAAGTCACACATTTGTGGCCATTGTACCACAACCTGATTCAATAGCCACGAGGTCTTATGACAAAAGTTGTGGGTTGCAACAATGCTTCAAAAGAGGGATAGTCTACTAGCACAAGAGGAAAAAGTCATCATGTAAATACTGCTGTATATAGTATTAAAAATGGAGAAATAAAAAACTTCAAATAGAAAATACATGCGAAATTCTAAGAAAAATCAATTCCCATTGGAGTTGGTATATATTTATATAGTCAATAAGCAAGCTTAAGCTTCAAAGTCATTTTGTTTGTGAGCATGTAGTTGGATGACTTGGCTATACTAGTCAAGCATCCTAGGATAGGTAGCTACATTGGCTACCATCCATTCTTCTCCCCACCTCCTCTTCTTGAGACGATTGTACTTAATCTTAGAAGGGAATACCCCTCTTTTCGAGGAAGGAGTTGCTGGATTGGGGAATTAGGGTCACCATGTTGGAGAATACTGACTTTTACAACTTCAGTCGAGGAGAGATACATATCACACACACTGTCCAAGATAGATTCATAGTCATAAGAGTTTGCGTATGAGTTGACTTATTCTGACCTGTCTATTGAGGAGACTTGAGTATAAGTTTTGTGGATCTTAGAAGCTGTTGTGTTTTAAATCTGATTTCTTATAAGGTTCCGACCAAACCTAAATGTCCGAAGGTCTAACTGAGATCCAAACTTTGATTTTGTAAAGACAAGTTTAAGAGTTAAAATCAATCCAAGTTCTTTCTTTTTCTTTTCTTTATTTTTTTCTGCACTTATATGCATAAGTGTTTGCTAGGGACTAGCAAAGGCAAGAAAATGGGGGTGATGAATCTCCATTTCATCACCTTTATTCTTTCATTTTGGCCTTTAAAGCCAAGCTAAATGCATGCAATATGTATCATTATTTTGCATAACTTAACACTAATTATTTATTGTATAAATATTGTAAAAAATACATTATTTAAAGCCAAAATAAAAGAATAAAGAAAAGTAAAGAAAAAGAAATAAAATTTCAAAGGTATTTTATGACCCTCAACCCTGAGACCTAGGCATCATGGTGACTGGGTCGAGAAGGAATAAAGTAGGGGGAGGTTAGGGTCAATAATACAATAAAACCCCAAGTTATTTTGTCAAATATTATATTTCTAGGATCTATTTTATTTTTTATTATTTATACCTCAAATAAAGAAACTTTGTACATGAAAGTTGTAGATAAAAATACATAGAAAATACAAAATTTACTTTACACAAAAATAATACAAATAACACATTCTACATTTAGAATAAAAAGACGAAACCCAAACATCCCAGACCCATATCTTCTCCATATGAACTCAAAATGTACCAAAATCACCTTTAATTGTATATAACTTTTAATAAGCTATTTAATGAATTTCACTTAATTTGGAGTTAAGATGTAGAAGTTAGATTTTGGACCCCTATTGTACTATATACCTGAATAAAATATTCATTTTATTTATTCCTTATTTTTAATTATTTTATATTTTTAAAATTTTATACATATTCTATATAGTTCATGTACATATTTAAAATATAATAAAGTCATAAAAAATACATAAATAAAATAATATGCAAAAATACATAGTTGAATGTAATGTATATATACCTATATAATAAATACCCTTATTTATTCAAGTATACAAATAACATTAGAAAAATACAATAAAAACATATTTTATATATTTAAATAATCTTTAAATCTATAAATTATGAAAAAAATCATAAAATATCAAATACAAAATAAAAATAAAATACACATAATATAGGTAAAATACCTTTAAATGGACCTCTAAAAAGTAACATGTAATAAATGAATCCATATAAATAATTAAAAATTGGATTAAAATAATATATAAAGTAATACTTTTTTATGTTTTCACCAAAAATGTACTAATTTATTTCGAATTATTTTTTATTTTCAAATTTGATTTATCTTCTTGCAGCCTGGGTGGACCAATCACAACCTAGTGACAGTTGACCCTAGGTCAACTGTTTTTCTTCCAGCCCTAGCCGTGTCAGACTGCGTTTGACCCCTACTTCCTCGATTTATTGTGCCCAATTCTTTCACTCTTTTCTTTAGATTCCTTCTGAAATTCTCTTCCTCGATCACTGTTCTTTCACGCACCTACCTTTTGTCGATATGAGGAATCTCGATGCATGAGTTCTCACTGGTCAAAGGGCTCCCTGTATAAATCATCTCTTCTACCTCCCTTCACCCTTTGATGCCTCTTCCGCCACTAAAACCCTAACCTAATCCTTGATCGATAACCCTGGTGATATCAGTCTTTTCACAGAAACTCTAGGGGCCTGGTTAGTGCATAATCGAGGCTGATCCGAAGCTCCGCCACCTCCTTCTCCCGAAGTTCTGTTCCAGCTGGTCCAGAAATAACAAGCTTCTTCTTTCTTTGTTATTTATATTCCTTAGCTAGTAGTAGTGTAGGGGAAGCCTTTATTTCATTAGATTTAATTTTATTTTTCGTAAAATCGAAAAAATTCTTCTCGTCGAAGCTCCGGCTCCGCCGCTTATTTTCGACCACCTCATCCATCCTTCGCACGCAAATTATCTCAATAATTTCCCTTGTCCTCAGTCCTACGCCCCCACATCTTCATCTACCCAGATCTTGCATAGATCTAGAGATCCATTCCTCCGCCCTCTAAGATCGTCCGATCAATCCCCTTCTCCAGGTTGAGCAGCTATCGTTCGATTGACCAGAGCTTTCACCGTTGTTCTCGCTTGGGAGATCTAATCCAGGCTATCAACCATCGAACCATCATTGTGCGATGAGAAGATGATGCATGTTAAGTGAACCATCCCCAACCGTCGATCGCACACATGGAGGGTATTTTGCACATACACACCGTACTTTTTTTATTTGCATTTAAGTCTATTCCACGTCAACTCACGTGCCTGTGTGCGTGAGGGCACATGGTATTTTGCATCAAGACCCTCGTAGAATTTTTATTTCATTTCAGACCATTAATTTGCAGATTTAATGTACTATTTTTTGTGAAAATTATATCTGGAAAAATACCCCTCTATGCATTGTTTATTGGATATTTTTGGAAAAAATGCATTTTTGCCCCAAGTTTTTTTGTGGTGTTCGGCTAGGGTCCCAAAACTTTAGATATTTACTTAAATGTCCCAACCAACATGCATTTCCTTTTTGTAGATTTTTTTGTTAAAAATAGCTCCAAGCCTTGTGGAAAATTAGTACATATTAATATATCGTACATATTTTTGGTTAGGTATTTTGTAATTATTTCATATTTATTAAAAATAAACAACTGAACTATTTATTGCTATTTGCATTTAAAAATACAAAAAATAGGAAAAAATGTCTTGAAAAATTACAAAAAAAATCATATTTTGTTTATTATGTCATTTTGAGCCTACAAACCAAAAACACTAGAAATAAAAAAAGGAAAAACTTTAAAAATTCAAAAGCTTAAAAATCCTTATAAAAATAAAAAAAATCTTTTAAAAATCCAAAAATTTTTTATTTCTATCTTTGAATATATTTTTAATTAAAAATAGTTTTGGAAAATTTTGACAGCATTTAATATTTTTAATTTCCAAAATAATTTGTCTTATTTATCTAATCCATGTTTTGGGATATTTTAGACTTTAAAACTACCTAAAAATTAGTAAAAATCCCCTAAAATCACATAATAGTAGAAAAAAATAAAAAATACAAAAACGTTTGATTATACAATTTTTAATTTTTTTCAATTGTTTTTTATAATTGTGTCATGTATATATCTTTATATAGTTATATATATATTTAAATTATATATTATAAAGAAGAAGAAATTAAAAATCAGAAATTATAAAAAGAAAATAGAAAATATAAAATTCAAAATTCAAAATTCAAAAATAAAAATCCATAAAAAATATATACTTAGAACCCACAAAATACAAAATTCCATGAAATACCCAAGATCATTTATTGTCTTCATTTGGCCAATTTTGATTGTTTATCCTTTGTTGTTTCCTATGTTCGACCCCTATTGTACTCGTTCGCTATACAATCTATGGTATGGTATAATAATTTTTGACTATGTGCTTGAGTGATTTATTTCTAGCATGGGTTAATTATTGATTGACCATGTGATTTTGTGAGCGGTCACCTCAGTGACATTTTATCTTTGCTTCTTTGTGAGGATATTATTTAGACCCTCACCAAATCCATGTCGTCACAAATATGACCCCTTATGCCTCCTCTCCATCAACAGAACCCCCGATGTCTCCCTTCCCTATAAAAGCCATCAACCATCCTCTGACCATCCTTATCCGTTATCTTAGATCAGACTGTGTGAGAGAGAGAGAGAGAGATCGGTTGGTGACAACAACCATGCTTCTTTGGTGAAGACTCCTGCTCCAAGCATGATATATGACTCCCACAACCATGTTGCTTCTTCTCTAGGAAGATACCAGAGCCTCGTCATGGCCATCCCACGATGACGGCGAGAATCAGGAGAGGGACATCTTCTCTTCCTTCAGGCGGCCTCGAGTCTAGGTAATTGTCTCTACCCCTACTCTTCCTCTTCCTTTTCATCTCAGTTCTTTTCTTCTTCTTCTCATCTCTTTATTTTCTCAGTTGAATCTTCACCCTTACCTTTGCACACCCCATCTTCATGAAATTCTTCGATCAATTTCAAATCCAACACCAAATTTTGCCCCACCTTCGAATCCCCTCAGCTTCTTTCTATCATGCGCAACCCCCCATCTCTATCAGTACACCACCGGAGTCTCAATCTCCTCTTCTATCATTTGCAGTAGGAGTCGCACCCATACCCCTTCCTTTTGTTTTGTCACGCCATGGCCAAACCTTAAAGGCTTGAGCTAGACTTTACTTGCAGGTTGGCTAGACACTCATCAGAGGATTCCAACATCACCGGAGCACAGACTATCTGCATCAACAACATCGGTCTAAGGTGAGGTGGACCGCCTGCACATTACCAAGGGCCAAATTGAAGAAAAAGACGTGAGGTTTCTCTCAAGCTATAGGTGGCATCCGATCAACATGGATATCATCCCAGCCATCCGTACCTTGGAGCACTTGAGACATCAGATCCACACCATTTCAAACTCTTCCATTCGATCGCCACCCGAACCTCCTTGCCTCGGCTAGAATCCAAAGCAGACCAAAACAACCACGTAGAGCCTTGTGTACCCATGCTATCTCCGTCGCCCAAGCCTAGCCACATGTGAGCCACATCACGTGCGATGGTCTTTTTGCGCCCGTGCGTCTCCTGGATTTTGTGCAAACAACCCCACTCTTGGACGAATTACAATAGAGCCCCACAATCTTTTAATAATTGCAGTCAAGCCCTTCTGAAAGTCTATTTTGAGATAATTTTAATTATTTTTATTATCTTTATCCCCTTGGAACTATTTCATCCATATTTTGAGCATTTGTGGACCATTTTTTTTGTTTTTTTGGCGTTGTTTTGAATCTTATTTAGTTGTCTATCACCTAAGATTTTTAATGACATATTTTGATGTGTTCTTGGACATCAATAAATCAGAGGCAGATATTTGAGCCATTTATTCTTAGAAATTTATTTTCTTGCTCATAAACTTATGTAAAATTGTGGTCATTATTTTGGAATTATTTTGAGATTTATTGATCAATTAATACATGGAATTCACGAGGCTTGGGCATTGAATCGAGCTATACATTGGCTGGCCTACTCATTTCTTTACATTCCTTGTTAGCATTCACTCATCTTCTTCATTTTTAAAAATTTCCCCAAAAAATCGCTGTTTCATTTATTCTCTCATCTTTTCATAGCATTTATTTTCCTGCATATAAAAAAACTACAGAAATTCATTTGCCATTTTTCTTTAACTCACTGCATCTTTTGTTCAGAAATCCATAAAAACTGCAAAAAATCGAACCCCCCAATTAATCTCTTGAAAATCATCAAAAGTTATTTTAAAAATTGATTCTAGACCCTCACATTACCTCTTTGCGTTCAATCTCGAGACTTGATGAATCCCTGATTCACATTGTTATTCTTTTATTTTAGCAAAATTCCCTATGCAAAATATCTGTAAATATATATCAAATATAATAAATTAGCATCATACATGTATTTGTTAATATTATGTAATTAGCATTCTTTTCTACAAAAATAAAATAATAAATAAGAAAAGAAAAAGAATAAAATAAGGATGTATTTTTGTAATAAATGCAGACTGGCCCGAACCCCAAGAGAGGCCAAATATTGGCCTGATCGACAAGGAATAAAGTAGGGAGAGATATGGTTCTTATCTTGTACATATTCATCACTATTCTTCATGTGTATATATATCTAAATAAAATAATCTCAAAATAAATAAATTTATTTTCCTTAATAAATTAATAAATAAAAGTATAAATAAAAATAATAAAAATAAGTAGAAGGTGTACAAATGCAGAACACTTATACTTGTATATATCTATTTATTTATTTATTTTTTAAATAATTTGTATATATTTTCCAATTTTTACACTTGTACCTACTCCTAATAAGTAAATAAACTTTAAATAAAATTCATAAAATACGAAATAAATTAGAAATAAAATCATCTTCCCATTGTACAAAGTACCATACATGTATATATTATCTATAACACATATTTATTTAATATCTATAAATATTTTGTAAAAATAAAATAAAAATACTTTTATATCCCTCAAATTATTTTGGAAATAAATAAAATATAAAATTAATATATTTTTTAAAAATAAAATAAAAATACATGTATATAATATATAGGTATATTATACATGTACATAATACCATGTAATGTATATAAATTAATATATTTATTAAAAATAATTTAAAATCACAGAAAAAAGTTTGAAAAATAACAAATAGATTCATGTTTATAAATTTTATTTTAATTTCATTTTAAATTTTTAACTGGATTTTCTTTGAATATGTAAATTCCTGAATCCTGATTGGGCCAACTGGGATTGTTGACCATAATCAACCTTTCACCCGATTCGGGTTAAACCCGACTTCTCCTCGCTGGAACCGTTTTCTCGCCTTTTTACCGCCCAACTCCGTCACTCAGCAGCTTGTCCCTCACACCTCCTCTCATCCACTTGCATCTTCAGGTGTGACAGGGTTCTAGAGAAGCTTTTGGAAGCTTGGATCAATGCTTGGTTTCACGTTGCTCATCTCGTGGATGGAGATCCGTTGCGACAAGCCTCCCATGCCTTCCACCACTTGGTTGAGGCAACAACCTCGCCTCCACCTTCGCTACATTTCGCTGATCATTTCCACATACTTAGGTACCTCCTTTCCTTTTCCATTTCACTCTTTCAATTCGATTCTATCTGTTAGCTACCGCCAGCCATCTTAGCTCCAACCACCGGGTCGAAGCTCCATATCGCACACCCATCCCCACCTATCGAAGCCCCACTCTATCATCCATCTTCTCATGCAACCTGACCCCCTACATCCTGCTCACGGAGCTAGATTAGGATAGACCTCCTTCCTCCATTCTCGTCGGAGATCAACTTAGCACCCTCCCGCCGCTTCCCTTACTTTCAGTTGCAATGTGGCCAAGGCTTAGTCTTTGAGCTGTGATACTCCCTGCAGGTTTAGGAGCGTGAGCGGAGCATTCACAGACCCCAGTTGCTCCGACAGAGCAGTTCTAAGTACTCCACTCCTCGGATCTTCATCCGATCGTCCCTTGCTCCATCAGAGCACGTTAGTTGACGCACACCACTTCTAGAGACTTGTTAAGCCTCTCGGCAAGCCGATCAGAGCCGAGGAGCACAGATATATCTACTCGACACTCGCTAGCTTCATGTTCTTCTAAAGCCCTTCATGTCCGTCAGATGAGGAGCGTTCATTCCAGACGTGATCGGGACCATTGATCTACACCCAAAAGGTGACGGTCCGATAAACTTTTCAGTAGATCTACAATGTACGTCCCAGACATTCTCTGAGCCGTCAGATCCCGCCAGAGCCACGTGTCGCCCCCTTCCTGCAAGGTTATATTGCATTTTCTACCCCGTTGTTTATTTTATTTCGCTTTAGTATAATAAGTGTAATAATTAGTTAAAGACATTTTGCAGTTTAGACCTTAGATTTTTATTATTTGCATTTCAATTCAGCTGAGTCGAAGTCACATTGGGCTTCACGTGTGTTTTTGGTACATTTGCAACTTTGGCCCTGAGCTTTTCACTGATTAATGAAGTAGAGGATGTTTTTTTATTTGCACTTATGCCCCTGTGAATGGTTAGTCACGTGTAGTGCATGCTTTAGCTGGATAATTTGCATTAAGGCCCATACAATTCTATTGATCGTTATCTTTAGGCCCTTGAAACTTAAATATTTGCTATTGTCCTCGCTTCACTGCATTTTGGTCCTAAAAATCCTCCAAAAATCAGTATTAGCTCCTGCTAGTGTCTAATTTAGCTGGTAATTTTTGTGTGCCGAATTTCTTTTGTTATCTATTATTAAAAATTTAAAACTAACCAAAAAGTTCCTGTTTGCCTTAGAAAATGCACAAAAATTTGAAAAATGACTTAACAATTCCAAAAAAATTACTGTAGCATATTTCATCTTGTTCTAGCTACTGTAAAAATTTCAGCTCATTATTGTCTCTAAAACCCTACAAACTCGAAACACTAAAAATTATAAAAAATCGTATAAAATCAATCAAAAATTCAAAAATTGCATTTTAAGTGTCTGATTGTAGATATTTCCTTATAGTTTTAATAAAAATAGCTTCCATGAGTTTTGAGCACTTTTAGTATTTATAAATTACAAAATTCTCCTGACTATGCACTGTTTACTTCTTTTCTCAGTTTTTGATTTCAAGAAAATTCCAAAAACATTTGAAAAATTCTCCAAAAATATGTATAAACAATATAAAACCTAAAAAACCCAAAAAAATTTATACTTGAATTTTCTGTGTATTTTCAGGATATCTGAAAAATACAAAAAGAGGTGTTAGTGTGCATTTTCTTCATTATTCTTATTTACCTTATTTGAAAATTAAAAATTTGCAAAATTTAAAACCACTACAAACAGAATAATAATCCTTTGATTCTTTGAGTCGACTGCCTAGATTAATAATTGTGCTCCTTGTGTTCGACCTTGGGTGCTATACCAGGTTAATAAAATTGCTATACCACATGCTTGATTTGCTTGATCTGTTTAGTGGTTAAAAATTTTTTATAGATTGTCATGAATTTGATTTGGGTCACAACGCCATTGCTATTAATAAACTTAACCCAAGTCAGATATGTGTGCATCAGAATGGCGTTGTTGCCGGGGAACACAGCTAGGTAGTTAGGATTGTTGTCTGATTGTTTCATACTTTATTTGTCTCTATTCTCTATAACTGACTCTAACATAATCTGTTTCACCATTGTTGCGATGACCCTCGGAAAGATGGATGTGATCTTTGGAGCGCCTATGCACCCGAGCAAGGTAGAGGCTGATGTTCTACACTGGCTCGTAGGAGAGAGCATCCAATGAGGAGCAGGAGAAAAAGGAGATAGTTATAGAAAATAGATTCATTTTAGCATTTATTTCTGAATAACTTGTAATAATTTTGAGAGACCTTTGGTCACCCAGACTTTATTCGGGGTCTGTTTCATCGAGTGCCAGTGCACTCAGGGGACCTCACCGTATTATCCGTTGTTTTTATAACCTTTATTTTTATTTGTTCCCCATGGATTTGAGACCTTATATGTAGCATTCTATTTAGTTGAGTCAGGTAGCATTAGGTTCAAAGCCCCTAATAGAATATATGTTCCTATAGAATTCGCTTGTACCTAGTCAAATAATAAAAATCTAATTATTTGGATTAGAGATCACGTTCCGAGAGAGGTCATATACATCACTGGCAGGACCCGTTGTGGCGGGCACCGATCGACATCTAAGATCGGACTTTGGTTTCTCTTCTGAATAGTTAGCTACTTGTCCTTCCCGAATTAGATTATGTTTTAGGGCATTTTCTTCATGCATCATATAGATAGTTTTATTTCTGTCTTTCAATTATGCGCAGATCACTTTGCATTTAGACTACTGGAGCAAGGTATGCCTTCTAACCTATGCATGCATCATTGATTTTATCGTGCATCGACTTTTCCATCTTTTTCCCTCGATTTTCTAGACTTAGGAAATAAAAGAAAATCAGACAATTCGTTAGACGTGTTCTTATTCAAAAATACTAAAAAAAGTGACAACCCAATAAAATCAGGACTATAAACAAACTCGACCCTGAAAACTAAAATAAAGGATAAAAAATATTATTTTGGGGAGAGTAACCCCCTCATTGTTTAATTTTATCTATAGAGAGTTGAGTGACGAACACTAGGATAAAGCCAAGTCCAGGTTCTCTTTAGACTACTGATTCTATAAAAATGATTAGCTACTTTTCAGTGAGGGAATACGGGTATCCACTCAACGGTTTGTATTTACTTAGTAGAGTGGGTGGTTTAGAGGACATTACGTTAGGCTCCATCCTCAAGTAACAAGCAGCCATTTTTACGGTCTGTACTTACACCTATACTGGCTGGAAGTTGATGCAACTAGTTATAAGAATTTGGTCCAGTCTCAAGGGAAATTCAGGAACCTAACAGCTTGCTATCTCATTTTTAAACTACATTATCACAAAAAATAAAATTGAAAAGATTAACGACCGAGTTCTCATGGTCATCAGAGTTGAGTTGTTGAATTGGGGGTTTGATTTCTAATCGTTGTTTCAGTCCAGATCTATCTTCCCTAATCCCCACATCACGATGATGGGCAGGCAATCTCTTAGGCTACCTCTGGTAGCACCGCTTCTCAGAACCCCTGTCCATTCATTTAGGATAACTTCAGAGAGCTCAAACCCACTCTCTAAACCTGCGTTCACTTCCACCCTGTTACCCTTTGACCACCCTTCTTCCACATCACCTGAGGTACAACCAGAGCGACCAACACAACTATATGTTCACTTGACAACACCTGAGCTCGGTTCCTTTGCCTTTGTAGACACCAGAGAGATGAACAGTGATGAGAGAGTTGATGAGCAGCCATAGACCTCTTCCTTTGTATTAGACTAGGCTGCCATCAACAATACCCTCTAAGAATCCCTGGAGACCATGCAGAGACAGATTAGAGACCAGAGGATTCTCATGGCAGAGGTGAGGAGGGAGATGACTCAGATGAGAGATGGGAGAGCAGACACGAGATATGACAGACCAGTTAGTGGAGGAGGAGGGATACCTGAGAACCGAGCAGATGCCAGGGCAGATGCGAGACTGACACACACCAAGAGGCAGTTGCACAACCCTTGTGCAACTCTTACACACAGATGGATCCACCTGCCTGCTATCTTTGGTGATTTCGAGCTCAGGCCCCAGAAGATTCATTTGTTTCCCAAGTTCCATGGGCACACCACCGAGGAGCCCCATCTACATCTCCAGGAGTTTGAGATGATCTGCAACACAATCCATGACAGATTTTTGGACGAGGATACAATCAGGATGATAGCCTTCCCATTTTCCGTGGTTAACAGAGCAGCCTATGGAATGAAGCACTTGGGGAGGGATGTCACCACCTGGGAGTAGTTGAGGACCGAGTACCTCAAAAAGTATTATCCACTCGATTGGACAAATGCAACGTAAGCCATGATCAGCAACTTCACAATGATCCCCAATGAGAATTTCCATGAGCTAGGCTGACACCTGAGCTTAATTTAGTATAGAACTTTTTTGTGGGCTAACACCTGAGTTGCAGGGGCTAGTGAACGTTTCATGTAGAGGTTCTTACTTTGTCAAGGAAGAGGACCGGGTCTGGGACATCTATGAAGAGATGGCCGAGAATTATACAATGATTTCCCAGACCCGAGTCTACACTCAGGGGAAGCCTCCCCATCAAGCATCATCTTACCATAGAGTTGCATGTATAGAGGCCGATTCTTCTTCTTCTTCTTCTTCTTCTTCTACATGGGCAACACTAGCAGAGTTGTTAGCTGCCAACATGGGCATCATCAGCCAGAAGTTGGTCCAAATGGAAATCATTGAGAAGAAGATGTGACTGGGCCTAGACAAGCTCAATATGATTGATGAGATATTCTAGACCTTGAGTGACCGCAAGACGAAGACCATGTGCCTTCAGAGGCACATACAACTTCTACATCTTCGTCTAGTCATAGGATGATCAGGGGAGAGGATTTTTACAACTCTCCGCCTTGTACCGACAGGTTCTCCATATTCAGACGGAACCCATTTAGTTACTCGCAAAGTACCAGTTGCCACCACCACCTCCTTCAGACACATAGATGGTGGTGTATCACAGTGATCAGCCGTTGGCGTCACTCCCTTCACTAGTACATGAGCAGACGGAGCCGTTGATGGAAGTCAATAGGATTTGGTACTCCTAGTACTAGCAACAGCCTGGGATTCGCCATGATCACACAGGCTTCAGATGGTCCACTGGTGGTGCTCAGTCCCAGTAGCAGCCTCTGACACAGTCAGGGTAGGGTACCCAACAACAATAGCAACCCCCGTATTTCCAGCAACATTTCCTCGACCCCAGTATCAACGTAATCAATAACGGTAATAGTAGAAACAACCTCATTCTCAATTTTTACAGCCTCCCACTCACTCTTACCCACATCAGCAACATGGCCAGCCTCAACATTTCCAGAGAGGCAACCCATTCGGTTCTCATGCACCCTCGTATGAGAACCCATCACTAGATAATCTCGCCCACATGCTTACTGAGCAGCAAGCCACTTTCGGGCGAGAGATGGATGAGTTTAGGCAGGAGATGAGGAAGATCATCAAGGGCAAGTCCATCATACCTGCATAGATTAAGCCCAACCCAAACAATCTGAAGAGGAAATCTTAACAGGTACAATTTACATAAACCGTCACTCCTAGTGAGGTATTGGACGACATTCATTATTTATTTGATTATGATTTGGTGACACTTAGGAGTGGTAGGAAGCCAGCTGGCGACGCCTCATCTATGCGACACTCAGATGCTGACTCTAGGGTGCTAGATTGAGTAGAGAGCGATGCTGATGCCGCTAATGTTGATGATGATAGTGGTGCTGAAGACACCAAGGACATACGATAGTTTATTGCCGTCACATCTCCAGATGCTGTAGACGTTGGGGCTGATGCCACCAACCTACCAGATGATTGGCCAGAGCACGGTATTGATGCCGCATTATTAGATGGTGTCGGTGTTACTGATGCCACCAAGAATCCTTGTACAGAGAGTCTAGTTGTGTTGCCTTCTTTTCTTGTACCTAAGGATGACTCTCATAGAAAAACACAAAAAAGGGAAAAATTTTGAAAAACAAAAATATGGATAAAGGAAAGGTTTCTGTATCTTCTCTTAGTCCATCTGTTGTGATTAATGAAACTTGTATAGATTCCAACTATTTGCATGACCAAAGATCCATTCTTATTCCAGACCCTCGAACTTTTGACGAGGGTCCTTCTATCCCCTTCCCTCAAGCACTCTGCTTAGGGAAGGACAAAAAATCAGAAAATCCCAAAAAGAGACAACAATTAGAGTTCAATGAGAAGATGATAGACAGATTTCATATCCAGCTGACTCTCCAGGTGGCATTGGAGTACATCCCCCACTTCCAAAAGAAACTTAGAGAGAAGACCACCATCCCTAGGAAGAAGATGCGTAACCATAGTGCATAAATTCATGTGCTCACCCGTGCCACTTGCTTTGATATTCAGAACCAATTGCCAGCCAAGAGACCAGATGCAGGGGCTTTGTATGTCAGATGCCATATACGTGATCAACGGTTTGATCATGCTCTATTATACAACGGATCATCCATTAACCTTCTTCCAGCCTTACTTGACCGTTTCAAGTTCGGCCTTCTTAGATAGACCAGGATGGTTCTTCAGTTTGCAGATATATCTGTCAAGAGGCTGAAGGAGTTACTGAAGGCCATTGTCATCACAATTCAGGGCCTGAAATTCCCTGTGGACTTGTGTTGGACATGGAGATCCCTGAATATGTGATTGATAACCCCATTATTTTGGGACGACCTTTCTTGGCCATAGACAAATCAATGTCCGATCATGATAGTGGGAAGGTATATTTTTGCGTCGAGGGCGAGAGTATACAAATAGAGTGGATTGAGGAACTGAGAGTAGGGTTTAGAGCGGATGACAGACTCAGAGCTAGACGTCCATCGGGAGAGTGATTTTGTGATTACAGATGATGAAGCAGTTTGGGCAGACCCGATTTCACGAGCTCTCGTCACATCTTTAGAGTCCACAGATTCACATATGCCAATACATGAGAGTTTGGAGAGCACACTTGTGGCACATGATACCTTAGAGGCTGACGATTACGATCTGGTTAGAGAAGCAAATTTCCTTTCTTGTGATTCAGATCCTTCATACTCAGATATAGATTTTGATTGGCAGGATTTTGATGAATATTTGCCATGTTTGATGTTTACTGAGCCCACAACTAAAGCGGAGATTGAGCCAATTCAGTTGATAGATACACCAATAGGGCCATCTTCATCAGATTAAGTGATACAATGAGAGTTCTCCCATTTAGACCTGGTAGCCTTCATTCAGACCTTTCAGAGACTAGATTTGCTAGCTCCCACATGCCTAGAATGTTGGACATGCGAGCCCACAACGAGCAATTATGCAATAAATGTTATTGCGAATATCATTCCCTGATCTGAAATGAAGAATAACCAATTTGCATAATAGGTCCCTTAGAACAATTAGGGTTATTACCATGACCATCTTGATGATCATATAGTTGTTGATTCAATTATTGAATCATAGAGGTCGGTTCTTGGATGAATATCTAAAGAGTTAGATTGAGGACTCATCAAGCACCGTCAAATGATTGTTGAGAGATGATCTCCAGCCTGAGTAGGAGAGGGCAATCCTTTCTCATTTAGGCTGATATCTGACCGACCTTTTGATGCAGGTCCTCTGCATGAGAATAGAGATTCAGAGATGTCAGATTAGTTGAGTCAAAGGGTTGACTTAACGAGATCGAGATAACCAAAGACCTATGTTGAATACTGTCACAGCATAGGCATGCATCCTCTGACCAGAAACAGATGTATTACTATATGTCTAAGTATGTACATTTGGCAAACCAACAGGTTGATGACCTAGCCAAGGTCTATACACCGACGAGCTGATGTGCATGTTAGGACATGCGAGTAATACGATCTCTTAAAGGGATCATACATGTTAAAATGTGAATAGGAAGACATGAGCTCACTTATGAGGTATTGGGACCGATCAAATTCCATGCATGGTCGTCGTGCTTTGGAAGCATGACAAGAATTTGAAGGTATGATATATGCTTTGAGAAATCATACGATCAATACCAATTCCCAATGACCAAGATTGAGAAACTTGGTGATCAAACCCTGAAGATGACAGTGTAAAATTGATCTATATCTTCATGTTGATCACATGTCTTCCAGTATGTAGGATCTACAGGTGTTCGGAATACCTGAGGGTGATTTGATCATAAACGATTGTATAACCATGACGCTTCCATTCCGAGGGAGTGATGAAACAGGTTTGGATTTTAGTGACTTCTTTCAGTAGAGAAGTGACCTGATCTTTATCCATGTATTGGACATTGGTCTGGATGAGATTCAGATGTAATGAGAAGATTAGGTCTACGGTCTTGATTTAATCAAGCATCTGTGGGAGGTCCATGAGATCTGGATTTGAGATAAGATCTCAACATCCAAGTCACTATACGTGGAACAATACAATCGCCCTGTCCTTATCTCCAAGTATCTGCGGAGAAATCGCATTATTCTTGAAGGGGTTCAAGAATAACTCCATAGTTGAATTATATCTGAGCATTAAGAGAATGATAATTAAACGTGATTTAATTATCTTGATGTATGAGGAAATTATCCAATATATTTAAATGTGATTTATCTATTGTGGATAAGAATAATGTGGATAGCAATATCTAATTACTCATAATATATTATAAATGTGATTTATAATGTATTAGAGAGAAAGCTAATTATAATTTTAATTTGTTAATTAATTATTGATGTGTATTGTATACACATTATGTAATTAATTGAAAATGTAAATTATATTTTTGTTTTGGGTTGTGATTGTGATTCACAAAATTCCAATGGTAAGATTGCAATATTCTCAAAATTAATTATGAATTATTTTTGAAGAATATATCACAACAAAGTTGTTGGAAAATTAATGGAGATTTTCATGGAGATATGCAATCTCATGAGATTTCATGAGATTGCCTCCACACGGAAACATGTGGAGGGCTACCAAGTCCTATATGGAATTAGTGGCCGTCCATCATGTTTCATGGGGAGATATTCTCTCCATGATGATTATCTCCTTAAATTCTTGATTTAATTTAGGATTGAATTGTATTTGATTTATCAAATATATTTGATCTAAATTAGATTATTAGTTGTTGGTTTTTACCAACAACAATCTTGGCCATTGGATTGAATATAAATCAATCTCATCCATTGATTTTATGTGTCCCATGGATTGTGATCCATGGATCCCAAAACCCTATAAATAGAGAGGCATATCATGCTCTCTAAGGTTATGCAATTGAGATACAACTCTCTCTTCTCTCTCTCTCTCATTCTACACGTCAACTCTCTTCTCTCCTTCTTGGTGACCGTCCACCAAACCCTAGAGGAGAGAAGCCTTCGTCGCTTCGCCACCGCACCGCCGCTTGACGTTCTTTGATTCTCCATCTTCTTTGGAGTGCTACGCTCGTGAAGAAGGTGTTAGATCTCATACGACGAGAGCAGGATTTCACCGTGCTTGGATCAACTTGTTGGATTGCGAGGATCACGCGACTCATCCCCGCGCTCGCAAGCATCTTCTCCAACGATCGGACTTGAGACAGGAGGTCTCTTTTCATAGAGATCCGATCAACCACGCTTCAAGAGGTATTCCTTTATACTTGATGTGGTTCTATATGAAACGATCCGAGAATCGTTCTTGGATCATGTGGTTTCATCGCATGATTTTTTTTAATTTCCGCTGCATAGAACAACCAGTGTGACTACTCATTCTACATCGTATTCGATACAACGCTCATGCTTCTGTGATGCGCTTGAGGATTATACCATATCCTTCAAGTGGTATCAGAGCCTTAGGCCGAAGGTTTTGGATACGATCCGTAAACCTAGGACGACTTAGGTTCGTTAAGGTTGCGAAAGTTTTTGTCGCATTTGATTTTCGCACATCTGTTTAGTGAATACATTCAACCCTTTTTAAAATATTTACGAATTAATCACTTGGATTTTGTTCTCCATTAAATAAGGAAACCATCGGATCTGAGTTTACGTAATTTGGATTCTGTTTGCTCGAGATATGGTTGTTTTAATGAACATCTATTCACTGTTGTGGGAATTGTGAATCTTAACATGATTAATGAGTTAATTACTGTTTTGATCAGCCTCGAAATGCATGAAATATCACTTAAGTTCTGTCCTAAATCAAATTAGAAATCTTTGAAAATTGATTTTATCTAATTTAGATTTAAATTGATTGAGATATGTTAATTTTAGTAAGTAGGGGTCACTGCTGAAATTACATTCCTAATCAAGGACCATGTGATTGTCAATTAGTGAAATTAATTGTTAATTTCATGAAATAATTAAGGAAAAATTTGAGAAATATTTAATGATGATTATTTCCTTAATTGATATGGCCTCAACCAATAAATTGATTAGATTTGATCAAGATCATTATTCGAAATATAATCATCAAACTTCTTGCTTGAATAGGATTGGGAATTTGTCTAGCAAATTTCCTTATAATAAAAAATATTTTGATTATTACTATATGGTATAATTTCTGTTGAAGGAACGATGATCATTTTAAGTACAAATTGATCTATTTGGCATTATCCTTTCTTGAGGTGGATATGGTGTCTAGTCGGGAAGCATTGGGGTAGCGGGTCGCACCGGTTGCGGTCCGGCCCACTTTTGTCGATACTGGCCATGACAACGGGTAGGGACTCCATAATGCCGGAGAAGTCAAGATGTATTTTTTAATTATTAAAATTCAAATTAATACGTACTTTGAGATAATACCATATATGTATTCAAGTAAAAACAATCAAGTTTGTTGATTGAATTGGATTGAAAATTAATTTAATGTGATTAAGTTAATTATATCCAATTAAAAACACTCTATTATGAATGGATGTGTATTTCCCTTGTAAGAATTAATTATATTAATATGATTCATAATAATTAATTAAAATTTGAATATGAGGTGGAGGATCACATAAGTGACATCCACGGTCTCCCGTCAAGGCGAAGGGTTACGTCGCCAGATATTGTATGTAGGATACGCCTATCCGAAGTGATAGCTCCTGCATACGATCCATTTGGATCGGACTCGTCGCTTCTCGAAAGAGTAAGGACGTATGCGCAGTGACCCCAATATTGGGTCCTCATATTATCAGGGCGATATTGGATTGCGCATAGCGAGTTGTATTCCTGTTGACGGTTGGTTCAATTAATGACGGGTCAACATCACCTTAGGGGTGGTGGGCCCAGGTGTTAAAGACCGAATTGGGAGATGCAAGTTGGACTTGCAAGGCGGAATGTGTTACCGCTTCTTTTTATCCGAGTTACAGGTTCTCATATTATTGGGATGTGACAAAGATAAGGAAGGAGATCCCAGATCTTGCTTGAGATATATTGGTAAGTATATCTCTTACATTGAAAGTGATTAAGGGAATGAACTTTCATTGTTGACAAGGCAAGACAACTTTGATATAAAAATTCCTAAATCAAAGTAAAATATGTATATATATATAAATATATACACTTATGCAAATTTCTTATTTCAGATAATTCTTCATTAAACCCACTCAATATTATACTCAATAATAACCAGTAAAAATACCATGGATTGGATCTATGATTAAGATATTATACTTGCAGTTGGACACATATTGTATGTGGTTGCGATGTGCAAGTTTCCTCATAATAATGAGAAGTCACAATTAAATAGACAATAGGACTACAACTCTAGGGTTTGTATGTCTCTATAGTCTTGATCTCTCATCGAATGTACTCTGGAAGTGACATGTTGATGATGATCGTAATTGTCAATAAATCCTTATAAAATTCTAAGAAAATGTTCTGGCATACATATGTGCTCTCGACATTTAATCATGAATGACGTGGTTCTCTGCATCATGCAGAATTGTAGCTCTATAAGAGACGATGTATTGAAAATTGTTTGAGTACCTACCTGAACCAATTTTTTTAGAGTTCAGATGGATGTAGATACGATGATTATCATCATTCTACTATCTATACTCTATTCATTCATGAAGCTTCAGAATATTCATATTGTATGAATTGAATCAAGCATGTACAAATGTTGAAATGCTCTTATATTGAAATCTTTTGAATTCAGCATAAGAGATCCTTTGTCTTGAGCAATGGTTGCTTATAGATAAAGGGAGTGCAGTGGAAGCATGGGTAGTACCCAAGTAAGATAGAAAGTCAAAGAGTTGACTGTACTTCTGTGACTTCCATATGACATCCAAAGAGTTGGATGAATGCCAATACTGCAATGAGTTGATGTGTTGATAGTATAACTATCAAATCTACCTAGAATCCTCAAAGAAGGAATCGGATAATACATCAGAATAATCTACATATAATCATTGAAATTGACTTACTTATTTGATAAGATAAAGTCTAATAATTGTATTTCAATCTTCTAATGACACTTGCAATTGGTTGCACATATATATATATATATATATATATATATATATATATATATATATATATATTAGAAGATTAGACATTTGATCTTAAGGTTTAAAGGTCATCCAAGTTAGAATTGATGCAATTGTTGCATCCACCGGATCAATAGACTTCATATTTCCAGTGGGAGCCCTTGGTCTTAGAGAATGTCTCTATGACCTAGATATTAGATTACACTCATTATTCATTTCTAAATGTTGGAAATAAATATGAATTCTAGAATAGACCTATCATAAGAGTTATGATGGACACATTTCAGATAGTAATCAGACATATGGAGGACTCTACTATATTTGAAAATTAATGAATGGTTCATTATGATTTATGATAATGAAAATTAAACTTTAAAAGATTAATAGGAGGATGAAGATCATTTGACAATGATCTGGCATCAAGAATTGGACATATGTCTATTGATGAGATCAATAGACTAGTAAGAGAAGAAACTTTAGAATTTCTAAAATTTCAAGTCTTACATACTTGTGAATATTGTATTCAAAGTAATAATGTCCAAAGCATCCTTCTCTGAGAATGGTATAAGATGTCAAGGTATTCAATATCTCATACATATTGATGTATGTGGATCATCTATATCATGATAAACACTGATGATATATGATATCATTAGATGATTATTTGTGAGATGAGATTTCTTGACTTCACCTTAGAAACCTTTGAAATGTTCAAAGATTTCATAATTTTGGTTTGGGACCAAAGTCTGAAGAAAGATGGAATGAATTTGATCTAATCAAGGTAGCCTATATCTATTAGATGAATTCATAGAATACCTTATGGAGATATGTTTTATCTCACTCCTCCTGATACACCTAAACTCAATAGAGTTGTAGGGAGATACAATTTAATCATGTACGACATGATTTTATCAATGATGAATTTTAGCATAATTACCTCTTAGTTTCTGAGGTATATATGTAGTAGAGACTACAATATATATCCTTAATAAGGTTCCATGCAAGTAATATGGAATCTAGCACTGGAGAGTGCTACTTCATTAGGAAAATAAAGGATGGTATTGGATACCTACTTTATGACCTTGAGATTCTTAAAAGATCTCATATCTGAGAATGTGATTCTTAGAGGATGACTCTCTTAAGAATCAAGATGAAAATGAAATAAAGGAACTCATTTAATCTTGAAAAGATAACGAGGCTCCTGAAATTGGAAACTAAAAGAATAATTGAATATGAAACACTAATACTTCTTAAATTAAGTTTGAGGATGTATTTTATGTGTCAGAAAATGATCGGACTTCATGTGATGAAGCTCCTGAGGATCATGACATGGAAAGATGGATGTTAGAAATAAAAATCTAATGTAGACTTCGTATACAAGTGTTGTATATGGACCCTCGAGGATCCACCTATATGGGTAAGGCCCATGAAGGTGTAAATGGATCTTCAGGAGAAAGAGGGAACCTGATGAGAAGGTAGAGACCTTCAAAGCACGGTTCGTAGCCATGAGCTACACATCGAAGAGAAGACATCGCTTGCGATGAGACTTGCTCTTCAATGACCATGCTTAAATCCATCAGAATATAGATAATCCTAGCTACACAACTTGACTATAGCATTTTCAAGATAAAAGCAAGATTGTATTACTCTATGAATACCTCTTTGAGGATATTCATGTGAAGTAGCCCCATGGCTTCATGGATGAGGAAAACAAGGTGTGCAAGCTGAGGAATTCCATCGATGGACTCATATAAGCTTCTTATAGTTGGAACATAAGATTTGATGAAATTATAAATGTTATGATTTCAGATAGAATCTTGATGAACCATGTGAAGCTTAATGGAAGTGCCATTGTGTTCACCGTGCTAAATGTAGATAATATCGTAATCATTTAAATGATATATGGATAATAATAAGTGTTTTATAACTGGTTGTTCCATATCTTGAGATATGATCTCAATGATACCTCTTAGATCTTAGTTCTGAAGTTGATCAGAAGCAAAGAAAGAGGGTACTGGGACCATCGCATTAGTGGTACACCTTGGACATATTCTATTTTCTGGAAAATTCCAAGAAAGGCTTCTTTCCCTTAAGATATGGTACTGACCTATCTAAAGAGATAGCACCTCAAAGAGTTGAGGATGTGAATGATAAAACTGCTAGCCCTTGTGCTTCAGTTCTGAGAAGCCGGGTGTATGCTAGATATGTACAAAAGCCAGATGTCTACCATGTAGTGAGAGTAGTAAACTTTTACTAATCCTACTATGGTGATAAAATACTTGATTGCGGTTATAACTATATCTTCATAGAGGACAAAACTTGTGAGATAGTAATCTCTAAGTCTTATCTTCAAGAAATTAAGACTTTATAAATGGAGATCTAAAAGGTCTTAACTACGAATATCTTAGGAGATAGAGATCTCGAGGAATAAGGGTATTTCTGATAAGGATAATGGAAAAACTGGTTATGATAATTAAGCTATAGTGTCAAGGACACTATAACTGACAAAATTGAGTATTCGTTGCATAAGATGCAACATTCGCATTGGATGCAAGCAATGTTACTGGGGGATATGCAAGTGCCGTAAAATGACTTGGCGTAGTCTCTTGGAAACAGAGTGACTGATTGGCTTATCTAGCTATTTTTCTAAATAGCCTATGATTGTCACATGAGTGAGGTTTAAATGATTAGCCCATTAATGGCTCTTTGGGCTAGTGGGAGATTGTTGGACATGCGAGCCCACGGTGAGACATTATGCAATAAATATTATTGCAAATATCATTCCCTAATCTGAATCTTAGTACAATTAGGGTTATGTACCATGGCCATCTTGATGATCATACAAATGTTGATTTAGTTATTGAATCATAGAGGCTGGTGCTTGGATGAATATCTAAAGAGTTAGATTGAGGACTCATTAAGCACCGTCAAATGATTGTTGAGAGATGATCTCCAGCCTGAGTAGGAGATGGCAATCCTTTCTCATTTAGGCTGATATCTGACCGACCTTTTGATGCAGGTCCTCTGCATGAGAATAGAGATTCGGAGGTGTCAGATTAGTTGAGTCAAAGGGTTGATTTAACGAGATCAAGATAACCAAAGACCTATGTTGAATATTGTCACGGCATAGGCGTGCATCCTCTGACAAGAGATAGATGTATTACTATATGTCTGAGTATGTACATCTGGCAGAACAATAGGTTGATGACCTAACCAAGGTCTATACACCAACGAGCTGGTGTGCATGTTAGGACATGTGAGTAATACGATCTCTCAAAGGGATCATATAGGTTCAAATGTGAACAGTGAGACATGAGCTCACTAATGAGGTATTGGGACCGATAAAATTCCATGCATGGTCGTCGTGCTTTGGAAGCATGACAAGAATTTGAAGGTATGATATATGCTTTGAGAAAGCATTTGATCGATACCGATTCCCAATGACCAAAATTGAGAAACTTGGTGATCAAACCCTGAAGATGACAATGTAAAATTGATCTATATCTTCAGGTTGATCATATGTCTTCCAGTATGCAGGATCTAGAAGCGTTAGGAGTACCTGAGGGTGATTTGATCATAAACGATTATATAACCATGACGCTTTCATTCCGAGGGAGTGATGAAACATATTTGGATTCTAGTGACTCCTCTCAGTAGAGAATTGACATGATCTTTATCCATGTATTGGACTTTGGTCTGAATGAGATTCAGATGCAATGAGAAGATTAGGTCTACGGTCTTGATTTAATCAAGCAGCTGTGGGAGGTCCGTGAGATCTGGATTTGAGATAAGATCTCAACATCCAAGTCACTGTACGTGGAACAATACAATCGCAATGTCCTTATCTCCAAGTATCTGTAGAGAAATCGCATTATTCTTGAAGGGGTTCAAGAATAATTCCATAGTTGAATTATATCTGAGCATTAAGAGAATGATAATTAAATGTGATTTAATTATCTTGATGTATGAGGAAATTATCCAATGTAATTAAACGTGATTTAATTATTGTGCATAAGATTAATGTGAATTGCAATATCTAATTATTCATAATATATTATAAATGTGATTTATAATGTATTAGAGAGAGCTAATTATAATTTTATTTGTTAATTAATTATTGATGTGTATTGGATACACATTGTGTAATTAATTGAAAAAATAAATTATATTTTTGTTTTGGGTTGTGAATGTGATTCACAAAATTCCAATGGTAAGATTGCAATATTCTCAAAATTATTTATGAATTATTTTTGAAGAATAAATCACAACAAAAGTTGTTGGAAAATTACTAGAGATTTTCATGGAGATATGCAATCTCATGAGATTTCATGATATTGCCTCCACATGGAAACATGTAGAGGGCTACCAAGTCCTATATGGAATTGGTGGTCGTCTACCATGTTTCATGGGGAGATATTATCTCCATAATGGTTATCTCCTTAATTGCCTTATTTAATTTAGGATTGAATTATATTTGATTTATCAAATATATTTGATCTAAATTAGATTATTAGTTGTTGATTTTTACCAACAACAATCTTGACCATTGGATTGAACATAAATCAATCTCATCCATTGATTTTATGTGTCCCATGGATTGTGATCCATGGATCCCAAAACCCTATAAATAGAGAGGCATACCATGCTCTCTAAGGTTATGCAATTGAGATACAACTCTCTCTTCTCTCCCTCTCTCTCATTCTACACGTAAACTCTCTTCTCTCCTTCTTGGTGGTCGTCCACCAAACCCTAGAGGAGAGAAGCCGTCGTCGCTTCGCCGCCGCGTCGCTGCTTAGATGTTCTTCGGTTCTCCATCTTCTTTGGAGTGCTACGCTTGTGAAGAAGGTGTTCGATCTCGTACGACGAGATCTGGAGTTCATCGTGCTTGGAACAACTTGTTGGATTGCGAGGATCACGTGACTCATCCCCGTGCTCGCAAGCGTCTTCTCCAACGATCAGACTTGAGACATGAGGTCTCTTTTCATAGAGACTCGATCAACCTAGCTTCAAGAGGTATTCCTTTATACTTGATGTGGTTCTAGATGAAACGATCCGAGAATCGTTCTTGGATCATGTGGTTTCATCGCATGAAAATTTTTTTAAATTCTGCTGCATAGAACAACCAGTGCGACTAGTCGTTCTACATCGTATTCGATACAACGCTCACGCTTCCGTGATGCGCTTGAGGATTATACCATATACTTCATAGAATTGAAGATCTTACCACAAAGCATGAAGTACAGATTCCTTGCAGGTGAGCCAAAGATGTTTTCGGTCATTATCTCAGCAAATTTGACTGATGACCAAGAATCTTGTTTGATGAAGGTTCTTGAGAGAAACCACAAGGCAATTGGTTGGTTTGTAGTCGAGCTCTAGGGTATAAGTCTTTTCCTGTGCTCTGATGAGCGACCCGAGCGATTAAGGGAAAAAGATATCAATGGTTGTTGCGACCTCAACCACTCGGATCGAGCTCAATCAAGAAAAGAGAAGACCAACAAAATATAAATCAAGCAATCAAATCGAGAAAGCGGTCTCGCTAATTTATTTTACCTGGTATAGCTACCAGGGTTGAATACAAGGAGCACGATATGCTAACACTACGAAGAAGTCGGGGATTAGAGAAAATAAAAGAAAATGGTGGTTTTTAATTTTTCAATTTTTTTATGATTTTAAAATATGAGAAAAAGGACAAAAGAAGTCAAAAATACACAATCAAGCAATTATTTAAAGTATCAAAAGTACTCCCAAAATTCAAATAAAAATATGTTGGGCTTTTAGAATATTCAAAAGTTTTTGTTAATTTTCTTAGAGTTTTCCGATTTTTAGTTAATTTTCTAAAAATAAAACAAAAATAAAAACAACAACCAGTGTACAGTTGAGATATAAAGGCAAATTAAAATTACTTAAATTGCCTGTAAAATCTCAACAGTAATTTTATATGAAACTACAAGTAAAGATCAAACTACAGAAGAAGAAAACACATTTTTTTGAATTTTTATGAATTTTTAATGAATTTTCTAAGGTTTTTAGTCTTTTCTAATTTTTATGGTTTTTATGGATGGAAATCAACAAAAATTGACTGAAATTAACACACAACAAAACACATAAATAGGAATTTTTTTTAGAATTTTTCAGGAATTTTTAATATTTTTAATTGATTTTTAAAAACATTCAGGAGCTATTTTTATGGTTTTTGAATTTTTAAAAATAGTAAATGAAAGCAAAATAAAACCAAAAATTCAAAGAAATTCCTACACTATGGCAGGAGCCATGTGTCAAAATTTCGTGATTTTTGGACAATATTTGCTATTTATTAAATCAAAAACTAAACACGCAGCATACATGGACCAAAATGCAACAAAAACATGGTTATAACACACATAAGAACTACAAGGTCCAACTTGCAATTTTCACATTAAATTCGCACATGTCCAAAATCAGTACGCATAGGGGTATAACTGCACATAATGAAACTATAACTTCAAAACATAACAGAGAATAAGCCAGGACGATAAATGCAATTAACCCACAAATACACGTGACGAAGCACGTGATACCATACAGGAAGGACTAAAGTGCGAATCGAAAAAACTACAAGGGCAAGAATGCAAAAAGTCGCACTGTATACTTTTATTTTACAGACTAAATGATAAAAGAAAATAAATGCAAGGTGGGATGAGCAATTTATCCATGCAACGCATGCGCTGCGCGTGGGGCGGACAGGTGGTGCGGTCCAAATGGGCGAAGGCGTGTAGCTCTAGTGCTGGCAGTTGTCAGAAGATGCGAACATGGGCGGTACAGAGGCTGTTAGATTTGACATCTAACGTCCTGACAGCTGCAGGCAATGAATGACTGTGATGACGTCTGGGCGAAGAAGTCGAACCGATGGCGGAGAGAGACACTGGAAGAACTCTGCCTGGGTGAGGTTCACCAGAGCATCGGCGATGATCCGATGCTCTGATGAACGATCAGGCGTTGGTAAAGGACTCGAGGGGTCCCTCCGTATCGGGTGAACTGATCAGATGGGATCGTGGACGGTCGGATCTCCGGGACAATGGCTGAGACTTGGGCGAGCTCCAGCGAAGCAAGACGAAGGCGATATAGGGGGTCTCCACACGCACTAGCACCTGCAGGGAAAATCTCAGACTTGGAGCAAAGCTCCGGTCAAGGTTATTGAATCTAAGACGAAGGGAAGCGGTGGTGAATGGAAGGGGGGTTTCCAGCGAAGTGATGGGGGAAACTGATGGCCTACTCCTGGCAATCCAAGCCAAGCCTACGATGATCAGGTTGCATAAGAAGGGTGACGATGAGCTGGGGCGTTGATCGGAATGGATGGGAGTGGCTGACGAAGCTCCGTCCGGCTGGTCGGAGTTGGCGGAGGTACGACGGAAGTGAAACTAAATATCTAACAGATACATGAGCTGAGGACTACGGGAAAGATACCTGAAGTTCCTGGAGGAATCCTGAGCTCCAAGGGGTGCTGTCGATGGGGGTCGTTGCCTCGACCTCGCTGCGTAAGGCAGGGGAGGCTCATCGTGGCGGTGCTTCGGCCACGAGTCTTAAGCGTCGGCTGCAACGCTCCTCTCCGATCACCAAGGGTCTCCTCCAATTGCTGTCCCCAAGGCGAAGGATTCTAGGGTCTCAAGGGAGTGTGCGGTGCGAGTTGGTGAGCAGGGGAGGCGATGGAAGATTATATAGCATGCTACAGGTAGTCGGAGCAATCGGGCAAGGGCGCACAATCCGAGATCAATCCATTACTCCCTAGGGATCCGCGAGGATCACTGATCCATTGGGGAGATGTGGGAGCCGAATTCGGGGCATGAGTGAGCAGGATCTGATTGAGAAAAATGGGAGAAGACGGGGTGTGAGTCGGATCCACGCGCAAAAGGGTCCGGGAGGGGTAGTTGACTGGGGTCAACAGCCCTCCTGGACCAATCAGAAAAAAGCTGGTCAAAATGATTTGTAAAATAAACTAAAAATAGAAAATGATTTAAATTAAAAAGTATTCAAAACGAAAAATATTTATTATTTTCTAAACTATTTTTTGTGATTTTTATTTATTTTTATGAAAAATAATTTAATCTATATACAATATATTATATTATATACATGTATAAAATACATATGTATTTTATACAATTATTTTTATTTTCTTATTTTTACACAAATACCCTAATTTTATATTTTATGTATTTACAACATAAAATTTGGAGTATAAAATAATTTTTTATTTTATTTTTATAAGTTATTTACAAGTATAAAATAAATAGGTAATGATACATATTTACATGTATTATGCACAAGGTGAGTGAGAGAATTTTATTTTTGTTTTATTTTAGAAATATATACAAGGGGTAAACACATCTTTATTTTATTTCTATTTTTGCAAAAAATATATACAGATAAGAAGGAGTATGTACAAGGTAGAGTGGCTCTATCTCTCTCTACTTATTTTGTTTGGCGATCAGGCCCATACTGGACCCTCCCTTGGGTTCAGGTCACTCAATATTTATTCTAAATATTTCCTTCTTTTTATTTTATTTTTTATTCTTTTATTTTTCCACAAATACATGCTAATTATTAATAATTAACAAATACATGCTTATTGCTAATTTATTGTATTTACAACTATATACATGATGTTTTGCCAAGATAAGTAGCTAAAATAAAAGAATAAAGAGTGATGAATGAGGATTCATCACCCCCATACTTTACTTTTGCTAGTCCCTTAGGAAACACTTATTTGAAAAAGAAGTGAAAAGACAAAGACAAAGAAAAAGAAGGTGAATCAAGATTGATTATTAAACTTGTCATCATTAAATTGAAGTATGGAGCTCAGTTAGACTTTTGGATTATTAATCGGAACCTTATTTGGACTTAGGTTTAAACTCAACAGCCTTTAAGTTCCACCAATCTATGGTTAAGACTCCTTAACAATCCAGATCAGAACAAGTCCACATACACAAACTCTAATGACCATGAATCTTTTCTTGTACTGCGTAAGTGATATGTAGCTCCCAACCTCAGAAATGGCAAAGTGACAACACCCCTCAACAAGGTAACTCTAATGCCCTAGTCTGGCAACTCTTTCCTCGAGGAGCGGGGTATTCCCTTCTAAGTTCAAGTTCAACCGGCTCAAGAACAGGGAGGAAGAAGAGAATGGACCATGGCCAGTGTAGCCATGTATCCTAGGGAGCCCAACCAGTATAGCTAAATCTCCCTGCTGCAAGCTTCATGAGATGGGCATGGGTAACATCAGCTTTGCTTTATTTGGCTATATACACTCTGGTGGGTATATCTTTTTTTTATCAGACCCACCACTTTTGGAGTTTTTCTTTTCGTTTTGCACATTTTTTTCGATGTGCATATGTACAACATATCTACATGTTGCATGGGTAACATCAGCTTTGCTTTATTTGGCTATATACACTCCGGTGGGTATTTCATTTTCTATCAGACCCACCACTTTTTTGGAGTTTTTCTTTTCATTTTGCACATTTTTTTCGATGTGCATATGTACAACATATCTACATGGTGCAACATATATACATAAGGAGTTTTTCCTCTTGAGCCAGTAGACTATCCCTCTTTTGAAGCATTATTGCAACCCACAACTCCTGTCTTTAGACCTCAATGCCACCAGACCAAGTTGAGACACACTTCCTTCACTAGAAGAAGAAGAGAGGTTCTGCCTAGAAGTACTACCCTCATATGCTACCCCAAGCCAAAGAAGACTGCCTCCTCACCACCTCATCCATAGAGAGCTAGGTGTAAAGTGCGGGTGCAAGTAAAGTCATTGTCTGTGAGAGTCATGTGTGTGTCGTTAAGTATTCTATTTAGGCTCATCAAGATGACATATGATTATAGCCTAGTGGACTCAAAGAATTAAGTTACCATGGACCTGAAAAGCCTCAACCCTAAGCCCTAAAGGTTCCTCTTAGAATTAGGTGGATTAAGGTCTTAACGAAGCTCCATTTTTCAATTTAATTCTAGGCTAGTTTAAATGTCAACTATGATTCAAAAAAACTGTACAGTATATACAAAAACATTTTTATGCAAAATGTGCAAATTTTTTGAAAAATGTTTGAATGCATGGCTGCAAAAGTTTTGCAAAATATTTACACACATTTACAAAAGGGTTTTTTTTGCAAAATTTTTGTTTTTCAAGATTTTACAAAAAATTTATACTATATATATAATTTTGATATCAAAATATTTACAAACTCTTTACATAAGAAACATTTTTACAAACATTTGTACAAAAATAATTTTGTAGATAGCTATGTATGTGCAATAAAGAATTTTGTGTACAAGAAAAATTTTAAATTGTTATAGGTTTTTAAGGATTTTAGCCATTTTATTTATTAACACACTCATACAAAGTACGAGTTATGGCTAAAGTATATATGAAATATATACGACACCCCCCTATACTTAGCTCGAACGACGTCCTCAGAGTGAATCAAGAGCGATGAAGAAGACATAATTCGGGCTTAGTATAGGGAAGTGAAAAGGAAAACTATACTACAACGATGAATGAAAGAATAGAATAGAAAAGAATCTCGGTATTTCCCTCTATACTTAGGATCAAATAATCCTAAGTATAGCAGGCTGTACACAAAGGGAAATCCTAGTGGGAGAATGTGTAGGGTCTACCTCCCCTATACTTTAGGGTAAAATATCCCTAAGTATAGGCAACAAAACAGAGGTAGAAAGAATCAAAAGGAAATTAAAAGTCTTACACCTCCCTATACTTAGGGTAAAGTACACCCTAATTATAGCATAATTAAAGATGCAAATGCGGTGTTGGACTGAAGAATTGTTTGATATGGACATCTGGATCTATACAAGGTGGAAGACAGTGATAATCAGGCATGAGATGCAATAGATGTGAGTCAAGAGACCACATCTCACGCAAAATGAATAGGGGAGACGTCAACGACCAGTGTCTCAAGATCTAGATATGGTTTGAGCCGCTGCCTGTTAACATGAAAGGTAGACTCAGATGACATCTAAGATATGTCAATGCTTCCATTGTCATGTACCTTTTGGACCAGATATGGTCCCTTCCACTTGCTCTGCAACTTCCCTGCAAATAATCTAAGCCTGGCATTGAACAACCATACTCTATGTCCTGGCTCAAACTACTTGTGGCTGATATGAGAATCATGACACTCCTTCACTCTCTCCTTGTACTGTAGGCTGCTTGAAAAGGCTGCATCTCTAAGCTCCTCCAAGGCTGCCAACTCTGCCCTCCTCTGCTCTCCTAACTTTCTGGATCCAAAATTATGTCTGTGACAGCCCAAAGTGACTTATGTCCAAGCTCAACAGGTAAATTGCAGGGCTTGCCATAAACGAGGTGAAAGGGAGATGTACCCAAAGGAGTCTTAAAGGACGTCCGATATGCCCATAAGACTGAGACCAAAAGCTGTGACCAATCCTTTCGATCAGGGCAGATGACCTTCTGCAATATAGTCTTGATCTCCCTGTTCGACACTTCAGCAAGACCATTGGTCTGAGGATGATATGGAGTGGCTACTCGATGGTCAATGCTGAACTCGCTAGCAAGGGCCTTTACCTTGTCGTCGACGAAATGAGACCCCCCCGTCAGATATCAACACTCTAGCTACCCCGAACCGTGAAATGATATTCTTCATCAAAAATCTGCATATAGTCCTGGCATCTACGGTTCGGGCAGAAACGACCTCATCCCAACGACTCACATAATCAACGGCCAACAGAATGTACTCGAATCCCTGACTCTTAGGGAATGGACCCATGAAATCGATGCCCCATGCGTTAAAAACCTCACAGAAGTGAATGAGCTGCATCAACATCATATCACACTATCCACAAGTGCCCATCCTCTAATAGTTAGTACACCTCTTCACGAATTCATCAGAATCCTTGAAGAGGGTAGGCCACCATAGGCCGGATTGGAGCACTTTTTGTGCCGTTCTCCTCCCAGAGTGATGTCCTCCTACCTCAAGCTTGTGGAAGTAAGTGAGGACGCTATGGTGCTCCTCCTGAGGAATGCACCGACGCCAGACGCTATCCCCTCCTTCATGATAAAGTACGGGATCCTCCCAATGGTAGAACTTGGCCTTCGTGAGGAAGGTCTCAAGTCGCTGCCTGGGCCAACCTTGTGGAACTTTCTTGGCAACAAGATAGTTCACAATTTCGGCGTACCACAGGAGCAAGGCGATAGCAAGGATCGCCTCATCTGGGAAGGTCTCAGAGATAGGATCAATCTGCTTAGAATCCTCAAGATGCTCTAATCGGGAGAGATGATCCGCCACCACATTCTTGACTCCAGGATTATCCTTAATCTCAATATCGAACTCCTGCAATACAAGGATCCATTTAACCAATCTCGCTTTAGCATCCTTCTTTGCCATGAGGTACCGGATGGTGGTATTATCTGTAAAGATAGTCACCTTAGATCCAATGATGTATGATCTGAACTTATCTAGGGCAAAGACTACAACTAGCATCTCCTTCTCAGTGATAGTGTAGTTTCGCTGTGCAGAATCCAAAGTACGGCTAATGTAGTGAATGGCAAATGGTACTCCATCCCTCCTCTGTCCCAGCACGACCCCTACGGCAAAATTGGAGGCATCTATCATGATCTCGAATGGGAGAGACTAATCGGGGGCTGAAGGACAGGAGCCTCAACAACTAGACTCTTGAGAGTCCCAAATGATGCAAGACACTTATCATCCATAATGAACTCGGTGTCTTTGGTCCGCAAATCAGTCAATGGTCGGACAATCCTGCTGAAATCATGAATGAAGTGTCGGTAGAAACCGACGTGCCCCAGAAAAGACCGCAACTGTCGCAAGTTGGACGATGGACTGAGTTTCCTAATGATATTCACCTTGGCCGGATCAACCTCCATGCCCATGTTGGAGATGATATGTCCAAGCAACATCCCCTGAGTCACCATGAAGTGACTCTTCTCCCAAGATAGCACAAGATGGACCTCGGTGCATCGCTGGAGGACGCAGTATAGGGAGTCAAGACAAGCATCAAACCCATCGCCATAGACCGAAAAGTCATCCATGAAGACCTCCAAGCACTCACTCACCATGTCCGAAAAGATGGACAACATGCACCTTTGGAATGTTGCCGGGGCGTTACATAGACCAAAGGGCATCCATCTGAAAGCATATGTCCCAAAAGGACAGGTGAATGTGGTCTTGTCCTGGTCTTCGGGCGCAATGGCCACCTGATTGTATCCGGAGTATCCGTCAAGAAAGCAGTAGTGACTTTTCCCAGCTAGCCTCTCTATAATATGATCAATAAAAGGCAGCAGGAAATGATCCTTCTTGGTGGCATGATTCAATCGTCTGTGGTCCACACAGACCCTCCAAGAAGTAGGTACACGGGTAGCGATCTCCTCTCCAAACTCACTCACAACTGTAGTGATGCTCGTCTTCTTGGGCACCACATGTAATGGACTAACCCATTTGGAGTCGGAGATGGGGTAGATAAAATCGACGCTCCACCATTTCAAGATCTCCTTCATGACAACTTCTCGAAGATTCAGGTTCAGCCACCGCTGGAACTCACGCGACGGCTTGGAATCCTCTTCGAGATAGATATGATGGGAACACAGGGCTGGACTTATCCCCTGGAGATCGGCTACGCTCCATCCTATCGCCTTGCAGTTCTTTTCAAGAACCTCCATAAAACGAGATTCTTGCTATCCAGTCAAATCCGCTGAGATAATGACTGGGTGCATCTCATGATGGCCTACAAGGAACCCCTATACTCCAGCGACTGCGGTAAGGGATTCAGCTCTGGACAACTAGGATCTGGCGGATCTGGTCTCTGAAAGCTCTGAGTGAACGCAACCAAATCTGCATGGGAGAACTCTTGCTGAACTTGAAAATCTGATGAAGACTGCTCTGCTGGTGTGTCTGTGCTCTGAATGGAATCAGTCTCCACCCTAGCTGCTAGCTTTGTGGAAATCAGACATAGAATCATATCATTGAACTCTGCCCAATCAATATCTGACTCCGAGGGATCTGAATCTGAATCAGAAGAAGTATCAACTGCCTCGCTCTCCTGAACACGATCTGCTGTCAGAAGTGTGTCCTGTACTAAGAATGCGCTCTCCAAGCTCTCCTCTACTAGAATCTATGCATCAGCGGAATATGAAGGTGAGAGGATGGCTCGTGAAATTGGGTCTGACCAAACTGCTTCATCATCTGTGATCACAAAATCGCACTCCTGGTGGATGTCTTTCTCTGCCTCTGTCATATGCTCTGAATCTGTAAGCGGCTTTGAGCAAGTTGAATCTCGCGCTCTAGTCTCATCGATTGTTTCTATTTGTATACTCTCGCCCTCGATGCGAAAGACCACCTTCCCGCTATCATGATCGGACACTACCTTGGCTGTGTCCAAGAACGGGTGTCCTAAAATGATGGGGTTATTGGTCATAGACTCAGGGATCTCCATGTCCAACACAACGAAGTCCACGCAGAATTTCAGGTCCTGAATTGTGACGACCACATCCTTTAGCAACCCTTTCGGCCTCTTGACAGATCGATCAGCAAACTGAAGGATCGTCCTGCTCTGTCGAAGAGGGCCTAACTCAAATTGGTCGAGTAAGGCTGTCAGAAGTAGGTTTATAGAACAGCCGATGTCTAATAGAGTCCGATCGAACCTCTGCTCATGTATCTGGCATCTGACATAAGGAGATCCTTCATCCGGCCTCTTGGATGGCAGACGGTTCTGGATGGCGAAGCAGGTGGTATGAGTGAGCACATGGATCTTTGAGTGGTGGTTCCTCCTCTTCCTGCGAATGATAGTCCTCTCTCTAAGGTTCCTCTGAAAGAGGGGGATGTGCTCCAAGGCCTCGTATAGAGTCAGCTGTATCTGAAATCTATCCATCACATGTTGGTTGAACTCTAACTGTTGGGATTTTTTGGATTTTCTTTTTTGGTCCTCCTAGCCAAGCGGAGTGCTTGGGGAAAGGAGATGGATGGGCCCTCCTCAGATGGAGAGCTAGGATCGGGTCCCTGATGCTGTGGCAAAGTAGAATCCATACAAACATCTCCAAGCATCATAGATGGACTCACAAATGAAGAACCCTTTCCTTTATTACCAGAATAGTCCTGAGATACAGCAGAAGGAAATGCAACAGGAATAGAAATGGTGGCCTCAGTACCACCTACGACATCTGGATTTGCGGCATCAGCACCACACTCTGGCTCAGCATCAAATCTGGTGGCATCAGCACCACCTCCTACATCTCGTGAAGTGACATCCTCAGTACCATCAGCTGGATCAACATCCTTGGTGGCGTCAGCACCACCGTCGTCATCATCATCACGAGCGGCATCAGCACCGCTCTCCCTCCTCGTCTGGCACTCCTGAATTTGCATGTGGTCATCGCTCAGACGAGGCACCGCCGGCTGGCATCCTACCGCTCCTAAGTGTAAAAAAGTCAGCATCAAAAGTGTATGCAGAAATATAACCAAGTGAATCACTAGGAGTGGCAACCTCTGTAAACTCTACCTGCTAGGATTTCCTCTTGAGGTTGTTCGGATTCGGCTCAATCTAGGTGGGTATGGCGGCCTTTCCCTTCACTATCTCTCTCATCTCCTGATGGAACTTATCCATCTCCCGTCTGAAGGTAGCCTGTTGCTCGGAGATGAGGCGGGCTAGATCATCTAAGGCTGGGTTCTCATAGGCACGCCCCTGAGAACTGGACGGGTGGCCTCTCTGAAAGTGAGGTTGCTGCTGAGGATGAGAGGGATACTGCCGCTGTGGATGATGCTACTGAGGCTGCTACTGCTGCCTCCACGACTATCCCTGCTAATAGGGACGAGGACCATGCTGCTGGTAATGTGGCTGTGGATGTGGATATGGGAATTGGGGCTGCTAGTGTTGATGGATGATCTGGCCACCCTGAACTGGAGGCTACTGCTGGGAAGTGGTACCTCCGGTCGACCAACGAAATCTAGGATGGTCTCGTCGGATCCCAGGCTGAGGTCGGTCATACCAAATCCCGTTGACGTCCATCAACATCTCCTGCTCGGAAGTGGATGGGGGAAGAACTGCCAGGGGCTGATACGGCTGGTAAACCATCATCTGGTTGTCCTGAGATTGTGGTGGCTGGACATACTGCTACTGCTGCTGCTGGAACAGCTCCGCCTGAATATGGTGTACCTGTCGGTAGTGGGCGGAGGGCTGGGTCGAGCTGCTGCTGCCGGTATCTTCCCGTGACTGGAGACGAGGCTGAGAAGTCGTCTGTGCCTCCTGGAGATACATGATCTGGGTCTCCAGGTCACTCAGCGTCTGTGCCATCTGATCGATCTGAGTCATGCCCTGGCACTGCTTCTTTTCTATCAACTCGATCCGGTCCAACTTCTCGCTGATAATCCCCATATCATCGGCCGTCAACTCTGCCTGTCTTGCTGCGGCTGTTGATGATGTAGATGGACCGGCATCAACCCGTGCTATCCTCTGATAGGACACGGCCTGTGGTGTGGGCTTCCCCTGTGCATACAGTCGGTCTGGGACATCACCATGTAGTTCTCTGCCATATCCTCGTAGATGGCCCAAACCTGATCCTCATCCTTGGTGAAATAGGAACCCCCACAAGATGCATTGACTAGCCCCTCAACTCCAGTGTAAGCCCGCAGAAGAAACTTTGGACAAGGTTGAGCTTAGATATATCATGATGGCGACACCGGTCTATGAGCTCCCCTAATCTGTCCCATGCCTCGTGAAATTACTTGATGGGGAGCATGAAAAAGTTGCTGATCAGGGCCCCGGCTGCGTTCATCCGGTCGAGTGGATAGTACTTGTTCAAGTACTCATTCCGGAGTTGTTCCCACGTCGTGACAAATCTCCCTAGGTGCTTCAACCAGTTGGCAGCTCTGTCTACAAGGGAGAATGAGAAGGACATCATCTTGATGGTGTCCTCATCCACGAGACGATCATGGACAGTACTTCAGATCATCTCGAACTCCTGAAGATGGAGGTGTGGCTCCTCTGTGGAGAGTTAGTGGAAGCGGGGTAGAAGTTGAATCGTCTGAGGTGGGAGCCTGAAATCTCCCAAAATGGATGGCAGCACTATCCATCTATGGGTTAGAGTTGCACCAGGGCTGTGCAACTCCCTCATCGGTCGTGCAGGTGCAGGTTGTGCTGGTTGCTCAGGCTCTCTATCGTCGGGAATGTCTCCTCCTCCTCCACCGGCTCTGCACTGCTCTCTGTCGGCTCGCATCTGCTCCATCTCTCGGCCCACGTCCACCATGAAAGCCCCCTGATCCCCGATCTGATGCTTCATGGTCTATAGGGAGGCTAACAAGGTGTCGTTGATGGCACCCTGATCAAGTACATACGTCTGGTTCCTGCTGGGTCCATCGGTGCGCTCCTCACTGCTGGCCATGGTCTCTGCAAAGACAAAAGACCCAAACTCAGGTGTCGATAAATCAACTGTCTGCTGCAGGATCTGCTCGGGCACCTCAGGACTGGTAGAAGGATGGTCGAGGGGGAACAGTGCATAGTCAAACTTTGGTTTGGAGAGCGGGTCTCGGCTCTCGCGAACCAGCCTAGACGAACGGGTCGGAGTGCTCGAAAGCGGTGCAGCCAGAGGCTGCCTAAGGGACCTCCGACCCATCATCTTGATGTGGCGAGTGAAGGAAGATGAGATATGGAAAAGCACACAAGATCGGGAAAGAAAACCCCCAATTCACCTACTCACGCAGAGCTGATGACCGTAAAGGTTCGGTCTTTTATCTTGTCGATTTTATTAGGTGATAAAACAGTCTTTCAGAGCGATTAAGAGAGCTGTTAGGAATCCCACACTCCCAAGAGACTGTCCCGATCCCAATTCTAGGTCTTTCCCAGCCAGTACAAGTCGCAGACCATTTACCGGCTACCCGATCGACTCGCTCTGTTAAGGATATCACAACCCTCTTTACCGGAGACCGGAGCGATTCTCACTGGAGAATGACTAACCCGAAACCAATAGTCTGAAGAAAGGTCAAATGTGTCTCTAACCTAGTGTGCGGGTCACCCTCTCGCTCATCCAAACCATAAAATGAGGGGATTACTCTCCCAAGACAGATTTTAAGGTGAGGTGTCTATTAGGGTCAAGTATGCTTAAATAGTCCCAATTTTATGATTTTTCTTTTTAGGTATTTTTCAAATAAAACAACGCCTAACGAATTTTTCGGTTCTCCTGGTTATTTTAAGTCCAAAACAAAGGGAGAAAGTGAAAAGCTGATGCGCGACTAAACACGATGATGCATGCAGAGTAAGAGATGCGTACCTTACTCCTGCTCTCTACATGCAAAGTGATCCGTGCATAAATTAAAAGGCAGAAATAAACCTATCTATATGATGCAAGAAGAAATCGACCTTAGACAAATAATTTCTACTCGTGAAGAACTGTAGCTAACGGGTCAACAAGAGGGGTCGGGGTCCAGTCTCTGATGCCGATCGGTGTCCGCCACAACGGATCCTGCTAGCGCTGTATATAGCCTCTAGCGGCACGTGACCCCTCAGGTGACCAGGTTAACTTTTTATTGGTGAGATAATTAATAAGGTCCAATTATGATCTATAGGAACATGCAATCAATTAGGGTTGGGCCTTAAGTAATTACGTCACAAAGCAAGCAAAAATCCTAAGTCTAATGGACAAAACCTTCGAGAAAGTAATTAAAAGAAATGTAGTCAAAAACTAAAACTGGCAAAAATCCTGGGGAGTTCCCCCGGGCACACCGGTGCTCGGCGAAACATACCTCAAGATAACCACCAAGTCTGAGTCTGAGAGTTTGTCATGTGTTATTACAATAATAATATGCAAAAAATAAACCTAAGCTAAACTAAACTAACTACACTACGGCTCCCAAACTTCTAATCCTCCTCTCCTACGCTCTCCCATGGCTCGATGCAGAAACGAGCAGCCTCCAAGTCACGCGGGTGCCTCGTCTCTCCGAAGATAGCCGCCCTCGCTCCTACCCTCGCAAGAAAAGCAGAACAAAAATTTTGTCAGTCCACAGGTATTATAAAAATGGAAAATAAAATAAAATAAAAGGAAAACAAAGTCAAAAATAACAACAAATAAAATGGAATAAAAAGAAATGAAACAAAAACAAAAACAAAAATAAAAAGAAATCAAAGAAAAGAAAAAAAGAAGAAAAAGAAAGCCGAAAAAGGGAAAACTGACTACTAAGCCATGCTCCTCGGCAACGGTGCCATTCCGATGAGCGAAAATCCTGAGCGACTAAGAGAAAAAAGTATCAATGGTCGTTGTGACCTCAACCACTCGGATCAGGCTCAATCAAGAAAAAGAGAAGACCACCAAAATATAAATCAAGCAATCAAATCGAGAAAGCGTTCTCGCTAATTTATTTTACCTGGTATAGCTACCAGGGTCGAACACAAGGAGCACGATAAGCTAACGCTACGAAGTAGTCGGGGATCCAAGAAAATAAAAGAAAATGGTTGTTTTTAATTTTTCAATTTTTTTATGATTTTAAAATATGAGAAAAAGGACAAAAGAAGTCAAAAATACACAATCAAACAATTATTTAAAGCATCAAAATTACTCCGAAAAATCAAATAAAAATATTTTTGGGTTTTTAAAATATTCAGATGTTTTTGTGATTTTTCTTAGATTTTTTTAATTTTTAATTATTTTTCTAAAAATAAAACAAAAATAAAAACAACAATCAGTGTACAACTGAGATATAAAGGCAAATTAAAATTACTATAATGCCTATAAAATCTTAACAATAATTTTATTGAAACTACAAGTAAAAATCTAACTACAGAAGAAGAAAACACATTTTTTGAATTTTTATGAATTTTTAATGATTTTTTCTAAGGTTTTTAGTATTTTCTAATTTTTATGGCTTTTTTAGATGGAAATGCAACAAAAATTGGATTGCAATTAAAACACAACAAAGCACACAAATATAAATTTTTTTGGAATTTTTTAAGAATTTTTAATATTTGTAATTGATTTTTAAAAACAATTAGGAGCTATTTTTATGGTTTTTGAATTTTTTAAAATAGTAAATGTAAGCAAAATAACACCAAAAATTCGTAGAAATTCCTACACTATGGAAGAGCCGTGCATCAAAATTTCGTGATTTTTGGATAATATTTTCTATTTATTAAAGGGATTTTTACCCGACAGACCCTATAATCTTTGCCAATGACCTTTACGACCTTTGAAACATAGATATTCCTCCCTCGTCCCCGTAAACTTGCTCCGTCTTACCCCTCTAACCCTACCGTTAAATTGACACATCTAGAGTTAACTTCCTTGGGTTAAAAACGAGTTAATCTAACCAATCCGCGATCGGACGGCTAGAATTAAGCAAGATAAGAAAAAAAATCCTCCCTCCTTTTACAGCTTCCCCTCCCACGAAACTCAAGCTGATGGGAGGAGGTACGAGGGCAGCGTTCCACCTAGACGAGGTAGAGGGAGAGGGGCTTCAACCAGTGGTGGGGGGGGGGGTTGTTCGCAGGGGAGGTAAAGGGGCGGGGGGTGCTGGGGACGAGTGGCGTAGGCAGCGTGCAGGGAGCCAGGGGAGCGCTGGGGGGGGCTTCGAGCAGGGGAGGTTGGGGCTTCAAGCAGGGGGAGGGAATGGCACGTATAGTAAATTTGATAGATAAAATGGGTATAATGTACAAGAAGATAACATAATCTGTTTAATTTTAACGGCTAAATGGATGAGGGTTAACCACAGGGTCTGTAGGGTAAAGGTTAACAAGTTTATGGAGGTGAGGGAGGAATTACGATGTTTCAAAGGTCATAGAGGTAATTGACAAAGATTATAGGGTCTGCTGGGTAAAAATTCCTTTATTAAATCAAAAACTAAACACACAGCATACATGGACCAAAATGCAGCAAAAACATGTTTCTGGACCAAACAATAACACGTATAAGAACTACAGTGTCCTATATGCAATTTTCACATTAAATTCGCACATGTCCAAAATCAGTACACACAGGGGTATAACTGCAAATAATGAAACTATAACTTCAAAACATAATAAAGAATAAGTCCAGGACAATAAATGTAATTAACCCACAAGTACATGTGACGAAGCACGTGATACCACACATGAAGGACTAAAGTGCGAATCTTAAAAACTACAAGGGCAAGAATGCAAAAAGTCTCACTATATACTTTTATTTTACAGACTAAACGATAAAAGAAAATAAATGCAAGGCGGGCTGAGCAATTTACCCATGCAGTGTGCGCTGCGCATGGGGCGGACAAGTGGAGCGCTCCGAATGGGCTAAGGCGTGCGACCCTAGCGCTGGCAGCTGTTAGATCCAACAGTCGTCAGAAGATGCGGAAGTGGGCGGTACAGTGGCTGTTAGATCTGACAGCTAATAGCCTGACAACTGCAGGCAATGAACGGTTGTGATGGCGTATGGGCGAAGAAGTCGATCCGACGGCGGAGAGAGACATTAGAAGAACTCCGCCTGGGCGAGGTTCATCAGAGCACCGACGATGATCAGACGCTCTGATGAACGATCGAGCGTTGGCAAAGGACTCGAGGGATCCCTCCGCATCGGGTGAACGGATTAGATGGGCTCGCAGACGGTCAGATCTCCGAGACGGTGGCTGAGACCTTGGCGAGCTCCGGCGAAGCGGGTCGAAGGCGATATGGGGTGTCTCCACGCACACCAGCACCTGCAGAGCAAAGCTCAGACTCGGAGAAAAAGCTCGGTCAGGGTTATTGAATCTAAAACGAAGGGAAGCAGCGATGAATGGAAGGGGGGTTTCCAGCGAAGCGATGGGGGAAACCGATGGCCTACTACTGGCAATCCAAGACAAGCCTAGGATGATCAGGTTGCGTAAGAAGGGTGACGATGAGCTGGGGCATCGATCGGAACAGATGGGAGTGGCTGACGAAGATCCGACCGGCTGGTCGGAGCTAGCGGAGGTGCGGCGGAAGTAAAACTAAAGATTCAACAGATACATGAGCTGAGGACTATGGGAAAGATGCCTAAAGGTCCTAGAGGAATCCTGAGCTCCAGGGGGTGCTGTCGATGGGGGTCGTTGCCTCGACCTCGCTGCGTAAGGCGGGGGAGGCTCGTCGCGGCGGTGCTCCGGCCATGAGTATTGAGAGTCGGTTGCAGCACTCCTCTCCGATCACCAAGGGTCTCCTCCGATTGCTGTCACCTAGGTGAAGGATTCTAGGGTCTCAAGAGAGTGTGCGGCATGAGCTGGTGAGTAGGGGAGGCGACGGAAGATTATATAGCATGCTCCAGGTAGTCAGAGCAATCGGGCAAGGGAGCACAATCCGAGGTCGATCCGCGTCTCCTTAGGGATCTGCGAGGATCACTGATCCACTAGGGAGATGCGGGCGCCGAAATCGGGGCATGAGTGAGCATGATCCAATCGAGAAAATGGGAGAAGACGGGGTGTGAGTCGGATCTACACGCAAGAGGGTCCGGTAGGGGTAGTTGACCGGGGTCAACATCCCTCCTGAACCAATCAGAAAAAAAGCTAGTCAAAAAGATTTGTAAAATAAATTTAAAATAGAAAATGATTTCAAATTAAAAAAGTGTTCAAAATGAAAAATATTTATTATTTTCTAAACTATTTTTTGTAATTTTTATTTATTTATGAAAATGTAATTTTTATTTTCTTATTTTTGTATAAATATCCCAATTTTATATTTTAATTTTTTACAACATAAAATTTGGAGTATAAATTAATTTTTTGTTTTATTTTTTTAGTTATTTACAAGTATGAAATAAATAGGTAATGATACATATTTCATGTATTATGCACAAGGTGAGAGAGAAAGAATTTTATTTTTGTTTTATTTTAGAAATATATACAAGGGGATAAACACATATTTTTTTATTTCTACTTTTGCAAAAAATATATACACATAAGAAGGAGTATGTACAAGGTATAGTGGCCCTGTCTCTCTCTACTTATTTTGTTTGGCGATCATGCCCATATTAGACCCTCTTAGATTCAGGTCACTCAATATTTACTCTAAATATTTCCTTCTTTTTCTTTTATTCTTTATTCTTTTATTTTTGCACAAATATATGCTAATTATTAATAATTAACAAATGCATGCTTATTGCTAATTTATTGTATTTACAACTATATACATGATATTCTGCTAAGATAAGTAGCTAAAAAAAAAGAATAAAGAGTGATGAATGAGTATTCATCATGCTCCCACCACATCTATCGAGAGGATGACGCTAATCCTTCACGTGAGTTCCAGTGTAGGCTGAACCTGAATCTTCTAGATGTGGTCATGAATGAAATATCCAAGTGGTGGGGTGCTGATTTCACTTACCCCATCTCTCACTCCAAGTGGGTTAGTCCATTACATGTGGTACCCAAGAAGATGGGTATCACTACAGTTGTCAGTGAGTCTGGAGAGGAGATTGCTGCATGTATACCTACTTCTTGGAGGGTCTGTGTGGACTACAGACGATTGAATCAAGCCACCAAGAAGGATCACTTTCCACTACCATTCATTGATCATATTATTGAGAGATTGACTGGGAAGATTCATTACTGCTTTCTTGACAGGTACTCGGGGTATCATCATGTGGCCATTGCGCCCGAAGACAGGGATAAAATGACATTCACTTTTCTTTTTGGAACGTATGCTTTTAGATGGTTGCCCTTTGGATTATGTAATGCCCCAGATACATTCCAAAGGTGTATGCTTTCCATCTTTTCGGACATGGTGGGTAACTGTTTAGAGGTCTTCATGAATGATTTTTTAGTCTACAATGGTGGGTTTGATGCTCGTCTTTCTTGCCTAAAACGAGTGCTTCAGCGGTGCATCGAGGTCAACCTTATTTTATCTTGGGAGAAGAATCATTTTATGATGACTCAAGGGATTGTTCTTGGTCATATCATCTCCTAAAGGGGCATGGAGGTCGATCCGGTCAAGGTGGATATTATACAGATACTTAATCCGTCATCCAATTTGAAGCAGTTACAGTCTTTTCTGGGGAATGTTGGTTTCTACAGATGGTTCATTTAGGACTTCAGTCCTATTGCCCAACCGCTTACCGATCTTCTCAATAAAGACACCGAGTTCATTATATATGATAAGTCTCTTTCATCATTCGAGACTGTCAAGAATTTAGTTGTGCAAGCTCCTGTCCTTCAGCCACGCGATTGGTCTCTCCCATTCGAGATCATGACATATGCTTCTGATTTTACCATAGGGGTTGTGCTTGGATAGAGGAGGGATGGATTGCCATTTTCCATACACTATGCTAGCAGGACTTTGCATGCTGCTCAGCGGAATTACACTATTACATAGAAGGATATGCTAGCCGTAGTATTTACTCTTGATAAGTTCAGATCGTATATTCTCAGATCTAGAGTGGCAATTTACACAGATCACATCATCATCCCGTACTTAATGACTAATGAGGATGCCAAGGCACGTTTGACTAGATGGATCCTTCTACTCCAAGAGTTTGATATTGAGATTAAGGAAAAAGCTGGAGTCAAGAATGTGGTGGCAGATCACCTCTCCCGATTATATCATCTTGAGGATTCTGAGACTACCACACCTATCATTTAGACATTGACGAGGCAATTCTTTCTATCACCTGTCTCCCATGGTATGCTGACATTGTGAACTATCTTATTGCTAAGAAAGTTTCAAAAGGTTGGACCATGCAACGACTTGAGACCTTCCTTACGAAGGCCAAGTCGTACCATTGGGAGGATCCCACCCTTTATCACAAAGGAGGGGATAGTGTTTAGTGTCGGTGTATTCCACAGGAGGAACACCATAGCATCCTCACCTATTCCCACAATCTTGAGGTAGGAGGACATTACTCTGGGAGACAGACAACACAAAAGGTGCTCCAATCCAGCCTTTGGTGGCCAACACTCTTCAAGGATTCATATGAATTCGTGAAGCGTTGTACTGACTGTCAGAGGGTGGACAGTTGTGGTCATAGAGACATTATGACGATGCAACCCATTCACTTCTATGAGGTTTTTGACGCATGTGGCATCAATTTTATGGGTCCATTCCCTAAGAGTCAGGGATTCGAGTACATTTTGTTGGCTGTAGATTATGTGAGTCATTGGGTTGAGGCCATCCTCACCCGAGGCGTTGATGCGAGGATCGTTTGTAGATTTTTGAGGATGAATATCATATCATAGTTCAGGGTTCCTAGAGTGTTGATTTCTGATGGAGATACTCATTTTATCAATGACAAGGTAAGGGCCCTTGCTAACGAGTTCAACATAGACCATAGAGTTGCCACTCCATATCATCCACAGATGAATGGTCTTGCTGATATTTCAAATAAGGAGATCAAGACTATATTATAGAAGGTTGTCCGCCTATACCGAAAGGATTGGTCACAACTTTTTGACTCGGTCGTGTGGGCCTATAGGACATCCTTCAAGACACCTTTGGGTACATCTCCATTCCGACACATTTATGGATAGCCATGCCACTTACATGTTGAGATTAAGCACAAGTCACTTTGGGTAGTCACTGAGATACTTTTGGATCTTGAGAGTATAGGGGATCATAGGAGAGCAGAGGTGGCAGCCCTGGAGGAGCTTAGAGATACAACCTTTTTAAATAGCTTACAGTATAAGGACCAAGTAAAGATAATGCATGATTCTCACATCAGTCATAAGCAGTTTGAGCATGATCAGAAAGTATGGCTATTTGATGCTAGATTGAGGTTCTTTCCAGGGAAATTATATAGCAAATGGGAAGGTCCTTACTTGGTCAGAAAGGTGCATGACAACGGTAGTATTGATATATCTGAGTTGTCTTCTGAGTCCACCTTTCGAGTCAATGGTCAGTGTCTGAAGCCCTTTCGTTATCATGATTCACTGACCGTTGATTTTGCCCCTATCCATTTTGTATGGATGTGTTCTTCGACTCTCTCTTATGCCTCTCATACCTGAGTTACACTTCGTTCTACCCCTCTGTATATCCATGTTGTCTACATTATATATTCATTCGTTTTGTTTAACACTCCACGCCTCATCATATGATTTTTTCTATACTTAGGATGCAATTTATCCTAAGTATAGGGGGTATTGAACTTGTGTTGTTCACATATATGTTCAATCTATTACCTTTGTTTTGCCACCTATACTCAGGGGCATCTGACCCTAAGTATAGTGAAGGTAATATCTATTTTTCCTTCTTCTCTCGCTTGTCCCACAACTGTTGATATTCTTCTCTATACATAGGAATATTATACCCTAAGTACAGGGTGGGCAAGTCGAGTGCATGATTTTGTACATTCTATTCCTCGGTCTTCCCCTTTTGTACAGTCTTCTCTATTTAGGATTACTTGATGCTAAGTATAGGGGAAATCACTGATTTCTATTCATTTTATTTCCTTCTTTGAGTCATTGTAGTATAAGATTCTTTTCATTCTTCTATACTTAGCACAAGTTATATGTTCCTTTGTCGCTCTTTGATCACTCTGAGGACATCGTTCGAGCTAAGTATAGGAGGGATTTCGTATGTATTGTATATATACTTTAGCCATAACTTGTACTTTGGGGGTAATAATATGACTATTATTGATATAAAAATGTGTGTAAACTTTTTTTTATAAAAGTTTTCCAAAACTTTTTGTAAAAACCTTTGTAAAATTATTTTTGTATAAATTTTTGTAACATGTTTGTAAATTATTTTGTGTATCAAAATTATGTATATGGTATTAACGTTTGTAATATGTGTGAAAGCAAAATGTTTGCAAAAACCTTTTTGAAAAGCTGTTTGTAAAGTGATTTGTAAAATAGTTTGTAAAACTAGTTTTGAAAAAGGTTTTGAAAACATTTTGGAAAAAAATTGAAAAATTTTGTAAAATATTTTGTCACATGGGTACTAAATTACGGGTATACCAAGTAGCTATATATATGTGTTACGAATTCTATGTAAATAAAACCTATATTTATTTGTAAACTTTGTATATAAACTCTTGTGTATAAAATCCCTTTACAAAATTCTTGTAGATAAAATCTACTTGTAAAAACTGTATATGAAACTTGTAAATAAAACCCTTGTTATTATGTTCATATTATTGGAAATATTTTTGTAAAAACTTACTTTCTTGCTTATTAAAAATATTTCTAAAATTGGCAAAAATTCTTTGAAAACCTTTTCAAAAAGATTTTTATCTTATCCTTTCTTTTCAAATATTTTGTAAATCTTTCATGCACGCATGTGTATATGCATTTTTCAGAACAGAATGGATATTTAAACTAGTCTGGATTAAAATTTAAGAATGGAGCTTGGTTAAGAGCTTAATCCACTTAATTTCATTGGAATCTTATAGGAACTGGAGTTGAGACTTTTCAGGTCCTAGTGACTTAATTCTTTGAGTCCACAAGACTATGTTCACATGTCATCTTGATTGGTCTAGAACACTTAATAACACACGCATGATTCTTCTAGATAGTGGCCTTAACTTGGGCAAGCAGTCTACACGTAATTCTTCATGGATGAGGTGGTGAGGGGGCAGAATCCTTTGGCTTGGGGTAGCACATGGGTGTGTAACAACTAGTGGGATCATCCGTCTTCCTTTAGGGAGGGAAGTGCATCTCAACCTAGTCTAGTAGCATTGATGTCTAATGAAAGGATGTTGTGGGATTGCGATAATACTTCAAAGAGGGATAGTCTACTAGCTCAAGAAGAAAATCTCCTTATGTACATGATGCACCATGTAGATATGTTGTATATATATGTCACAAAAAATGCAAAAACTCCAAAAAAGGGGACATGGTCGATTGAAAATAAAATGCATGCCAGAGATATATAGCTGAATAAGCATAGCTTATGTGATACATGGTCTCATCTCAGGGAAGCTTGCATATGGAGACTTGACTACACTATCAAGATCCAAAGGATGCGTGACTACATTGGCCATAGTCCATTCTCTTCGTTCCCCTCTTCATGAGCCAGTTGCACTTGAACTTAGAAGGGAATACCCTGCTCCTCGAGGAAAGAGTTGCTAGATCGGGGGACTACAGTTACTTTGTTAAGGGAGGTTGTTTCTTTGTCATTTCTAAGGTGGAGAGCTATCTATCACTTACAAAATACAAGTAAAGATTCATAGTCATAAGAGTTTGCATATGTAGACTTGTTTCCACATGGTTGTTGAGGTGACTTGAATAGGAGTCTAATTGAACTTAGAGACTGTTAGGTTTTAAGTCCATTTCCCAATAAGGTTCCGCCAAACTAATAATCCAAAGGTCTGACCGAGCTCCATACTCCAATTTTATGAAGATAAGTTTAATAATCAATATTGTTCTAAATTTCTTGTCTTTTCTTTTCTTCTTTTTCACTTATTTTTCAAATAAGTGTTTGCTAGGGGACTAGCAAAGGTAAAGTATAGGGGTACAATTAATCCCTGATTCACATCCTTTATTCTTTTATTTTAGCAAAATTCCCTATGCAAAGTATCTATAAATATGTATCAATTACTATAAATTAGCATCATGCATGAATTTGTTAATATTGTGTAATTAACATTCTTTTTGACCAAAATAAAACAATAAAGAATAAAAAAAGAATAAAATAAGAATGTATTTATTCAATAAATGTAGACTGACTCGAACTCCGAGAGAAGACCAAATATTTGCCTGATCGACAAGGAATAAAGTAGGGAGAGATATGGTCCTTATCTTGTAAATATTCATCATTATTCATTATGTATATATATATCTAAATAAAATAATCTCAAAATAAATAAATTCAATTTCCTTAATAAAATTAGTAAATAAAAGTATAAAAAAATAAAAATAAGTAGAAGGTGTACAAATGCACAACACTTATACTTGTATATATCTACTTATTTATTTATTTTGTAAATAATTTGCATATATTTTGCATTTTTGACACTTGTACATACTCTTAATAAATAAATTAAAATAAAATTCATAAAAAACAAAAAAAATTAAAATAAAATCATCTTCTCATTGTACAAAGTACCATACATGTATATATTATATATAACATCTATTTATTTATACATATAATTATTTTGTAAAAATAAAATAAAAATACTTTTATATCCCTCAAATTATTTTGTAAATAAATAAAATATAAAATTATTATATTTTTGTAAAAATAAAATAAAAATACATGCATGTGATATATAGGTATATTATACCTGTACATAATACCACATAATGTATACACGACAGTATATTTAGTAAAAATAATTAAAAATTACAGAAAAATAGTTTGAAAAATAACAAAAAGTTTTCATGTTTATAACTTTTTATTTTAATTTCATTTACTATTTTTAATTGGATTTTATTTGAATATGTAAATTCTTTAATTCTGATTGGGCCAATTGGGATTGTTGACCACAGTTAACCTTTCCCCCAAGTCAGGTCAGACCTGACTTCTCCTCGTCGAAGATGTTTTCTTGACTTTTTCCCGCTCGACTCTGACCATTTTTACCATTGGTTCCTACGCCTGATTCTTTGTCGAGGATCTGCGATCCTCGTGGATCCCTAGGTAGCTTCAGATCCTCCTAGGGCTTCACTCCTTCACTCGATCCTTCTAGACCCTTGAGAATCCTATAAATCATCTCCACCCGCCTCCCTCACTCAGCAACTCATCCCTCATGCCTCCTCTCCTCTACTTGCTTCTTCAGGATCATGAAAGGGTTATAGAGTATCTTTTGGAAGCTCGGATTGGTGCTTGGTTGCACATTGCTTGTCTCGTGGCCGAACATCTACCATAGCAAGCCTCCCAAGCCTTCCACCACATGGTTGAGGCCACAACCTCGCCTCCACCTTCACTGCACTTTGTTGATAATTTCCATATACTCAGGTACCTCCTTTCCTTTTCCATTTTGCCAGTTCACTTTGATTTTGTCTGTCAGCTATCACCAGCCATCTTATCTCCGATCACTGAGTCGAAACTCTGTATCGCACACCCATCCGCACCGATCAAAGCCTCACTCCACCGTTCATCTCCTCATGCAACTTGACCCCCCTACATCCTGCTCACAGGAGCTAGATTAGGATAGATCTCCTTACTCCATTCTCGCCGGAGATCAACTTAGAATCCCATGCTGCTTCCCTTACTTTCAGTTGCAATAACCCCAGGCCGAGGCTTAGAATCAAGCTACGATACTTCTTGTAGGCTTAGGAGCATGAACTTGAGCATTCACAAACCCCAGTTGCTCTGGTAGAGCGACTCTAGTTACTCCACTCCTTAGATCTTCATCTGACAGTCCCTTGCTCCGTCAGAGCACGTCAGTTGACGCACACCACTCCTAGAGACGTGTTGAGCCTCTCGGCAAGCCGATCAGAGCTGAGGAGTGCCATATATATCCGATCAAAACTCACCGACTTCATGTTCTTCCAAAGCCCTTCACGTCCGTCAGATGAGGAGCCCACATTCCAGACAAGATCGGGATCATTGATCCATGCCCAAAAGCTGATGGTCTGATCAGCTTTTTAGCTGATCTGCAGTGCACGTCCTAGACATTCTCTGAGCCGTCAGATTCTACTAGAGCCATGTGTTGCCCCCGCCTACAAGCGTATATTGCATTTTCTACCCGATTGTTTATTTTATTTCACTTTACTATGTTAAGTGTAATAATTAATTAAAGACATTTTGTAGTTTAGACCTTGGATTTTTATTATTTGCAATTCAGTCTAGTTGAGTTGAAGTCAAGTGTGGCTTCACGTGTTTCTGGTGCATTTGCAAGTTCTGCCCTGAGCTTTTTACTAATTAATGAAGTAGAGGATGTTTTCATTATTTGCACTTATGCCCCTGTGAATGCTTAGTCACGTGTAGCGCATGTTTTAGCTGGACAATTTGCATTAAGGCCCCTACAATTCTATTGCATGTTATCTTTAGGCCCTTGAAACTTAAATATTTGCAAATAGGTCCTCGCTTCACTGCATTTTATTTTTGTTTCTTACTAATTGCAATAAATATTAATTTGGCCTTAAAAATCCTCGAAAAATTAGTATTAGCTCCTGCTACTGTCTAATTTAGGTGGTAATTTTTGTGTGCCGAATTTCCTTGATTATCTTTTATTAAAATTCAAAAACCAACCAAAAAGTTCCTGGTTGCATTACAAAAGTGAAAAAATTCGAAAATGATTTAAAAATTCCAAAAAATTATTGTAGGTGTATTTCATCTTGTTCTAACTACTATATAAATTTCAGCTCATTGTTTTCTATAAAACCCTAAAATGTCAAAACACTAAAAAGTTATAAAAAAATAATATAAAATCAATAAAAATCCACAAATTACATCTTAAGTTTTTGATTGTAGATATTTCCTTATAGTTTATAATAAAAGTAGCTCCCAAGAGTTTTGAGTTTTTTAGTATTTTAAATTACAGAATTCTCCTGACTGTGCATTGTTTACTTCTTTTCTCAGTTTTTTATTTTTAAAAAATCCAAAAATAATTGAAAAATTCTCTAAAAACCCTTATAAACAGTATAAAATCTATAAAACCCATAATTATTTTTACTTTAATTTTCTGTGCACTTTCATAATATTAAAAAATACAAAAATAGGTGTTAATGTGCATTTTCTTCCTTGTTCATATTTGCCTTATTTTGAAAATTAAAAATTTGCAAAATTAAAACCACTACAAATGGAATAAAAATCCTTCGATTCTTTGATAATTTCTTTTTTCTTTTTCATCATTTCTTCTTTTTTTTTCTTTTCATTTTTTTCATTTTTTTCTTTTTTTATCTTCTTTTTTTTCTTTTTTCACTTTTTTCTTTCTTTATTTTTTTCTTTTCTTCATTATTTTCTTCTTTTTTTCTCCCTTTTTTCTTATTTTCTTTTTTTACAATTTTTTATTTTTTCTTTTTCTTTTTTTATTTATTTTTTATTTTTTTTATTTTTTTTATTTTCTTCTATTTTTTTCTTTCTTTTTTTCATTTTTCATTTTTCTTTTTTCATTTTTTCTGTCTTATTTTACTTTTTTTCTCTCTTCTATTTTTTTCGTTTTTTTATTTTTTATTTTTTCCTTTTATTTTTATTTTTCTTTTCCATTTTTTTCTTTTTTTCTTTTTCTTTTCTTTTTCTTTTCTTTTTCTTTTTCTTTTCTTTTTTCTTCATTTCTTTTTTTTTTTCTTTTTTTCTTTGTTTTCTCTTTTTCTTTTTTTCTTTCTTTTCTTTTATTTTTTTATTTCTTCTCTCATCAATTTTCTTTTTTCTTTTTTTCTCTTTTCTTTTTTATTTTAGTTTCTATCTTTTCTTTTCTTTTTTCTTTTTTTTTTCTTTTCATTTTGATGATCATCCCGAGCGACTAAGGCAAGAAGGTGTCAATGGTCGTTGTGACCTCAACCTCTCGGGCCTGGCTCAATCAAGAAAAAAATGAAGGAACCACCAAAATAAGACAAAATCAAGAAAATCACGAAAGTAGTCCTCGCTATTTTATTAACCTGGTATAGCGACCAGGGTCGGACTCAGGGAGCACGAGATGGCCGAGACGGCCTACGAAGTATTCTAAAAATAAAATAAAATAAACAAAAGAATTTTTGGTGGATTTTTAAATCTTTTTAATTTTTTTGTATTTTCAATAATAAGGATATCGTAAAACAAGTGAAAAAGGAAACAAACAAATATTTATAAAACACTCAAAAATAAAATCAAAAATCAAATAAAAAATGTTTTTACGTTTTTTACATTTTTAAGTGTTTTTGGTGATTTTTTCAGAATTTTTCAATTTTTAGTTAATTTTATAAAAATCAAGAAAAGGGAAAACAATAATAATATATATAGTCAGATTTGAGAGGTCAATAAAAAATATATAATTGGCCTATAAAAATCTGATGGTAATTTTTATTAAAATTAAATGCAAAAACTAAACTACAGAAAAAAGGTTTGTATTTTTTTTAAATTTTATATAAGTTTTTAGAATTTTTATAAGGTTTTTAATGTTTTTTATTTTTTTGGATTTTACAGGTCCAAATGGCATAAAAATTGGACTGGAACTATCAAACAACAAAACAAGTAAACACATTTTTTTTGGAATTTTAAAGGAATTTTTATATTTTTCTTTGATTTTCGTTTCCAAACAGTGCCAAAAAGCAAGGTTTTTAATTTTTAGAAATAATAAAAAGCCTCGAAAATTTTCCAAAAAATCAAGGAAATTGTTGCACAGTAGTAGGAGCCACATATCCAAATTTCACACAATTTGGAGTTTATTTGCTATTTTATCTAACCAATAAAAGAGATACAACACACTGGGACCCAAATGTAAGAAAACATAGTTCGGAGGGCTAAATAATAACACGTGCAAAAACCTTAGGGTTTAAGTTGTAAATTTCACAAATAATCAGCACATGTCCAAATTAATTCACGCACAGGGGTATAACTGCAAATATGGAAACTAAAACTTCATTTCATATCATAGTAGAAAACCCAAGCCCATACATGCAAAATGTCCTCCATATCACGTGACGAAGCACGTGTCTCACACAAGCAGGGATGAAAATGCGAATAAAATAAACTAAGGGTCCCAGATGCAAATTATCCAAAATAAAAACAACACACTAAAATATTTACAAGACTACTCTATAAATGCAGAAAGAGGAGGGGCCTAAGTGAAATTACCCCTCTTATTAACGATCGACGGCTGGAGGCGCGCCACGTGGAGATCTAACGGTGGAGAAGCGTGCACACCTCTTCGCTGGATCGACGCTCCCGATCTGATCCTCAGATGGATCAACGACTAGGGGCCTCTCACAGATGGACGGTGAAGATCTAAACTAGGCGAGAGGCTCGATCGAACGGTGGTTGAAGCTCCTCCAAGAACAGCTCGCTGGTGAACTTCGCCGGCCCAGTACACGCGGTGGAAGGCTTCTTCGGAGCTGCTGAGATGGGAAAACGATCGTCCACGCTGGTCCGCAGCTGGTGGATATCTCTGATGAGGCTGAGGAGCTCCGGAGAGCTCCGACGATGAAGAAGTCGCGTAGCTGCTGAGCTCGAAAGGCTCGACCTCCAGATGAGGTCGATTTGACCTGCAAACTGCAAAGCAAGAAACCTGGGTCGAGGGCAAAGTGCCTCGACCTATTAGCGGGCGAAGGGGTGGTCGGAATGAGACGGAGCGGGGGTCTCCGGCGAGGCGACGGTGAAGGAGACCCGAGCCTTGGTTCCGGGGCGAACCAAGGTAATCGGAGGTGCGGAGAAGATGTAACGAAGTCTCGTAAAAGTGAATCGAGGGTCGATCGATCAAATGGGTGGACGGAGTGAGGTGAATCAGCCGGCGAAGGCCGGTGGCACAAATGGGAGAAATCTTAAATTAAGCGAACCTAATGGATGAACTGGTTACCTGATGGCCGCAATCGACTGGGCTGGAGATGCTGGACCTCCGGGGGTCGTCGCCTCGATGGCTCGTCGGGGCCAGAGGCTCGAGCTCGCTCGACGACGGAGCACGGCGGTGAAACCACCGGATCAGAGGCTATCGACCTCGGTCCTCGCTGCAATCGCTCCCTCTCGCTTGCTGTTACTCAAAGAGAAGGAGGAGAGGTCCTGGGAGCCGAAGGGAATGGCCAAAGATGGAGTGAAAGCGCAACGGAGTTGAGACCTTATAGTGCTAGGGGTCCGGGAAGAAGGAGGTCGGGCGAGTGCATCGGAGCTCGGATCCCTAGGTAGATCTCCAGGCGAGGGTCTCAGATCAATCGATAATAATCGGGGCCCGGGGTTTAGGTGAATGGAGGTTGGATTAGGTTTGGATAATTTGGAGAAATTGGGTCAGAAACCCAATTCGCGAGAAAGGGGTGCGCGGGGGAGAGTTGACCGGGGGTCAACAATCCCCCGTGGACCAATAGGAAAATTTCATTTATTTATTATTTGTAAATTCATTTAAAATTAGTAAATGGTTTTATTTAAAAAAAGTTTGAACATGAAAAATGTTTATTTTTTTCAAATTATATTTTAGTAATTTTATATATTTTTTTGAAAAATAAATAACGTATCTACATTATACAATTATTATATATAGGTATATTTACACATGTATTTTTAATTTTTGTTTTTAATTGTTTATTTTTATGCAATTATTCCCATTTTATATTTTATTTATTTACAACATAAAATTAGGAATAAAAAGGTATATTTATTTTATTTTTATGATTTATTTCCATTAGGTAAATAAATAGATCTATATACATATGTACATGGTGTATATACAAGGTGGAAAATGTTTTTTATTATTTTTCTTTTTATTTTATTTTTCTGATTTTTATTTTATTTATTTACATCATAAAATATGGAGTATAAAAATATTTTTAATGGATTTTTATTAATTAATTACAAGGAGAAAATGAATAGGTATTTTATTTTATATACATGGTCTATGTACACTGATGAGAGAGAATTTTATTTGTTTTTTATTTTTCTTTTATTTTCCCTATTTTTATTTTAGTTTTATTTTTACAAATATGTACAAAATATGGGAAGCACTTTTTAATTTTTATTTTGAGGAAAATAAAATTATTTATATACATAGGGTTATGTACACCATGATTGATCTTATCTCTCTCTACTTGATTTCTTTTGTGGTCAGGCCCATGCTGAGCCTTCCCTTGGGATTAGGTCACTCAATATTTATTCTAAATATTTCCCTCTTTTTCTTTTTATCTTTATTCTTTTATTTTTGCACAAAAACATGCTAATTATTGCGATTTACACAATACATGCATTTTGGTAATTTATTCTATTTACATATCTACATGGTGTTTTGCAAAGGTTTTTAGCTAAAATAAAAGAATAAAGAGTGATGAATGAGGATTCATCAGTCGTCAGCCTTGTTTAATAATTGTGCTCCATGTGTTCTATCTTGGTCGCTATACCATGTTAATAAAATAGCTATACCACGTACTTGATTTGCATGATCTATTTAGTGGTTAAACAATTTTCTGGATTATCAAGAATTTGATTTGGGTCACAATGACGTTCTTATTAATCAACTTAACCCAAGTCAAGATATTATCTATATGAGTCATGTGTGTGTTGTTAAGTGCTCTACTTAGGCTCATCGAGATGACATATGATCATAGCCTGGTGGACTCAAAGAATTAAGTCACCATGGACCTGAAAAGTCTCAACCCTAAGCCCTATAAGGTTCCTCTTAGAATTAGGTGGATTAAGATCTTAATCAAGCTCCATTTTCCAATTTAATTTCAGGCTAGTTTAAATGTAAACTATGATCAGGAAAAACTGTACAAATATTTACAAAGATGTTATTTACAAACTATTTACACATGTGCAAAATTTTTGAAAAATGTTTCGAAAACATGGATGCATGCATGAATGCAAGTTTTGCAAAATATGTAAAAATATTTACACAAGGTTTTTGCAAACTTTTGATTTTCAAAATATTTTACAAAAATTTTGTACTATATACATAATTTTGATATGAAAATATTTACAAGTTATTTTCACAAAAGATTTTTACAAACATGTTTACAAAAATAATTTGTACAACTAGCTATGTATGTGCAATAAAAGAATTTTTATTTACAAGGAAAAATTTTAATTTTTAAGGATTTTGGATTTTTTTAGCCATTTTTATTTATCAACACACTCACACAAAGTACGAGTTATGGCTAAAGTATATATGGAATATATACACACCCCCTATACTTAGCTCGAACGATGTCCTCAGAGTCAAGAGCGATGAAGAAGACATAACTCGTGCTTAGTATCGGGAAGTGAAAAGGAAGGCTATATACAAAGACGAATGAAAGAATAGAAATGCAAAAGGATCTCGGGATTTCCCCATATACTTAGGATCAAATAATCCTAAGTATAGCAGGCTATACACAAAGGGAAAGCCGAGTGAGAATGTACAGGGTCTATCTCCCCTATACTTAGGGTAAAATACCCCTAAGTATAGGCAGCAAAACAGAGGTAAAAATGAATCAAATGAAACTCAAAAGTCTCACACACCCCTATACTTAGGGTAAAGTGCACCCTAAGTATAGCAACGTCGAAGATGTAAATGGGGTGTCGGACTAAAGAATGTGTGATATGGACAATTGGATCTATACAAGTCAGGAGAACAGTGATACTCAGGCGTGAGATGCAATAGATGTGAGTCAAGAGACCACATCTCACGCAAAATGAATCGGGGCAACGTCAACGACCATCGACTCATGATCTAGATATGGCTTGAGCCGCTGCCCGTTAACGCTAAAGGTACTCTCAGAAGACAACTTAGATATATCAATGCTCCCGTTGTCGTGTACCTTTCTAACCAAGTGGGGTCCCTTCCATTTGCTCTGTAGCTTCCCTGGGAATAATCTCAACCTGGCATCGAACATCCATACTCGTTGTCCTGGCTCAAACTGCTTGTGGCTGATATGAGAATCATGCCACTCGTTCACTCTCTCCTTGTATTGTAGGCTGCTCGAAAATGCTGTATCACGAAGCTCCTCCATGGCTGCTAACTCTGCCCTCCTCTGGTCTCCTACACTCACTGGATCCATGATGATGTCTGTAACTGCCCAGAGTGACCTATGTCTAAGCTCAACAGGTAAATGGCACGTCTTGCCATAAATGAGGTGAAAGGGAGACGTACCCAACGGTGTCTTGAAGGACGTCCGATATGCCCACAAGATCGAGTCCAAAAGCTATGACCAATCCTTTTGGTCAGGGCGGACGACCTTCTGCAATATAGTCTTTATCTTCCTGTTCGACACTTCAACAAGACCATTGGTCCGAGGATGGTACGGTGTGGCTACTCTATGGTCTATGTGAACTCGCTAGCAAGGGCCTTTACCTTGTCGTTGACGAAATGAGACCCCCCGTCAGATATCAACACTCGAGTACCCCGAATCGTGAAATGATATTCTTCCTCAAAAATATGCAAACAGTCCTAGCATCTGCGGTTTGGGTGGGGATTGCCTCAACCCAACGACTAACATAATCAACGACCAACAGAGTGTACTCAAATCCCTGACTCCTAGGGAATGGACCCATGAAATCGATGCCCCATGCGTCAAAAACCTCACAGAAGTGAATGGGTTGCATCAGCATCATATCACGTTGTCCACAAGTGCCCATCCTCTGACAGTCAGTACATCTCATGAACTCATCAGAGTCCTTGAAGAGGGTAGGCCAGCATAGGCCGGATTGTAGCACTTTCTGTGTCGTTCTCCTTCCAGAGTGATGTCCTCCTGCCTCAAGCTTGTGGCAGTAAGTGAGGACGCTATGGTGCTCCTCCTGAGGAATGCACCTACGCCAGACGCTATCCCCTCCTTCGTGATAAAGGACGGGATCCTCCCAGTGGTAGAACTTGGCCTTCGTGAGGAAGGTCTCAAGTCTCTGCCTGGGCCAATCTTGTGGGACTGCCATGGGAGAGAGGTGATAGCAAGGATCGCCTCATCTGAGAAGGTCTCACAAATAGGCTCGATCTTCTCGGAATCCTCAAGATACTCCAATCGGGAGAGATGATCCGCCACCACATTCTTGACTCCAAGCTTGTCCTTAATCTCTATATCAAACTCCTAGAGTAGAAGGATCCATCTGGTCAACCTGGCTTTGGCATCCTTCTTTGCCATGAGGTATCGAATGGCGGTGTGATCAGTGAAGATGGTCACTTTAGATCCAATGATGTACGATCTGAACTTATCTAGGGCAAACACTACGGCTAGCATCTCCTTCTCAGTGACTGTGTAGTTCCTCTGAGCTGCTTCCAAAGTCCGGCTAGCATAGTGAATAGCAAATGGGACTCCATCCCTCCTCTGTCCCAGCACGGCACCTACAGCAAAATTGGAGGCATCCGTCATGATCTCGAATGGGAGAGACCAATCAGGCGGCTGCAGGACATGATCCTCGACAACTAGACTCTTGAGAGTCTCAAATGATGCTAGACACTTATCATCCACAATGAACTCGCTGTCTTTCGTCAACATATCAGTCAACGGTCGGGCAATCCGGCTGAAATCATGAATGAATCGTTGGTAGAAACCGACGTGCCCCAGAAAAGACCGTAACTGACGCAAGTTGGACGGTGGACTGAGTTTCCTAATGATATCCACCTTGGCCGGATCGACCTCCATGCCCCTGTTGGAGATGATATGGCCAAGCACCGTCCCTTGAGTCACCATGAAGTGACTCTTCTCCCAAGAAAGCACCAGGTGCACCTTAATACATCGCTGGAGGACGCGATCTAGGCACTCAAGACAGGAATCGAATCCATCGCCGTAGACCGAAAAGTCATCCATGAAGACCTCCAAGCACTCCCCTACCATGTCCTAAAAGATGGACAACATGCACCTCTTGAATGTCACCGGAGCGTTGCACAATCCAAAGGGCATCCGTCTGAAAGCATACGTCCCGAAGGGACAAGTAAAGGTAGTCTTGTCCTGGTCCTCTGGCGCAATCGCCACCTGGTTGTATCCGGAGTACCCATCCAAAAAACAGTAATGGCTCTTCCCTGCCAGTCTCTCAATGATCTGATTAATAAAAGGTAGGGGGAAATGGTCCTTCTTGGTGGCCTGGTTGAGTCTTCTGTAATCCACGCAGACCCACCAAGAAGTGGGTACCCGGGTTGCGATCTCCTCTCCAGACTCACTGACAACTGTAGTGATGCTTGTCTTCTTGGGCACCACATGCAACGGAATGATCCACTTGGAGTTGGAGATGGGGTAGATAAAATCGGTGCTTTACCATTTCGAGATCTCCTTCATGACAACATCTCGAAGGTTCGGGTTCAGCCGCTGCTGGAACTCACGCGACGACTTCACGTCCTCCTCGAGATAGATATGGTGGGAGCACAGGGCCGGACTTATACCCTGGAGATCAGCTACACTCCATCCTATCTCCTTGCGGTTCTTTTCAAGAACCCCCATCAGACGGGAATCCTGCTCTCCAGTCAAATCCGATGAGATAATGACTGGGTACATCTCATGCTCACCCGCAAGGAACCTATACTTTAGCGATGAAGGAAGCAGCTTCAGCTCTGGACAACACGGTGCAGGTGGATCTGGCCTCTGAAAGGTCTGAGTGAATGTGGCAAAATCTGTATGGGAGAATGGAAACTCTCTCTCACAATCTGAATCAGGCGAAGGCTGCTCTGCTGGTATCTCTCTGCTCTGTGTGGAATCAGCCTCCTCCCTAGCTATCGACTCTGTGGAAGTCAGACACGATATCAAATCATCAAACTCAGCCCAGTCAAAATCTGACTCCGAGGGATCTGTATCACAATCACAAACAAACTCTGCCTCGCGATCGGGGACTAGCTCTGCTGCCTGAAATGTATCCTGGATCAGGGGTGCGAGCTCTCCTCTGATGTCATCTGTGCATCAGCAAACTCTGAAGGTGAGAGGATGTCATGTGCTACTGGGTCTGCCCATACCGCCTCATCATCTGTGATCACGAAGTTGCAGTACTGGTGGATGTCTCGCCCTGCATCTGTCCTCTGCTCTGAATCGGAAGTCTGCTCGGAGCAAGCTGAATCTCTGTCTCTAGTCTCCTCGATCGTCTCTATTTGTACACTCTCACCCTCGACGTGAAAGTATACCTTCCCGCTATCATGATCGGATACTACCTTGGCTGTGGCTAAGAACGGGCGTCCTAAAATGATGGGGGTATCAGTCACGGACTCAGGGATCTCCATGTCCAACACAACGAAGTCCACAGGGAATTTCTGGCCCTGAATCGTGACGACAACGTCCTTCAGCAACCCCTTTGGCCTCTTGACAGATCGATCAGCAAACTGAAGGACTGTCCTGCTCTATCATAGAGGGCCCAACTCGAAGCGGTCGAGTAGGGCTACCGGAAGTAGGTTGATCGAAGATCCGCTATCTAAAAGAGTACGATCGAACCTCTGCTCCTGAATATGGCATCTGACATACGGGGCTCCTACATCTGGCCTCTTGGCTGGCAGATGGTTCTGAATCGCGAAACAAGTGGCACGAGTGAGCACATGGATCTCAGACCGGTGGTTCCTCCTCTTCCTCCGAACTGTGGTCCTGTCTCTGAGTGATCTTTGAAGTAGAGGTATGTGCTCCAAGGCCTCCTGTAGAGTCAACTGTATGTGGAATCAATCTATCATCTGCTGGCTGAACTTTATCTGATGGTTCTTTTTGGGATTTTCTTTTTTCTGCCCCTTAGCCAAATGGAGTGCTCTGGGAAAGGGGATTACATGGTCCTTCTCAGATGAAGGACTAGGAGAGGGTCTAGGCTTCTCAAGTACGGCAGAATCCACACATACGTCATTGATGAATACCCATTCAAGACTCTTTATTCTTTTTTTAGCTACAAAACCTTTGTCAAACACATGTATATATTTGTAAATATCAATAATGACCAAATTACATGCATTGCATAAAAGTTAATAATTAGCATGTTTTTGTGCATAAATAAAAGATTAAAGAATTAAAAGAAAAAGAGGAGATATTTAGAATAAATATTGAGCAACCTAATCCCAAGGGAGGGCTCAGCATGGGCCTGACCGCATAAAAGCCAAAGTAGAAAAAGATAAGGAAGCTCATGTGTGTAAATATACCTATAAATAGAATAACAATATTTTCCTCTAAAAACAAAAACAAAAATGGGTTGTATTTATTTGTAAATATTTGTAAATACAAAACCAAAATAAAAATAAGAAAATTAAAAAGAAAATAAAATTCACCCTTCCTTGTATATATTCACCATGTACATAAGACCACTTACCTATTTATTTAGCCCTATAAATAAACAAATTAAAATTCCATAAAAATTGTATATACTCTATATTTCATGGTGTAACTAAATAAAAAAAACCACAAAAACAAAATCAAAACAAAAAGAAATAAAAATAAAATCAATTCCTTCATTGTATATATACCATGCACCTAATTGTATATATCTATTTATTTAACCCTTGTACATAAATAATAAAAATAAAATAAAGACATCAAAATATTCCAAATTTTATCTTGTAAATAAATAAAATATAAAATTGGAATAAAAATGCACAAAAATAATTAATTAAAAATTAAAAATTAAAAATTCAATATTGTATATATACCTATACATATTACTATATTGTAAATACCTTTTTTTATTTTACAAAAATAAATAAAAATAAAAAAAAATAGTTTAAATAAAATAAACATTTTTCATGTTTTGAGTTTTTATTAATTCGGCCATTTCCTATTTTATTTTGAATTTCCAAATCATTTTACACGTGGCCGCTTCTGAGTGGTCCACGGGGGATGTTGACCCCCCGGTCAACTCCCCCCCTGGACCACAGACCCGCGGATCCTACGTTGCGACCCGACTTCTCCTAATTATTGCACCTCAATATGATATCCAAATTCGTTAACCCTGGGCCCTAATCCGACCTTGATCACCCCTGAGCCACGCCCGGGGTGGGTTTTGGGGATCCGCGCTCCGATCAGCTCGCCCGAACTCTCTTTAGCCGGACCCCTAGCCGTATATAGTCTGAGCTCCGCCCGCTTTTTCACGCATCTTTAGCTCATGCATTCTCCACCCCAGGACCTCCACCATCTCCGCCTGAGTGACAGCAGTCGGCTGATGGTGTTGCAGCGAGGAGAGGGTGTCCAGACCATCGATCCGGCGACCTAGCGCCGCCGTGCGCCGCCACCAGCGTGGTGCTTGAGCCTCGGGCATTGACGGCCCTCGAGGCTAGGACCAGGAGCTCCAGCAACTCAAGCATAGTCGACATCGACCATCAGGTAGCCTTGAATCTCCCTATCTTTAGCTAATTTAGATTTACCCCCAAATCGCCCCATCGCCGATGACCGTCGATTCCAACCACCTCCCTCACCATTTCGATCATCGGACGACACCCTCATCTTCGCCCTTCTCCCACGCACGTTCTCCACCCCTTCATCCAACCCAGTTCGCACAGGAACTGAGACTCGAGCTCCCTCGCCGTCGCTTCGCCGGAGCTTGTCCATTCCGTCGCACCGACCATCCGCACCACCTCTAACTGGGTCGAGGCACTTTGCCCTCGACCCAGGAGTCTGTTGCGCCATTTTGCAGGTCAAGACAAGCCCATCTGAGGGCTTGAACGTCGAGGACAACAGCTCCAGCTCCACCGGTGTCGCCTGGGCTCTCTGGAGCCCCATTGCAACATCGGAAGGGCCCGTCAGACGCGGGAGGCTCCGATGATCGTTTTCCACCTATCAGCGTCCTGTGAGGAGGTCCACCGCGCGCTCACTGGACCGGCGAACCTCGCCGGCCATCTGTTCTTCCAGGAGCCTCCACGACCGTCCGTTTACCCCCGGAGTTCCAGATCATTTGCGGACCGTCCGATTAGGGTTAAGAGGAGGCGCTACAGCCACCGTCAGATCGATACGTGGCCTCCTCTCAGTCCTCCATCCAGCGAAGGGGATCCAGCACCTCTCGACCGTTGATCAGATACGTGGCGCGTCCCCAGCCGTTGGATTATCGCCGAGGATCCCTTCGTTGAGGCGCCCCTACTCCAGACCGTTCGATCACCACGTGGCGTGCATTTGACCCTCAGATATAATAAGGGGTAATTGTACTTAGGCCCCTCTTCTATTTTGTTTTAGTAATTATTGCTGTAAATACTTTTCGTAGTTTATTTTAAGTTGGAACAATTGCATTTAGGACCTTATCGTTTCTTTTTATTGCACTTATACCCCTGTGTGTTGTGGACACGTGCTTCGTCACGTGTATGTTGTGGTAAATTGCATGTAAGGGCCTGTGTTTTCTGCTGGTTAATGAATGGAAAAATCTTTTTAGATAATTGCACATATACCCCTGTGAATGTTTTATTTCCACATGTGCCGAATATCTGGGGTTAATTGCAGATAGTACCTTGGGCTTTTAGCACCTGTTGCTAAAAAGCCCTCGGAACTATTTTATTTACAAAGAGGTCCCTGAGTGCCTCAGATACGTGCATCGCGCGTGCGGATCTGGGAATTTTGCACCGAACCCCCTGGGTTTCCAGGCTTGTTACTTTTAGGCCCCTAGAAGTTGTTTTTATTACAAATAGGTCTTTCTAACTGTGGGCTTGTGTTTGCTTTAAATAAAATAACAAATCATCTCCAAATTAAGTGAAAATTTGACACGTGGCTCCTGCCACTGTGTAGAATTTTCACTAATTTTTGGGAAATTTTTAGAGCCTTTTTGTTATTTTTAAAAATTCAAAAACATCAATTTTTCTTATTGTCCAGATATAAAACTCACAAAAAAATATTAAAATATCTTTAAAAATTGTAAAAATTTAGAATTTGTTTGTTTTGTTATGTTTGATTTTCTGACCAAGTTTGGTCATTTTTGGACTTATAAACATTAAAAAAACATTGAAAATCTCATCAAAATTCTAGTAAATAATAGAAAAATCAAAAATTAATAAACTTTATTTCTGATTCTTCCTTTTTGTTTCTAGATCACATGAAAAATACCTTCAGGTTTTATTAGGGTCATTTTGCATTTTATTTTGGCCTTTGAAACCTGACTGGACATTGTCTTCCAATTTTTGCCTTGTTTTATTTTTACAAAATTCTATAAAAATCAGAAAAATACCAAAAATTCACCAAAACATAAAAAATTATAAAAAACATAAAAAGTTTTTTGTTTGAATTTTTGGAGCAATTTTGAGTGATTAAATAATTGTGTGAAGTTGCTTGTTTTCTTGATTTTATTATTTTCTTTATTATTTAAAAATCTAAAAAATAAAAAAAATATTAAAAACCTACCAAAAATAGTTTTTTTATTTACTTTTATTTTAGACTACTCCGTAGGCCGCGAGGCCATCACGTGCTCCCTGAGTCCGACCTTGGTCGCTATACCAGGCTAATCCAATAGCCAGGGCCACTATTTATTTTCTTTGATTTTAATCCTGTTTTGGTGGTCTGATCTCATATTTTCTTGATCGATTGAATTATCTCCGAGGTCCGGGACGCAACGACCCTTGATCTATTTTATTCACCCGAGTCTTGGTGATTTTTCGGGTCATCAGAATGGCACCGTTGCCGGGGAGCACGACTTAGTAGTCCATTTTATTTTCTTTTATTTTATTTTTGTTTTCTTTTTCATAGCTTTTCGCGGTTTTTTATTTTTCTTTTATTATTGTTTTCTTTTATTTTTTTTCTTTTCTTTTATTTTTATTTTTGTTTTTGTTTTTGTTTTTGTTTGCTTTTGTTTGTCTATTTTATTTCTATTTATGCACATATACCCTGTTTATTTTCTTGCCTTTAGTTGCTTTATTTTATTTGGTATTTGACACTTGTCTGTTTTCTTGCGAGGGCCCGATGACCGAGGCGGCGACTCTAGAGTAGCTGGCGCAACCGCGGTGATCGGAGGCGGCTCCCTTCTACACGGAGCCGCAGGAGAGCGTGAGAAAGCATCTGAGTGAGAGAGGAGTAGTTTAGCGTAGTTAGCTTTTATTTCAGTACCATTTAAATTATTGTAATAATATTGGGACAGCAGGACACTCAAACTTTTCAAACACTCTCGGGGTCTGTTTCGTCGAGCACTGGTGTGCTCGGGGGACCCCTTAGCTTGTTCGGTTTTCTTCGCGGCTTTTTACGCGGTTTTGATTTTTCACTGCCTTTTCCGGTTTCTCGCGGTTTTTTCGAGCCCCAAGCCTTAGGAATTTCTGGTTGATTGTGACGTAATTCATAGGATCCAAGCACCCTAATACATTTGCATGTTCCTATAGTTCGGTAATTGGATCTATAATAAAAGATTAATAAAAATAGTTGATTCGCTTCCTTTGAGCCTACGTGCCGTAGCCCGCCCTGCCAAGCGCTGCTCCTGAACCCGATTTGTCGGGAGGAGGAGGGGTGGACCAAGACCGGACCCTTTGGATCGGAGGCTGGTGATCAGCTAGTTGATCTTTCGATTAGAAATTGCTATTTAGGGACTCGGTTTTTCCGCTTGCACCATTTAGATAGTTTATTTTCTGTCTTTCAATTCTGCACGGATAATCTTGCATGTAGACTGCTGGAGTCAGGTACGCATTTCTTACTCTGCATGCATCATTGATTTCATCGCGCATCAGCTTTTTCGTCTTCTCCCCCTGTTTTGGACTTAATAACCAGCAGAACCGAAAAATTCGTTAGGCGATTTTCTTTTTATTGAAAAATACTAAGAAAGAGAGATCATAAAAATTGGGACTGCTAACACTATCGACCCTAAAAGACACTTCACCTAAAAATTTGTCTTGGGGAGAGCAACCCTCTCATTGTCTGGTTTGCTTGTGCGAAAGAGTGACCCCGAACACTAGGTAGAGCCCTCCGATATTCTTCTCGACTGATTACCGGCTATTTCGGTACGGGACAGTCGGTTGAGAAAATATCGGGTAACCCAACAGGTCACGTAATCGCTCTGCTATCCTGGTTGATCACCAAAATAAAATTGACAAGATAATTGACCGAGCCTTTACGGTCTTTAGCTCGCGTTGCGTTGGTGAATCGGGGGTTTGTTTGTGATCATAGTTGTTGCCAGATCTCATCCGCACTACTCGCCACATCAAGATGATGGGCAGACCATCTCTTAGGCAGCCTCTGGCTGCACCGCTTTCGGGCACGTCTACCCGCTCATCTAGGTTGGTTCGCGAGAGCCGAGACCCGCTCTCTGAACCCGAGTACGACTCCACCCTGTTCCCCCTCGATCCCCCTTCTTATGAGACCGAGATACCAGTGCCAGTGGAGAGACAGACAGATGATTTATCGGCACCTGAGTTTGGATGTTTTGATTTTGCAGAGACTATGGCCGGCAGTAGTGACGACCGCACCCGAGGTCCTCAGCACGATCAGACTTTCATTATGGACCAGGGTGCGATCAACTCCACCATGATCGCCTCCCTCGAGATAGTTCAGCAGCAGTTGAGGGATCAGGGAGCATTCATGTTGGATATGAGGCGAGAGATGGAGTAGTTGAGAGCCGCTCGCGATCAGCGCGAGCCCGGAGACGGGCCGAGGATACCCGACGATGCGGCAGCCGCCGCAGCAGCCGCAGCCGCAGCAGCAGCAGCAGAGGCATCGAGGCCGATGTGGGAGTTACACAACCCCGGGTCGACCTTGATGCATCATTGGGTTGTACTTCTAGCTATCGTGGGGGACTTCAAGTTCCCTCCGAACACTTTGCAGCTCCTCCCCTGGTTCCACGGGCTCGCCACTGAGGAGCCCCATCTCCACGACCGTCAGGTGGACCAGGATACCATACGGATGATTGCCTTCCCCTTCTCCTTAGCAGATAAAGAAGCCACCTGGCTGAAGCATCTGGGGAAGTTCGTCTACACCTAGGAGCAGCTCCGCACCGAGTACTTGCATAAGTACTATCCACTCAGGCGGACAAATGCCGCTAGAGCCCTGATCAGCAACTTCTCCATGCTCCCCAACAAGCAGTTTCACGAGGCATGGGAGAGGTTCCGAGAGCTGATCGATAGATGCCCGCACTGATGAATACTCATTCATCACTCTTTATTCTTATATTTTAGCTACAAAAACCTTTGCAAATGCATGTATATAGTTGTAAATAGAAATAATTACCAAAAGCATGCATTGTGTAAGAACCTATAATTAGCATGTTTTTGTGCAAAAATAAAAGAATAAAGATTAAAAAGAAAAAAAGGGAAATATTTAGAATAAATATTGAGCAACCTAACCCAAGGGAGGGCTCAGCATGGGCCTGACCGCATAAAAGCTAAAGTAGAGGGAGATAGGGGCTCATGTGTGTAAATATTTATGTAAATAAATAAAAGTACTTTCCTCACAAAAATAGGCTCAAATTGGTTTGTAAATATTTGTATATATTTATACATATAAAAACAAAAGAAAAATATAAAAATTAAAAAGGAAACAAAAACACCACTTGTATATAGTCCACTTATATTTATTTAGCTTTATAAATAAATAAAATTAATTACCAAAATTTTTGTACATAAATAAAATGAAAACAATTAAAACAAAATAAAAATAAAAATAACAAAAATTAAAAACACAAAAATATACTTTGCAAATACACCTTGTATATAAATGTATATATGTATTTATTTCACATATGTATATAAATAATAAAAATGAAATAAAAATGTCTTTTTATTCCTCATTTTATGATATACATAAATAAAATATAAAATAGGAATAAAGTTGTATAAAAATAACAATTAAAAATCAAAAATTAAAAAACTATATATTGTATATATACTTATATATGAACCTACTATGTACATACCCTATTTTTACTTCTAAAAATTAATTAAAAATCACAAAAAAATAGAAAAAAAATAAAATAAAAATATTTCATATTTTGACTTTCCCTTAATTCGGCCATTTTCTATGCTTAATTTTATTTTCAAAAACCAGCCACGTGGCCACTTCCTACTGGTCCTGGGATTGTTGACCGCCCGGTCAACTACCCCCCCCCCCCCCCAGGACCACTTCCCACGGATTTAGGCGCCCGACCCGACTTCTACCCATTTTAGCGCCTAAACCCGATACCCTATAACTGAAACCCCGGATCCGACTCCTTCACGACACACCCGAGACCCTCGCCGGAGCCTCTACATCGGGATCCGCGCGCTTCATCGCCCTACCCGCGCCTGTCTTCCCGGACCCTCCTCGATATATATTCTCAGCTCCGCCACCTCGAATCTCATCTTTGGCCACTCGATTCCACCTCCCGTGAGCTCCATTGCGTAGGCGAGAGTGACAGCTTGTCCCCCGTGGTGTCGAAGCGAGGAGAGGGAGCGAGACCACTGATCCGGCGAAGCTTCGTCGCCTTGCTCCACCACCAGCAGGAGCTTGAGCCTCGGAGGGAGACGCTCCTCGAGGCGACGACCCAGAGCTGCGCAAGCTCATCCCCAGTCTCACCGTCCACCCAGGTAGCCCTGTCGTTCTTTCTTTTTCTTTAATTTGTAGTTTCCCCCAAATCGCCGCTCCGCCGTTCATCGTCGATTCCGTCCATGTCCGACCTCCATTCGATCATCGGGCTTAGCCATAGCCACCACCTTCCTCCCGCGCACCTTCTCCATATCCCCATCCAACCCAGCTCGCACAGGAGCTGGGATTCGAGCTCTACCGTCCCCCCTTCGCCGGAGCTCGCCCATCTCGACCCTCCGATCACTGTCACCCCGCCTAACCGGGTCGAGGCAGTTTGCCCTCGACCCGCGAGTCTCCTGGTTGTGTTTGCAGGTACATTCAAGCCCATCTGAGGGCTTGGACCATCAGGTCCAGGAGCTTCATCTCCGCTGACCTCGCCGGAGCTCTCCAGAGCTCGGCTGGGTCATCGGAGACCACCAGCAGCTGCGGAACGTCATCGCGGAGCTTCTCCGATCTTCAGGCACAACAGGGGAGGTTAGGAGCGTGCACCTTGGGCCGGTGAACTTTGTCGGCCAACTGTTCTTCCGGGATCCTCCCCGACCGTCCGATCAGCCCTCCCGCTCCAGTTTCCATCGTGACCGTCCGTTCCAGGAGCCGCCTTCACCGTCAGATCTGAGGAGGACTGATCCTAGCCGCCCGATGCTCGAGGGTTAGCCACAGAGAGACTCCACCGTCCGATGCACCACGTGGACTAGCCCCAGCCGTCGGATCACCCCGAGGAGCGTAGCTTTGGAGCCCCAGTCGCCCAGCACCGTCTGATGCTCCACGTGGCGCGCATCCATCGGCCGCATTAGTAAAGGGTAATTTACCCTTAGGCCCCCTATGCTATTTTATTTTGCATTTAGTCATGTAATTATTTAGTGTAATTATTTAGTTTTTGGTAAAATTGCTTAGAGGACCCTTCACTTTATTTTCCTTGCATTTATGCCCTTGTGCGTTATGTAGCACGTGCATCGACACGTGCCTTTCTGGGTTATTTGCATTGCATGCCCCGGTAGTTCTTAATGTTAATGAATGAATGAAAGTTTGGAATATTGCATTTATACCCCCGTGCGTATTTTAATTGAGCATGTGCGGATATTTTTGGGTATTTTGCAGATAAGTCCCTGGGCTTTTGGTACATGTTACCAAATAGCCCTCGGAACTTATTTTTCTTTCATTTGGGTCCCTGAGTGCCTCAGGCGCGTGCAACACACGGGTTTACCTGGGTTATTTGCACTAGACCCCCCAGAACTTTAGGTATTTGCACAAATGTCCCTGTGCACAGTGCCCCCTTTTGATTTTTGAATAAAATAGCAAATATACTCCAAATCCAACGAAAATTGGACACATGGCTCCTGCCATAGTGTAAAATTTTTTTGAAAATTTTGGAGGCATTTTTGTTTTAATTTGATATTTTTAAAAATTCAAAAGCATCCATTTTTGTCACTGTCTAACTTTAAAAACCCCAAAAATTATTAAACTCATTTAAAAATTACAAAAAAATTGTCTACTGTTTGTTTATGCTTGCTTGATTTTCTAGCCAATTTTGGCTATTTTTCATTATTGAAAACCCCTAAAAATTGAAAAACACTCAAAATCTTATAAAAATTCTAGTAAAGAAATTAAAAATCCAAAAATAATAATCTAGGTGCCTAAATTTTCCTTGTCATATTCTGTTCACAGGAAAATTACATCCCAGCTAATTTGGGGCCTTTAGATATTTTATCTAGGTCCTTTTAGTTCGGCTGGACAGTACCTATAGTTTTAGTCACTGTTTGATTTTTAGGAAATTAAATAAATATCAGAAAAATCCCAAAAATTCACCAAAAACACTAAAAATTATAAACACATAAAAATATTTTTGTTTAAATTTTTGGTTGATTTTTAGTGTATTTAATAATTTGTTGAAGTGTGTAGTTCCTTAGCTTTTATTATTTTCTTAATTCACTAAAAATCCAAAAAATATAAAATAATTAAAAACCACCAAAAAATATTTTCTCCTTTTATTTTATTTCCTTTTTGACTACTTCATAGGCTGCAAGGCCAATCCGTGCTCCTTGTGTTCGACCCTGGTCGCTATACCAGGTTAAATTAATAGCAAGACCGCTTTCGTGTGTTTGATTGATTTTTCATCTATTTGGTGGTCTATTTTTCTTGATCGAGCCATCCTGATCGCTTGGGTCGCAACGACCGTTTAGCACCTTATACCCTAGTGGTCGGGACGCTCATCAGAATGGCGCCGTTGCCGGGGAGCACGGCTTAGTAGTTTTCATTTTATTTTCGTTTTTGATTTCGCAGCTCTTCGCGGCTCTTTCAGAGCCCGCGGCTTTTCGCGGCTATTTCAGAGCCCGTGGCTTTTCGCGGCTTTTTGTCTATATTTGATTTTTGCGTTATTTTGTTTTATTTTATTTTATTTTATTTTTGCTTTTATTTGTTTTTGAGTGTTTATTTTATTTTGCATTTTTGCATATATACCCTCATTTCATTTTCATTTATTTTTCTTATTATTATTATTTGATTATTTTGGTCTGACCACTTGTCTCTGTTTCTTGCGAGGGCCCGAGGACCGAGGCGGCCGATCTCGAGAAGGCGGCGCAACCGCGAGAACTCGGAGGCAGCTCCCTTCTGTATGGAGCCACAGGAGAGAGCGAGAGAGAGTTGAGTGGGAGAGGTTTTATTTTTATTTGATTATTATTGTAATAATACAGGGACCAGAGACTTGGACTGTGGACTTGTCTTGATTAGCGGGTCTGTTTCGCCAAGCACCGGTGTGCTCGGGGACCCTTAGGATTTTCGCGGCTTTTTCGCGGTTTTGTTTTCTTTTCTTTTTACTGCCTTTTCCGGTGTTTACGTGGTTTTTCATCGAGCCCCTAGACTTAAGATTTTCTGCTTGCTTGTGCCGTAATTAGTAGGATCCCCACACTTAATTATCTGCCTGTTCCCATAGTGCGATTAATTGGACCTACTAATAATTAATAAATAAAAATAACTGACTCATCTCCTTCGTAGCCTACGTGCCGCAGCCTACCCCATAAAGTGCTTTCTCCTACCCCCGATTTGTCGGGCAGAGGAGGGGCAGGCCAAGACCAGACCCTTTGGCTTGGAGGTCGGTGATTGGTTAGACGGTTCTGCGAGTAGACTTACTCATCTAGGACTCGGTTTTCATCGCTGCATCATTTAGGTAGTTTATTTTCAGTCTTTAAATTCTGCGCGGATCACTTGCATGTAGAGTGCTGGAGGCAAGGTACGCATTTCTATCTCAGCATGCATCATTGATTTCATAGAGCATCGGCTTTTTCGTCTTCTCCCCCCTATTTTGGATTAAATAACCAGGAGAACCGAAAAATTCGTTAGGCCTTTGTTTTTATTGAAAAAAATTAAAAAGAAAAATCATAAAATTGGGACTGCTAAAACTATTGACCCTAAAAGACATTCACCTTAAAAATTTGTCTTGGGGAGAGCAACCCCCTCATTGCTTGGTTTGCTTGCACGAGAGAGTGACCCACACCCTAGGTAGAGCCCTCCGGTGTTATTTCCAGCTGACTACCGACTCTTCCAAAGGGGCAGTCGGTTGGAGTAGTATCGGGTATCCCAACAGGTCACGTAAGTGCTCTGATAGATTGATTGTTCACCTAATAAAATTGGACAAGATAATTTGACCGAGCCTTTACGGTCTTCAGCTCGTGTTGTGTTGGTGAAAAGAAGGTTTGGTTGCTCATCATAGTTTTTCAGATCTCATCCGCCCTACTCGTCAGATCACGATGATGGGTAGACACTCTCTTAGGCAGCCTCTGGCTGCACCGCTTTCGGGCACGTCTACCCAATCATCTAGGTTGGCCCGCGAGAGCCGAGACCAGTTCTCCGAGCCCGAGTATGATTCCGCCCTGTTCCCCCTCGACCCCCTTTCTATCGGTTCTGAGAGATATGAGCCAGAGGAGAGACTCACTGTTTTGACAACACCTGAGTTTGGCTCGTTTGATTTTGCAGACGCCATGGCCGGCAGTTCTGAGGATCGCTCCCGTCAGCCTGAGCACTTCGTATTGGATCAGGGAGCGATGAACTCCACCCTGATCACCTCGTTAGAGACCGTCCAGCAGCAGTTGAGGGATCAGGGAGCATTCATGCTCGACATGAGGAGAGAGATGGTGCAGATGCGAGCAGAGCGCGAGCAGCGCAGAGAGGGACCGAGGATCCCAGAGGATGCAGATGCAGCAGCCGCAGCAGCAGCCGCAGCGGCAGCAGCCGCCGCAGGAGGACCACCGAGGCCGATGCGGGAGTTGCACAACCCCGGATCGACGCTGACGCACCACTGGGTCATACTACCATCCATCGTGGGGGACTTCAAGTTCCCCCCGAACACCTTGCAGCTTCTCCCCCGCTTCCACGTGCTCGCTACTGAGGAGCCCCATCTCCACCTCCAGGAGTTTTTGATGATTTGCAGTACTGTCCACGAACGTCAGGTGGACCAAGATACGATCAGGATGATCGCCTTCCCCTTTTCCCTAGCAGATAGAGCAGCCACCTGGCTGAAGCACTTGGGGAGATTTGTTTACACCTGGGAGCTGCTCTGCACCGAGTACTTGAACAAGTACTATCCACTCGGGCGGACCAATGCAGCGAGGGCCCTGATCAGCAACTTCTCCCTGCTCCCCAACGAGCAATTCCATGAGGCATGGGAGAGGTTTCGTGAGCTTACTGACCGATGCCCGCACCATGATATCTCGAAGACGAACCTTGTGCAGAGCTTCTTCAGCGGGCTGACACCAGAGCTCCAGGGCTTGGTGAATGCTTCTTGTGGCGGGTCCTATTTCGCCAAGGATCACGACCAGGTCTGGGCCATCTACGAGGAGATGGCCGAGAACTATATGGTGATGTCCCAGACCCAGTTATACACTCAGGGGAGACCCCAACAGCAGCCAGGACCCGTGCAGTACCAGAGGATAGCACGGGTCGATGCCGGTCCATCCAGTTCATCCGCAGTAGCAGCAGCACATGCAGAGTCGTCCGCTGCGGATATGGGTATCATCAGCGAGAAGTTGGACCGGATGGAGCTGATTGAGAAGAAGCAGTGCCAAGGCATCACTCAGATGGAGCAGATGGCACATACTCTGAGCGACATGAAGACCCAGCTCATGTGTCTCCAGGAGGCACAGACGGCTTCACAGCCCCGTCTTCAGTCGCGAGGCGATACCGGCGACAGCAGCAGCTCGTCCCAGCGCTCCAGCTCCTTTCAACAGCCTAGACATGTTCACCTTGTATAGGCGGAGCCGTACTAGCAGCAGCAGCCCTCTTACCAGTCACCACCATCTCCAGACATGTAGATGGTGATATACCAGCCGGATCAGCCTCTGGCAGTACTCCCGCCAGCCCAGTACGACGCAGAGCCATTGATGGATGTCAACGGGATTTGGTATGACCGTCCTCAGCCTGGGATCCGACGAGACCATCCCGGATTCAGGTGAGGGAATGGAGGTACCCAGCCGCAGCAACAGCCATCTGGCCAGGGAGGCCAGTACAACCAGCAGAGGGATCACCAGCAGCAGCAGCCCCCAGTTTACCAGTCACAGCCGCAGTCATCCTTCGTTCCTCGTCCCTATCAGCAGAAGGGACATTCTTGGAGACGTGAGCAGCAGGGTCACCAGCCACACTAGCAACACCCTCCTTCTTACCCCTCTCACCAGCAGCAGCACCAATTCCAGCAGCCTCATCACCAGAGAGGCTACCCATCGGGCTCCCACGAGAGCCCTGTTTTGGATGACATAGCCCGCCTCCTCACAGACCAGCAGGCTACCTTCAGACGAGAGATGGACGAGTTCCACCAGGAGATGCGGGAAATTGTGAGAGGGAAGGCCGACATTCTTGCCCAGATAGAGCCGAATCCCAACAGCCTGAAGCGGAAATCTGAGCAGGTAGCTTACACTGAGCACGCCACTCCTAGTGATCCATTTGTTGATACATCTTCGGATCTTTTTGATGCTGATTTTGTCACGCTTAGGAGCGGTAGGACACCAGCAGGCGGCGGCGCCTCGTCTGAGCTACATCACGAGGACATATCCGGGGCGCCAGATGAGGAGGAGGAGAGCGGTACTGAGGCCGCTCATGACGATGATGGTGGTACTGATGCCACCAAGGATGTTGATTCCACCAGCGGTACTGAGGCCGCCGCTTCACCAGTTCGAGGAGGTGGTACAGACGCCACCAGGAGAGCCGAGCCAGCACGCGGTACTGAGGCCGCGAGACGTCCAGGAGAGCCAGCCCGTGGTGGTACTTGATGAATACCCATTCATCACTCTTTATTCTTATATTTTAGCTACAAAAACCTTTGCAAATGCATGTAGATATGTGTAAATAGGAATAATTACCAAAAGCATGCATTGTGTAAAAACCTATAATTAGCATGTTTTTGTGCAAAAATAAAAGAATAAAGATTAAAAAGAAAAAAAGAGGGAAATATTTAGCATAAATATTGAGCAACCTAACCCAAGGGAGGGCTCAGCATGGGCCTGGCCGCATAAAAGCCAAAGTAGAGGGAGATAGATGCTCTTGTGTATATATTTATGTAAATAAATAAAAATAGTTTTCCTCACCAAAAATATGCTTGTAAATACTTGTATTTATTTAGTAATATAAAAACAAAAGAAAAATTAAAAATAAAAAAGATTAAAAATACCCTTTGACCACGTACATAAACCATACCTATATATATTTATTTAACCTTGTAAATAAATAAAGTTATTTTCTAAACTTTTTATAAATATTCTATGCTATATATTGTAAATAAATAAAATAAAAAGAATCAAAACAAAAATCAAATAAAAAGAATAAAATGAAAAATACAAAAATACATTATACACATACCTTGTATATAGTTGTACATAACTATTTATTTTACCTATGTAAATAAATAATAAAAATCAAATAAAAACATTCTTTTATTCCTTATTTTATACTATAAATAAATAAAATATAAAATAGGAATAAAATTGTACAAAAATAACAATTAAAAATCAAAAATCAAAAGCCTACATATTGTATATATACCTATACATAGCTATATAATGCAAATACCTTATTTTTATTTAGAAAAATTAATTAAAAATCACAAAAAAATAGAAAATATTAAGACAAAAATATTTCATGTTTTGACTTTTTAATAATTCTGCCATTTACTATTTCTAATTGATTTTTCAAATCTTTTCCACGTGGCAGCTTCTCATTGGCCCACGGAGATGTTGACCTCCGGTCAACTCCCTCCGCGGACCTTCTTCTCCAGCGGATCTCGCGCCCGACCCGTCTTCTCCTATTTTTATCCGGCTGACCCGACCGCCATTATACCAAACCCCGGGTCCGAATCATCCTCCTTGCATCCGCCATCCTCGCCGGAGCCGCTCCCTCGGGATCCACGCGCTCCTGAGCTTGCCCGGACCCCCCTCTTCTCGGACCCCTAGCCATATAAAGCTGGAGCTCAACCACCTTCCCACGCCATCTTTGGTCATTCCCCTTCTTCCCTGTGAGCTCCAGAGTGATCGCAAGAGTGACAGCTAGCGTCTCCACCTGTTGCAGCGAGGCGAGGAGGAGGATTCCACTGATCCGGCGATACACCCGCCGCAGCTCTGCCACCTGAGCGAGCTTCGAGCCTCGGGCAGAGACATCCCTTGAGGCAACGACCGAGAGCTTCCCCAGCTCCGCCACAGTCTATTCCTTCACCCAGGTAGTCCCTTAGCTTAGCTATTTCATCTAATTTTCGTTTACCCCCAATCTTCGCCGTCGACGAGTTTCTTCGATTCACCCCGGTTCCGACCACCGTTCGACCATCGGACCCGACCCGCATCTTCGCCTTCCTCCGCCGCACGTTCTCCACCCACTCACACAACCCAGCTCGCACAGGAGCTGGGAACCGGGCTCCACCGTCTTCCACCTTCGCCGGAGCCCATCACCCCGACGCATCGTCCACCTTCGCTCCGCCTAACTGGGTCGAGGCAGTTTGCCCTCGACCCGCGAGTCTTCTGAGCCCTTTTGCAGGTCTTGTCGAGCCCATCTGAGGGCTTGGTCACTCAGGCCGGGAGACCCAGCTCCGCCGACCGTGCCTGAGCTCCTCCGAGCTCGGGTCGATCATCGGAGCACCGCAGCAGACGCAGGAGCGCACCAGCGTTCTTCTCCGATCATCAGAGCCTTCCGAGGAGGAGGCCAGCGCCCGCACGAGCCCGGCGAAGTTCGCCGGGGACCAGTTCTTCCAGCACCCTCCAGCGTCGTCGGATTAGCACTCAGCTCCAGACATCATCCTGACCGTTGGTTGCTGGAGCCCTCTTTGACGTCAGATCCGAGGCGACTGATCCGGACCGTTAGATCCACACGTGTCCTGGCCTGGACCGTTGGATCCACCAGAGCAGCACAAGCGTTGAGAGCCGCCCCCCATTTGGACCGTCCGATCTACACGTGGCAGCCATCCACCCGCTCCGGTTAATAAAGGGTAATTTACCCTTAGGCCCTTATCTTTGTTTTATTTCGCATTAGTCCTGTAAATATTTAAATACGTTGTTTAGTTTTGGGTCTATTTGCATAGAGAACCCTGCGCTTTAGTGTAATTGCATTTATACCCCTGCCTGTGTGAGCCACGTGCTTCGCCAAGTGTTTTGTTGGTGTATTTGCAATCTATGCCCTTGTAGTTCTGGATGTTTATGAATGAATGAAACTTTTTAGTTAATTGCATTTATACCCCTGTGCGTGGTTGTTTTGCACATGTGCATTTTATTTTGGGTTATTTGCAACTGAGACCCCTGGACTTTTGGTACGTGTTACCAATAGCTCCTCGGGACTTATTTTCCTTACATATAGGTCCCTGAGTGCCCCAGGCACGCGCGTGGCGCGTGTTTTGCTGGGTATTTTGCACCTGGACCCCCAGAACTTTGGGTATTTGCATTCCAGTCCATGTGCACAGTACCCCTTTGTTATTTTTGAATAAAATATCAAATCACCTCCAAATCCAATGAGAATTTGACACATGGCTCCTGCCATGGTGTAGGATTTTCACGGATTTTTGAGGACATTTCTGATTTTGTTTGCGATTTTTAAAAATTCAAAAACCTTCATTTTTGTTACTGTCTAGATTGAAAAATCACAAAAAAATATAAAAACTTCCCTAAAAATTCTATAAAAATTAGCTACTGTTTAGTTTAGTTTGTTTGATTTTCTAGCCAATTTTGGCTATTTTGCATTGCTTAAAAACCTTAAAAACTTAAAAACACCAAAAAACCCATAAAAATTCTAGTAAATAAATTAAAAACCCAAAAATAATAAGTTTGGTACCTAAATTTTCCTTATTTTATCTATTTTACAGGAAAATTACCTCCAGGCCATTTTGAGGCCCTTAGTATTTTATCTAGGGCTTCTTGGCTCGGTTGGACAGTACCCCTTGTTTTTGCTACTGTTTGATTTTTAGAAAAAAAATAAATTTCAGAAAAATCCCAAAAATTCACCAAAAACATAAAAAAATATAAAACACATAAAAATATTTTTGTTTTAATTTTTGGTTGAATTTTTGTTGCTTTAAATAATTTGCTGAAAGTGTGCTTGTATTTGCTTTTCTTAATTCCTTAATCATTTAAAAATCCAAAAAAATATAAAAATAATTAAAAACCACTAAAAAATATTTTGTCTTTTATTTTATTTGTTTTTACTACTTCGTAGGCCTTCGGACAATCCGTGCTCCTTGAGTTCGACCCTGGGTGCTATACCAGGTTAAACATATAGCAGGACCGCTTATCGTATTTTGATTACTTGATTTGTCATTAATGGTTCGATTTTTCTTGATATACACGGTCTGATCGCTTGGGTCGCAACGACCCTATTTCTGTACCTTATACCCGAGTGGTCAGGCCCGATATCAGAATGGCGCCGTTGTCGGGGAACACGGCTTAGTAGTTCTTTTTATTTTTCATTTTTGATTTTCTGCGGCTTTTCGCGGCTCTTCTAGAGCTCGCGGCTCTTCGCGGCTTTTTGTCTATATTTTACTTTCACTTTATTTTGCTTTATTTTCTTTTTCTTTTATTTTTGTTTTTTTTTCTTTTGTGTGTTTATTTTATTTTGCATTTTTGCACATATACCCTTTTATTTTCATTTTCATTTCCTTTTATTTTCATTTTATTATTATTTGATTATTGGTTCTGACCACTCTGTTTTCTCTTGCGAGGGCCCAAGGACCGAGGCGGCGACTCTCGAGAAGCCGAAGCAACCGCGGGATTCGGAGGCGGCTCCTTTCTTCGCGGAGCCGCAGGAGAGAGTGAGAGAGAGTTGAGTGGGTGAGGATTAGGATAGATTTTTGCTTTTATTTTATTTCATTATTATTGTAATAATACATGACACTCTTGGACTTGGACACTTGTGGATTGTTTAGCGGGTCTGTTTCGTCGAGCACCGGTGTGCTCGGGGGACCCTTAGGACCTTAGCGGTTTTTTGCGGTTTTTACGCAGCTTTCTTTTCCTTTTATTTCTGCCTTTTCCGGTGTTTACGCGGTTTTTGCTCGAGCCCCTAGACTTAGGAATTTCTGGTGAATGTGCCGTAATTAGTAGGATCCACACACCTAACTGCTTATCTGTTCCCATAGATCGATAATTGGACCTACTTAAAAATCACTAATAAAAATAACCGATTCATTTGCCTTCGTAGCCTACGTGCCGCAGCCCGTCCTGTAAAGCGCTTTATTTATCGGACAGAGGAGGGACGGGCCAAGACCGGACTCTTTGGCTTGGAGGTCGGTGACCGGTTAGACGGCTCTTCGCTAGACTTGCTCATCTAGGACTCGTCTTTCCCGTTGCATCATATAGGTAGTTTCCTTTCTGTCTTTATATTTATACGCGGATCATATTGCATGTAGAGTGCTGGAGACAGGTACGCATTTCTTACTCAGCAAGCATCATTGATTTATCGCGCATCGGCTTTTTCGTCTTCTCCCCCCTGTTTTGGACTTAATAACCAGGAGAACCGAAAAATTCGTTAGGCCATTTGTTTGCTTTGAAATATACTAAAAAGTGAAATCATAAAATTGGGACTGGCTAATTCTATTGATCTTAAAATCTGCTCACCCTAAAAACTTTGTCTTGGGGAGAGCAACCCCCTCATTGTATGGTTTGGATGCGCGAGAGAGTGACCCGCACCCTAGGTAGAGCCCCCCGGTGCTAGTCCCGACTGATTACCGACTTTTTCGTGCGGGCCAGTCGGTTGGGTTAGCATCGGATATCCTAACAGGTCACGTAAGCGCTTTGATATTTTGTGTGTTCACCAAATAAAATTGACAAGATAAATTGACCGAACTTTCACGGTCTTCAGCTCGCGTTGCGTTAGTGAACCGGGGGTTTTTTTGTGATCATAGTTGCTCCAGATCTCATCCGCCTTACTCGCCAGATCAAGATGATGGGTAGACGGTCTCTTAGGCAGCCTCTGGCTGCACCGCTTTCGGGCACGTCTACCTCATCATCTAGGTTGGCTCGCGAGAGCTCAGACCCGCTCTCCGAGCCCGAGTACGATTCCACCCTGTTCCCCCTCGACCCCCTTTCTGTTCTATCTGAGAGACACGAGCCCGAGGAGAGACTGATTGATTTGACAGCACCTGAGTTGGGCTCGTTTGATTTTGCAGACGTCGCTATGGCCGGAGCCGGCAGTTCAGATGATCACTCCCGTCAGCCCGAGCATTTTGTACTAGACCAGGGAGTGATCAACTCCACCCTGATCGCATCACTTGAGACAGTCCACCAGCAGTTACGCGATCAGGGGGCATTCATGATAGAGATGAGGCGAGAGTTGGAGAGGCTCAGAGCAGAGCGAGACCAGCAGAGCGAGCCTGAGGAGATACCTGATGCAGAGGCACGAGCCGCAGCAGCCGCAGCAGCAGCAGCAGCCGCCGCTGCCGCCGCAGCAGGAGGCGCCGCGGCAGGAGGGCCACCACGACCGATGCAGGATTTACACAATCCCGGATCTACTCTGATGCATCACTAGGTAGTAGTGCCGGCGATCGTGGGGGACTTCAAGTTCCCCCCAAACACTTTGCAGTTACTGCCCTGTTTCCACGGACTTGCCACTGAGGAGCCCCACCTCCACCTCCGGGAGTTTCTTATGATCTGCAGCACTGTCCACGACCGACACGTGGACCAGGACACGATCCGGATGATAGCCTTCCCGTTTTCACTGGCAGATAGAGCAGCCACCTGGCTGAAGCATCTTGGGAGGTTTGTCTACACCTGGGAGCAGCTCCGCACCGAGTACTTGAACAAGTACTATCCACTCGGGCGGACGAATGCAGCGAGGGCCCTGATCAGCAACTTCTCCATGTTCCCCAACGAGCAGTTTCACGAGGCATGGGAGAGGTTTCGAGAGCTCTTAGACCGATGCCCGCACCACGACATCTCCAAGCCGAACCTAGTTCAGAGCTTTTTCAGCGGGTTGACGCCAGAGCTTCAGGGTCTGGTGAACGCTTCTTGCGACGGGTCCTACTTTGCCAAGGTCCATAACCAGGTCTGGGCCATCTACGAGGAGATGGCCGAAAACTACATGGTGATGTCCCAGACCAGGTTGTATACTCAGAAGACCCAGCCACAGCAGCCAGGACTCGTGCAGTACCAGCGGATAGCACGGGTCGATGCAGGTCCATCCAGTTTGTCCGCAGCCGCAGCAGCACAGGCAGAGTCGACAGCTGCGGACATGGGCATTATCAGCGAGAAGTTGGACCGCATGGAGCTGATTGAGAAGAAGCAGTGCCAGAGCATCACTCAGATGGAACAGATGGCACAGGTTCTGAGCGACATGAAGACACAGCTCATGTGTCTCCAGGAGGCACAGACGGCTTCTCAGCCCCGTCTTCAGTCGCGAGGCGACTCCGGCAGCAGCAGCAGCTCGTCCCAGCGCTCCGGCACCCCTGTGCAGCCTAGACAGGTTCACCTTGTACAGGCGGAGCCGTACCAGCAGCCGCAGCCCACCTACCAGTCCCCACCATCTCCAGACATGCAGATGGTGGTCTACCAGCCGGACCAGCCTCTGGCAGTACTCCCGCCAGCCCCCTACGATGCCGAGCCGTTGATGGATGTCAACGGGATTTGGTATGACCGCCCCCAGCCTGGGATCCGACGAGACCATCCCGGATTCAGGTGGGGGAGTGGTGGTACCCAGCCCCAGCAGCAGCCGTCAGGTCAGGGAGGGCAGTACTCCCAGCAGAGAGATCACCAGCCGCAGCAGCAGGCCCCAGCATACCAACAGCACCAGCCATCATCTTTCGGTCCTCGTCCCTATCAGCAGCAGGGACAGTCGTGGAGACGTGAGCAGCAGGCTCACCCAGTTCAGCAGCAGCACCCTTCCTCATATCCCTCCTACCACCAGCAGCAGTTCCAGCAGCCTCACCCCCAGAGAGGCTACCCGTCGGGCTCCCACGAGAGCCCCGCTTTGGATGACATCGCCCGCCTCCTCACAGACCAGCAGGCCACATTCAGACGGGAGATGGACGAGTTCCGCCAGGAGATGCGGGACTTGGTGAGAGGGAAGGCCGCCATTCCAGACCAGATTGAACCGAATCCGAATAACCTCAAGAGGAAATCTGAGCAGGTAGTACACACTGAGTTTGCCACTCCTAGTGACCCATTTGTTGATACATCTTTGGATCTATTTGATGCTGATTTTGTCACACTTAGGAGCGGTAGGACCCCAGCAGGCGGTGGCTCCTCATCTGAGCTTCACCACGAGGATACTTCAGAGGCGCCACATGAGGAGAAGGAGAGCGGTACTGAGGCCGCTCCAGATGATGATGGTGGCACTGAGGCCACCAAGGATGCTGATCCCACCGGCGGTACTGAGGCCGCCGCTTCACCAGATCGAGGAGGTGGTACTGAAGCCACCAGGATAGCCGAGCCAGCCCGCGGTGCTGAGGCCGCGAGACGTCTACCAGCAGCAGCAGCAGAGACAGCCCATGGTGGTACTGAGCCACCGGTGTTTGTGTTGAGAGAGATGTTGTCTTTCCTCGCTTTGATGTATCTCAGGACTTTGGGTTGAATAAAGGAAAAGGTTTCGTTTCTTCTGGTCCCACTGTGGTGCATGATGTATGTGTGGATCCGGTCATCGAACCGTCTAGGACTTTTCCTAGTCCTTCATCTGCGAAGGACCCTGTGATCCCCTTCCCTAGAGCCCTTCAGATGGGGAAGGGGAAGAAAAAAGAAAATCCAAAAAAGAGAAAGCTTGAGGAGTTCAGCCAGAGCATGATCGATCGATTCCACATACAGCTGACCCTCCAGGAGGCGTTGCAGCACATCCCCCTTCTCCAGCGATCATTGAGAGACAGGACTACAGTCAGGAGGAGGAGGAGGAACCACACTTCAGAGATTCATGTGCTGACGAAAGCCACGTGTTTTGCGATCCAGAACCGACTGCCAGCCAAAGGGCCAGATTCAGGGGCCCCGTATGTCAGATGCCAGATTAGCGAGCAGAGGTTCGACCGTACTCTACTAGATAGCAGATCGTCGATCAACCTTCTTCCGGCAGCCCTTCTCGACCGCTTCGAGTTGGGCACTCTTCGACAGAGCAGGACAGTCCTTCAGTTCGCTGATCGATCTGTCAAGAGGCCGAAGGGGTTGTTACGGGACGTTATCGTCACGATTCAGGGCCTGAAATTCCCCGTGGACTTCGTAGTGTTGGACATGGAGATCCCTGAGTCAGTGGCCGATACCCCCATCATCCTCGGTCGTCCATTCTTGGCCACAGCCAAGGCGGTGACTGATCATGATAGCGGGAAGGTGTACTTTCGCGTCGAGGGCGAGAGTATACAAATAGAGACGGTCGAGGACTACAGAGCTAGAGAGAGAGCCCGCTCAGATGCGAGTACAGATTCAGAGCAGCTGACAGACGTAGAGCCAGACATCCACCAGGACTGTGATTTTGTGATCACAGACGATGAGGCAGCTTGGGCAGATCCTACAGCACAAACCATCCTCTCATATTCAGATAAAGCTGATGCCGAGATGATAGCAGAGGAGAGTCTGGAGAGCACAGCCCTGGTACAGGATACCATAGAGGCAGCAGAGCCGGTCCTTGATCGCGACACGATGTTCAGTGATGGTGGTGTTGAGGCACCCTTGCTCTACGGTGGTACTGATGCCACCGCGGTTGATACAGATCCCTCGGATTCAGAGTCTGATTGGGCCGATTGTGATGATCAGATGCCAGACCTGATTCCACCTGAGCCTACAGATGAGGAGGAGGCAGATGTAGAGCAGACCAGAGACAGTGCAGTTGAGCAGCCTTCTCCCGATCCAGTTTGAGAGAGTATGCTTTCACTTTCCCAGACAGATTTGGCAGATTTAGCAGCTTTCACTCAGTTTCTTCCACAGCCAGATTTGCCAACACCTAGCATTACAGAGCTGAAGCCGCTCCCTACTTCGCTGAAGTATCGATTCCTTACGGGCGAGCCAGAGATGTACCCAGTCATCATCTCCGCCGAGTTGACTGGAGAGCAAGAATCCCGTTTGATGGGGGTTCTTGAAAAGAACCGCAAGGCGATCGGATGGAGCGTAGCAGATCTCCATGGGATTAGTCCATCAGTGTGCTCCCACCATATCTATCTCGAGGAGGGGGCGAAGCCGTCGCGTGAGTTCCAGCGGCGTCTGAACCCCAACCTGAGAGAGGTTGTGATGAAGGAAATATCAAAATGGTGGAGCGCAGATTTTATTTATCCCATTTCCGACTCCAAGTGGGTCAGCCCCTTGCATGTGGTGCCCAAGAAGACGGGCATCACGACTGTGATCAGTGAGTCGGGAGAAGAGATTGCTACACGAGTACCCACCTCTTGGAGGGTCTGTGTTGACTACAGGAGACTCAACCAGGCCACCAAGAAGGACCATTTCCCCCTGCCTTTTATTGACCAGATCATTGAGAGACTGGCAGGGAAGAGCCATTGATGCTTCCTGGATGGGTACTCGGGCTACAACCAAGTGGCCATCGCTCCTGAGGATCAGGAGAAGACCACCTTTACCTGTCCCTTCGGCACATATGCTTTTCGACGCATGCCATTTGGGCTATGCAATGCCCCTGCGACTTTTCAAAGGTGCATGCTGTCGATCTTCTCGGACATGGTCGGGGAATGTTTGGAGGTCTTCATGGACGATTTCTCGGTCTACGGCGACGGATTCGACTCCTGTCTTGACTGCCTAGACCGGGTACTCCAGCGATGTATTGAGTTTCATTTGGTTTTATCTTGGGAGAAGAGTCACTTCATGGTGACTCAAGGGACGGTGCTTGGCCATATCATCTCAGACAGGGGCATGGAGGTGGATCCGGCCAAGGTTGATGTCATTAGGAAACTCGCACCACCGTCCAATCTGAGGCAGCTACGGTCATTCCTGGGGCATGTTGGATTTTATAGGAGATTTATTCAGGATTTCAGCAGGATTGCCCGACCGTTGACTGACCTCTTGACGAAAGACACCGAGTTCCTTGTCGATGACAAGTGTCTTTCGTCGTTTGCGACTCTCCAGCAGTGTGTCATTGAGGCTCCTGTCCTCCAGCCGCCCGATTGGTCTCTCCCATTCGAGATCATGACGGATGCCTCCGATTTTGCCGTAGGGGCAGTGCTGGGACAGAGGAGGGATGGAGTTCCATTTGCCATACACTATGCTAGCCGCACATTGGATTCCGCCCAGCGGAATTACACGGTCACAGAGAAGGAGATGCTAGCCGTAGTGTTTGCCCTGGATAAGTTCAGATCATATATCATCAGATCTAGAGTGACTTTGTTTACAGATCACACCACCATCAGGTACCTCATGGCAAAGAAGGATGCCAAGGCCAGGCTGACTAGATGGATCCTTCTACTCCAGGAGTTCGATATTGAGATCAAGGATAAGCCTGGAGTCAAGAATGTGGTGGCGGATCATCTCTCCCGACTAGAGCAGCCTGAGGATTCTGAGCAGATTGACCCTATTAGAGATACCTTCCCAGATGAGGCAATTCTTGCTATCGCCTCACTCCCATGGTACGCCGATATTGTGAACTTTCTCGTTGCTGGGAAAGTCCCACAAGATTGGCCCAGGCAGAGGCTTGAGACCTTCCTAGCGAAGGCCAAGTCCTACCACTGGGAGGATCCCATCCTTTACCACGAAGGAGGGGACAGTGTCTGGCGTCGGTGTATTCCTCAGGAGGAACACCATAGCGTCCTCACTTACTGCCACAAGCTTGAGGCAGGAGGACATCATTCTGGGAGGAGAACGGCACAGAAAGTGCTCCAATCCGGCTTGTGGTGGCCTAACCTCTTCAAGGACTCAGATGAGTTCGTGAAGAGGTGTACTGACTGTCAGAGGATGGGCACTTGTGGACAGCGTGATATGATGCCGATGCATCCCATTCACTTCTGTGAGGTTTTTGACGCATGGGGCATTGATTTCATGGGTCCATTCCCTAAGAGTCAGGGATTTGAGTACATTCTGTTGGCCGTTGATTATGTGAGTCGTTGGGTGGAGGCTATCCTCGCCCGAGCCGCTGATGCGAGGACCGTTTGCAGATTTTTGAGGAAGCACATCATCACGCGGTTCGGGGTTCCACGAGTTCTGATTTCTGATGGGGGATCTCACTTCATCAACGACCAGGTGAAGGCACTTGCTAGCGAGTTCGGCATAGACCATCGTGTTGCTACACCTTACCATCCACAGACGAATGGTCTAGCCGAATTGTCAAATAGGGAGATCAAGACTATTCTGCAGAAAGTCGTCTGCCCTGACTGAAAGGATTGGTCACAGCTTTTGGACTCGGTCTTGTGGGCATATAGGACGTCTTTCATGACACCTTTGGGCACATCTCCCTTTCGCCTCGTATATGGCAAGCCATGCCATTTACCTGTTGAGCTGAGGCACAAGTCACTTTGGGCAGTTACAGATATTTTGATGGATCCAGATGGTATGGGAGACCAGAGGAGGGCAGAGCTAGCTGCCCTGGAGGAGCTTAGAGATGCAGCTTTCTCAAGAAGCCTACATTATAAGGAGAAAGTGAAGGAGTGGCATGATTCTCATATCAGCCACAAGCATTTTGAGATTGGACAGAGAGTATGGCTGTTTGATGCGAGGCTACGATTATTTCCAGGGAAGCTACAGAGCAAATGGAAGGGACCTTATCTTGTTAGAAAGGTACACGACAACGGTAGCATAGATATATCCGAGTTATCTTCTGAGAGTACCTTTCGAGTGAACGGCCAGCGGCTCAAACCATTTCTAGATCATGAGCCGCGGGTCGTTGATCTTGCCCCTGTTCATTTCGCGTGAGATGTGGTCTTTGACTCACATCTGATGCATCTCATGCCTGAGTTTCACTGATCTTCCGCCTTGTATAGATCCAGATGTCCATATCACTACATTCTTTAGTCCCACATCCCTTTCCCCATCTTGTGATTATGCTATACTTAGGGTGCACTTTACCCTAAGTATAGGGGGGATGTGAGACCTTTTGGGTATTTCTTTTGTTTCTGTCTACCCCTGATTTGCTGCCTATACTTAGGGATATTGCACCCTAAGTATCGGGGGGGTAGACCCTGTATATTCTCCACTCGGTATTCCCTTAGTTTACAGCCTGCTACACTTAGGATTATTTGATCCTAAGTATAGGGGGAAGACCCGAGCTCCTCTTGACTTTTCTATTTCATTCTTCTTTTTGTATAGCCCTTCTTTTCACTTCCCTATACCTAGCACGAGTTATGTCTTCTTCATCGCTCTTGACTCTGAGGACATCGTTCGAGCTAAGTATAGGGGGGTGTGTATATATTTCATATATACTTTAGCCATAACTCGTACTTTGTGTGAGTGTGTTAATAAATAAAATGGCTAAAAACCACAAAAATTAAAAATTTTCATGTACATAATCTTCTTTTATTTGCACATACATAGCTAGTGTACAAATTATTTTTGTAAAAATGATTTCAAAAATCTTTTGTGTAAAGCTTGTGTAAATATTTTTGTATCAAAATTATGTATATAGTACAAAATTTTTCCAAAATGTTTTGAAAATAAAAAAGTTTGCAAAAATATTGTGTAAATGTGTGTAAATATCTTTTTGCAAAACTTGCACTTCATGCATCATCATTTCATGATTTCAAAACATTTTTCAAAAATTTTGCATGTTTGTAAAATTTGTGTAAATAAGCATCTTTTTGTACATATGTATATAGTTTTTCTGGATGATAGTTGACATTTAAACTAGCCTGGAATCAAATTGAGAAATGGAGCTTGATTAAGATCTTAATCCACCTAATTTCTAAGAGGAACCTTATAGGGCTTAGGTTTAAGGCTTTTCAGGTCCATGGTGACTTAATTTTTTGAGTCCACTAGGCTATGATCACATGTCATCTCCCTGAGCCTAAGTAGAGCACTTAACAACAACACATGACTCATATAGATTATGGCTTTACTTGGACACCAGCACTATGCACCGAGCTCTCTACGGATGAGGTGGTAAGGAGGCAGTCTTCCTCGGCTTGGGGTAGCATATGAGGGTAGTACTTCTAGGCGGAACCTCTCTTCTTCTTATAGTGAAGGAAGTGCGTCTCAACTTGGTCTGGTTGCCATGAGGTCTAACGACGGGAGTTGTGGGTTGCAATAAAGCTTCAAAAGAGGGATAGTCTACTGGCTCAAGAGGAAAAACTCCTTGTATATATGCTGCACATGTATATGTTGTACAGATACACTTGAAAAAAATGTGCAAAAAAAGAAAAGAACTCCAAAAGAGTGGTGGGTCTGAGAGAAAATGATAATCCCACCGGAGTATGTATATAGAGTGCAATAAGCAAAGCTTGGTTTCATGATCCACCTGTTGTAGCTTGCAGCAGGGAGACATGGCTACACTGGTCAAGCTCCCAAGGGTACTTGGCTACACTGGCCTTGACCCATTCTCTTCTTCCCCCTCTTCTTGAGCCGGTTGTACTTGAACTTAGAAGGGAATACCCCGCTCCTCGAGGAAAGAGTGGCCAGATTAAGGTCATAGAGTTACCTTGTTAGGGAGGGTTGTCAAGTTGCCATTTCTGAGGTGGAGAGCTTAGACTTCACATTCACAGGACAAGAAAAGATTCATGGTCTTCAGGGTTTGTGATTGATGACTTGTTCTGATCTGGAGCATTGAGGAGTCTTGGTTATAGATTAGTGGAACTTAGAGGCTGTTAGGTTTTAATCTTAAGTCTAAATAAGGTTCCGACACATTAATAATCCAAAGATCTGATCGAGCTCCATACCCCAATTTAATGAAGGCAAGTTTAATAATCAACCTTGATCCATGTACATCCTCTTTTTCTTTTTCTTTCTTTCTTTTTCACTTCTTTTTTCAAATAAGTGTTTGCTAAGGGACTAGCAAAGTTAAGTATAGGGGGGTGATGAATACCCATTCATCACTCTTTATTCTTATATTTTAGCTACAAAAACCTTTGCAAATGCATGTAGATATATGTAAATAGGAATAATTACCAAAAGCATGCATTGTGTAAAAACCTATAATTAGCATGTTTTTGTGCAAAAATAAAAGAATAAAGATTAAAAAGAAAAAAAGAGGGAAATATTTAGCATAAATATTGAGCAACCTAACCCAAGGGAGGGCTCAGCATGGGCCTGACCGCATAAAAGCCAGAGTAGAGGGAGATAGGTGCTCTTGTGTATATATTTATGTAAATAAATAAAAATATTTTTCCTCACCAAAAATATGCTTGTAAATACTTGTATATATTTAGTAATATAAAAACAAAAGAAAAATTAAAAATCAAAAAGATTAAAAATACCCTTTCACCATGTACATAAACCATACCTATATACATTTATTTAACCTTGTAAATAAATAAAGTTATTTTCCAAACTTTTTATAAATATTCTATGCTATATATTGTAAATAAATAAAATAAAAAGAATCAAAACAAAAATCAAATAAAAAGAATAAAATGAAAAATACAAAAATACATTATACACATACCTTGTATATAGTTGTACATAACTATTTATTTTACCTATGTAAATAAATAATAAAAATCAAATAAAAACATCCTTTTATTCCTTATTTTATACTATAAATAAATAAAATATAAAATAGGAATAAAATTGTACAAAAATAACAATTAAAAATCAAAAATCAAAAGCCTACATATTGTATATATACCTATACATAGCTATATAATGTAAATACCTTATTTTTATTTTGAAAAATTAATTAAAAATCACAAAAAAATAAAAAATATTAAAACAAAAATATTTCATGTTTTGACTTTTTAATAATTCTGCCATTTACTATTTCTAATTGATTTTTCAAATCTTTTCCACGTGGCAGCTTCTCATTGGCCCACGGAGATGTTGACCTCCGGTCAACTCCCTCTGCGGACCTTCTTCTCCAGCGGATCTCGCGCCCGACCCGTCTTCTCCTATTTTTATCCGACTGACCCGACCGCCATTATACCAAACCCCGGGTCCGAATCATCCTCCTTGCATCCGCCATCCTCGTCGGAGCCGCTCCCTCGGGATCCGCGCGCTCCTGAGCTTGCCCGGACCCCCCTCTTCTCGAACCCCTAGCGATATAAAGCTGGAGCTCAGCCACCTTCCTACGCCATCTTTGGTCATTCCCCTTCTTCCCTGTGAGCTCCAGAGTGATCGCAAGAGTGACAGCTAGCGTCTCCACCTGTTGCAGCGAGGCGAGGAGGAGGATTCCACTGATCCGGCGATACACCCGCCGCAGCTCCACCACCTGAGCGAGCTTCGAGCCTCGGGCAGAGACATCCCTTGAGGCGACGACCGAGAGCTTCCCCAGCTCCGCCACAGTCTATTCCTTCACCCAGGTAGTCCCTTAGCTTAGCTATTTCATCTAATTTTCGTTTACCCCCAATCTTCGCCGTCGACGTGTTTCTTCGATTCACCCCGGTTCCGACCACCGTTCGACCATCGGACCCGACCCACATCTTCGCCTTCCTCCGCCGCACGTTCTCCACCCACTCACACAACCCAGCTCGCACAGGAGCTGGGAACCGGGATCCACCGTCTTCCACCTTCGCCGGAGCCCATCACCCCGACGCATCGTCCACCTTCGCTCCGCCTAACTGGGTCGAGGCAGTTTGCCCTCGACCCGCGAGTCTTCTGAGCCCTTTTGCAGGTCTTGCCGAGCCCATCTGAGGGCTTGGTCACTCAGGCCGGGAGACCCAGCTCCGCCGACCGTGCCTGAGCTCCTCCGAGCTTGGGTCGATCATCGGAGCACCGCAGCAGACGCAGGAGCGCACCAGCGTTCTTCTCCGATCATCAGAGCGTTCCGAGGAGGAGGCCAGCGCCCGAACGAGCCCGGCGAAGTTCGCCGGGGACCAGTTCTTCCAGCACCCTCCAGCGTCGTCGGATTAGCCCTCAGCTCCAGACATCATCCTGACCGTTGGTTGCTGGAGTCCTCTTTGACGTTAGATCCGAGGCGACTGATCCGGACCGTTAGATCCACACGTGTCCTGGCCTGGACCGTTGGATCCACCAGAGCAGCACAAGCGTTGAGAGCCGCCCCCCATTTGGACCGTCCGATCTACACGTGGCAGCCATCCACCCGCTCCGGTTAATAAAGGGTAATTTACCCTTAGGCCCTTATCTTTGTTTTATTTCGCATTAGTCCTGTAAATATTTAAATACGTTGTTTAGTTTTGGGTCTATTTGCATAGAGAACCCTGCGCTTTAGTGTAATTGCATTTATACCCCCGCCTGTGTGAGCCACGTGCTTCGTCAGGTGTTTTGTTGGTGTATTTGCAATCTATGCCCTTGTAGTTCTGGATGTTTATGAATGAATGAAACTTTTTAGTTAATTGCATTTATACCCCTGTGCGTGGTTGTTTTGCACATGTGCGTTTTATTTTCGGTTATTTGCAACTAAGACCCCTGGACTTTTGGTACGTGTTACCAATAGGTCCTCGGGACTTATTTTCCTTACATATAGGTCCCTGAGTGCCCCAGGCACGCGCGTGGCACGTGTTTTGCTGGGTATTTTGCACCTGGACCCCCAGAACTTTGGGTATTTGCATTTCAGTCCCTGTGCACAGTACCCCTTTGTTATTTTTGAATAAAATATCAAATCACCGCCAAATCCAATGAGAATTTGACACATGGCTCCTGCCATGGTGTAGGATTTTCACGGATTTTTGAGGACATTTCTGATTTTGTTTGCGATTTTTAAAAATTCAAAAACCTTCATTTTTGTTACTGTCTAGATTGAAAAATCACAAAAAAATATAAAGACTTCCCTAAAAATTCTATAAAAATTAGCTACTGTTTAGTTTAGTTTGTTTGATTTTCTAGCCAATTTTGGCTATTTTTCATTGCTTAAAAACCTTAAAAACTTAAAAACACCAAAAAACCCATAAAAATTCTAGTAAATAAATTAAAAACCCAAAAATAATAAGTTTGGTACCTAAATTTTCCTTATTTTATCTGTTTTACAGGAAAACTACCTCCAGGCCATTTTGAGGCCCTTAGGTATTTTATCTAGGGCTTCTTGGCTCGGCTGGACAGTACCCTTGTTTTTGCTACTGTTTGATTTTTAGAAAATAAAATAAATATCAAAAAAATCCCAAAAATTCACCAAAAACATAAAAAAATATAAAACACATAAAAATATTTTTGTTTTAATTTTTGGTTGAATTTTGTTGCTTTAAATAATTTGTTGAAAGTGTGCTTGTATTTGCTTTTCTTAATTCCTTAATCATTTAAAAATCCAAAAAAATATAAAAATAATTAAAAACCACTAAAAAATATTTTGTCTTTTATTTTATTTGTTTTTACTACTTCGTAGGCCTTCGGCCAATCCGTGCTCCTTGAGTTCGACCCTGGGTGCTATACCAGGTTAAACATATAGCAGGACCGCTTATCGTATTTTGATTGCTTGATTTGTCATTAGTGGTTCGATTTTTCTTGATATACACGGTCTGATCGCTTGGGTCGCAACGACCCTATTTCTGTACCTTATACCCGAGTGGTCAGGCCCGATATCAGTACTGAGGCCACCGGTGATCATGTAGAGAGAGCAGTTGTTTTTCCTCATTCTCATGTATCTCAGAACACTGTTGTGAATAAAGGAAAAGGTTTAGTTTCTTCTGGTCCCACTGTGGTGATTGATGTATGTGCGGATCCGGCCGTCGAGCCGTATAGACCTATTCCTAGTCCTTCATCTGAGAAGGACCCTGTGATCCCCTTCCCTAGAGCCCTTCAGATGGGGAAAGGGAAGAAAAGAGAAAAAGACCCAAAAAAGAGAGAGCAGGAGGAGTTCATCCAGAGCATGATCGACAGATTTCACATACAGCTGACTCTTCAGGAGGCCTTGCAGCACATCCCCCTTCTTCAGCGATCTTTGAGAGAAAGGACCACAGTCAGGAGGAGGAGGAACCACCATTCAGAGTTACATGTGCTGACGAAAGCCACGTGCTTCGCGATCCAGAACTGTCTACCAGCCAAGAGGCCAGATTCAGGAGCCCCGTATGTCAGATGTCAGATTAGTGAGCAGAGATTCGACCGGACTCTATTGGATAGCAGATCGTCTATCAACCTCCTTCCGGCAGCCCTTCTCGACCGCTACGAGTTGGGCACTCTTCGACAGAGCAGGACAGTCGTTCAGTTTGCTGATCGATCTGTCAAGAGGCCGAAGGGGTTGTTGCGAGATGTTATCGTCACTATTCAGGGCTGCAATTCCCCGTGGACTTCGTAGTGTAGGACATGGAGATCCCTGATTCAGTGACCGATACCCACATCATCCTCGGTCGTCCGTTCTTGGCCACGAACAAGGCGGTGACTGATCATGATAGCGGGAAGGTATACTTTCGCGTCGAGGGCGAGAGTGTACAAATAGAGACGGTCGAGGACTACAGAGCCAGAGAGAGAGCATGCTCAGAGACCAGCACAGATACAGAGCAGCTGACAGATGCCGGGCTAGACATCCACCAGGACTGTGATTTTGTGATCACAGATGATGAGGCAGCATGGGCAGACCCTTCAGCACAGGCCATCCTCTCATTTCCAGACACCGCTGATGCCGAGATGATAGCAGAGGAGAGCTTGGAGAGCACAGCCCAGGTTCAGGATATTTCAGTGGCAGCAGAGCCGGTTCCCGATCGTGACACAGAGTCTAGTGATGGTGGTACTGATGCCGCCTTGTTTGATGCAGATCCCTCGGATTCAGAGTCTGATTGGGCAGATTGTGTTGATCAGATGCCAGACCTGAGTCCACCAGAGCCTACAGATGAGGAAGAGGTCGATGCAGAGCAGAGCAGAGACAGCACAGATGAGCAGCCTTCTCCAGATCCAGTTTGCGAGAGTTCGCTTTCTTTCTCCCAGACAGATTTGGCAGACTTAGCAGCATACACACATTTTCTTCCGCAGCCAGATTTGCCAGCACCCAGCTGTCCAGAGCTGAAGCCGCTCCCTACTTCGATGAAGTATCGGTTCCTTGCGGGTGAACCTGAGATGTACCCAGTCATCATCTCCGCCGATCTGACTGGAGAGCAAGAATCCCGTTTGATGGGGGTTCTTGAAAAGAACCGCAAGGCAATCGGATGGAGCGTAGCAGATCTCCATGGGATTAGTCCATCAGTGTGCTCCCACCATATTTATCTCGAGGAGGGGGCGAAGCCGTAGCGTGAGTTCCAGCGGCGGCTGAACCCCAACCTGAGAGAGGTCGTGATGAAGGAAATATCAAAATGGTGGAGTGCAGATTTTATTTATCCCATTTCCGACTCCAAGTGGGTCAGCCCCTTGCATGTGGTGCCCAAGAAGATGGGCATCACGACTGTGATCAGTGAGTCGGGAGAGGAGATTGCTACACGAGTACCCACCTCTTGGAGGGTCTGTGTTGATTACAGGAGACTCAACCAGGCCACCAAGAAGGACCATTTCCCCTGCCCTTTATTGACTAGATCATTGAGAGACTGGCAGGGAAGAGCCATTATTGCTTCCTGGATGGGTATTCGGGCTACAACCAGGTGGCCATCGCTCCTGAGGATCAGGAGAAGACCACCTTTACCTGTCCCTTCGGTACATATGCCTTTCGACGCATGCCATTTGGGCTATGCAACGCCCTTGCGACTTTTCAGAGGTGCATGCTGTCGATCTTTTCGGACATGGTAGGGGAGTGTTTGGAGGTCTCCATGGACGATTTCTCGGTCTACGGCGACGGATTCGACTCCTGTCTTGACTGCCTAGACCGAGTACTCCAGCGAAGCATTGAGTACCATTTGGTTCTATCTTGGGAGAAGAGTCACTTCATGGTGACTCAAGGGACGGTGCTTGGCCATATCATCTCCAACAGGGGCATGGAGGTTGATCCGGCCAAGGTTGATGTCATTAGAAAACTCGCACCGCCGTCCAATTTGAGGTAGCTACGGTCATTCCTGGGGCACGCTGGTTTTTATCGGAGATTCATTCATGATTTCAGCAGGATTGCCCGGCCGTTGACTGACCTCTTGACGAAAGACACCGAGTTCCTTGTCGATGACAAGTGTCTTTTGTCCTTTGCGACTCTCCAGCAGTGTGTGATTGAGGCTCCTGTTCTCCAGCCGCCTAATTGGTCTCTCCCATTCGAGATCATGACGGATGTCTCCGATTTTGCCGTAGGGGTCGTGCTGGGACAGAGGAGGGATGGAGTTCCATTTACTATTCACTACGCTAGCCGCACATTGGATTCCGCGCAGCGGAATTACACGATCACAGAGAAGGAGATGCTAGCCGTAGTGTTCGCCCTAGATAAGTTTCGATCTTATATCATTGGATCTAGAGTGACCCTGTACATAGATCACACCGCCATCAGGTACCTCATGGCAAAGAAGGATGCCAAGGCCAGACTTACTAGATGGATCCTTCTACTCCAGGAGTTCGATATTGAGATCAAGGATAAGCCTGGAGTCAAGAATGTGGTGGCGGATCACCTCTCCCGTATAGAGCAGCCTGAGGAGTCTGAGCAGATAGATCCCATTTGTGAGACCTTCCCAGATGAGGCGATCCTTGCTATCGCCTCACTCCCGTGGTATGCCGATATTGTGAACTTTCTCGTTGTTGGGAAAGTCCCACAAGATTGGCCCAGGCAGAGGCTTGAGACCTTCCTTGCGAAGGCCAAGTCCTACCACTGGGAGGATCCCATCCTTTACCACGAAGGAGGGGATAGCGTCTGGCGTCGGTGTATTCCTCAGGAGGAACACCATAGCGTCCTCACTTACTGCCACAAGCTTGAGGCAGGAGGACATCATTCTGGGAGGAGAACAGCACAGAAAGTGCTCCAATCCGGCTTGTGGTGGCCTACCCTCTTCAAGGACTCTGATGAGTTCGTGAAGAGGTGTACTGACTGTTAGCGGATGGGCACTTGTGGACAGCGTGATATGATGTCGATGTAGCCCATTCACTTCTGTGAGGTTTTTGACGCATGGGGCATCGATTTCATGGGTCCATTCCCTAAGAGTCAGGGATTTGAGTACATTCTGTTGGCCGTGGATTATGTTAGTCGTTGGGTTGAGGCTATCCCCGCCCGAGCCGCTGATGCGAGGACAGTTTGCAGATTTTTGAGGAAGCACATCATCACGCGGTTCGGGATTCCACGAGTTCTGATTTCTGATGGGGGTCTCATTTAATAAACGACCAGGTGAAGGCCCTTGCTAGCGAGTTCGGTATAGACCATCGTGTTGCTACACCTTACCATCCACAGACGAATGGTCTAGCCGAGGTGTCAAATAGGGAGATCAAGACTATATTGCAGAAAGTCGTCCGCCCTGACCGAAAGGATTAGTCACAGCTTTTGGACTCGATCTTGTGGGCATATAGGACGTCTTTGAAGACACCATTGGGCACATCTCCCTTTCGCCTCGTATATGGCAAGCCACACCATTTGCCTGTTGAGTTGAGGCACGTGTCACTTTGGGCAGTTACTGATATTATTATGGATCCAGATGGTGTAGGAGACCGGAGGAGGGCAGAGTTAGCAGCCCTGGAGGAGTTGAGAGATACCGCTTTCTCAAACAGCCTACAGTATAAGGAGAGAGCAAAGGAGTGGCATGATTCTCACATCAGCCACAAGCATTTTGAGATTGGACAGAGAGTGTGGCTGTTTGATGTGAGGCTTCGTTTATTTCCAGGGAAGCTACAGAGCAAATGGAAGGGACCCTACTTGGTCAGAAAGGTACACGACAACGGTAGCATTGATATATACGAGTTGTCTTCTGAGAGTACCTTTCGAGTGAACGGCCAGCGGCTCAAGCCATTTCTAGATCATGAGCCGCGGGTCGTTGATATTGTCCCTATTCATTTTGCGTGACATGTGGTCTTTGACTCACATCTAAGGCATCTCACGCCTGATTTTCACTGATCCTCCGCCTTGTATAGATCCAGATGTCTATATCACTACATTCTTTATTCCCACATCCCTTTCTTCATCTTGTGATTATGCTATACTTAGGGTGCACTTTACCCTAAGTATAGGGGGGATGTAGGACCTTTGGGTATTTCTTTTGTTTCTGTCTACCCCTGTTTTGCTGCCTATACTTAGGTATATCTCACCCTAAGTATAGGGGGGGTAGACCTTGTACATTCTTCTCTCGGTTTTCCCTTAGTGTACAGTCTGCTATACTTAGGATTACTTGATCCTAAGTATAGGGGGAAAACCCGAGACCCTTTTGACATTCCATTTCATTTATTCGTCTTTGTATATAGTCTTTCTTTTCACTTCCCTATACCTAGCACGAGTTATGTCTTCTTCATCGCTCTTGACTCTGAGTACATCGTTCGAGCTAAGTATAGGGGGTGTGTATATATTTCATATATACTTTAGCCATAACTCGTACTTTGTGTGAGTGTGTTAATAAATAAAATGGCTAAAAATCACAAAAATTAAAAAATTTTCATGTACATAAACTTCTTTTATTTGCACATAAATAGCTAGTGTACAAACTATTTTTTGTAAAAATGTTTTCAAAAATCTTTTGTGTAAAGCTTGTGTAAATATTTTTGTATCAAAATTATGTATATAGTACAAAATTTTCCAAAATGTTTTGAAAATCAAAAGTTTGCAAAAATCTTGTGTAAATGTGTGTGAATATCTTTTTGCAAAACTTGATGAGCCTAAGTAGAGCACTTAACAAGAACACATGACTCATATAGACAATGGCTTTACTTGGACACCAGCACTATGCACCGAGCTCTCTACGGATGAGGTGGTGAGGAGGCAGTCTTCCTTGACTTGGGGTAGCATATGAGGGTAGTACTTCTAGGTGGAACCTCTCTTCTTCTTTTAGTGAAGGAAGTGCGTCTCAACTTGGTCTGGTTGCCATGAGGTCTAACGACGGGAGTTGTGGGTTGCAATAAAGCTTCAAAAGAGGGATAGTCTACTGGCTCAAGAGGAAAAACTCCTTGTATATATGCTGCACATGTATATGTTGTATAGATGCACTTGAAAAAAAATGCAAAAAGAAAATAACTCCAAAAAAGTGGTGGGTCTGATAGAAAATGATAATCCCACCGGAGTATGTATATAGAGTGCAATAAGCAAAGCTTGAGTATCATGATCCACCTGATGTAGCTTGCAGCAGGGAGACTTGGCTACACTGGTCAAGCTCCCAAGGGTACGTGGCTACACTGACCTTGACCCATTCTCTTCTTCCTCCTCTTCTTGAGCCGGTTGAAATTGAACTTAGAAGGGAATACCCCGCTCCTCGAGGAAAGAGTGGCCAGATTGAGGTCATAGAGTTACCTTGTTGGGGAGGGTTGTCAAGTTGCCATTTCTGAGGTGGAGAGCTTAGACCTCACATTCACATGACAAGAAAAGATTCATGGTCTTCAGGGTTTGTGTTTGATGACTTGTTCTGATCTGGAACATTGAGGAGTCTTGGTTATAGATTAGTGGAACTTAGAGGCTGTTGAGTTTTAGACTTAAGTCCAAAATAAGGTTCCGACACATTAATAATCCAAAGATCTGATCGAGCTCTATACCTTAATCTAATGAAGGCAAGTTTAATAATCAGCCTTGATCCATGTACATTCTCTTTTTCTTTTTCTTTATTTCTTTTTCACTTCTTTTTCAAATAAGTGTTTGCTAAGGGACTAGCAAAGTTAAGTATAGGGGGGTGATGAATACTCATTCATCACTCTTTATTCTTATATTTTAGCTACAAAAACCTTTGCAAATGCATGTATATAGTTGTAAATAGAAATAATTACCAAAAGCATGCATTGTGTAAGAACCTATAATTAGCATGTTTTTGTGCAAAAATAAAAGAATAAAGATTAAAAAGAAAAAGAGGGAAATATTTAGAATAAATATTGAGCAACCTAACCCAAGAGAGGGCTCAGCATGGGCATGACCGCATAAAAGCCAAAGTAGAGGGAGATAGGGGCTCATGTGTGTAAATATTTATGTAAATAAATAAAAGTACTTTCCTCACAAAAATAGGCTCAAATTGGTTTGTAAATATTTGTATATATTTATACATATAAAAACAAAAGAAAAATATAAAAATTAAAAAGGAAACAAAAACACCACTTGTATATAGTCCACTTATATTTATTTAGCTTTATAAATAAATAAAATTAATTTCCAAAATTTTTGTACATAAATAAAATGAAAACAATTAAAACAAAAACAAAATAAAAATAACAAAAATTAAAAACACAAAAATATACTTTGTAAATACACCATGTATATAAATGTATATATGTATTTATTTCACATATGTATATAAATAATAAAAATGAAATAAAAATGTCTTTTTATTCCTCATTTTATGATATACATAAATAAAATATAAAATAGGAATAAAGTTGTATAAAAATAACAATTAAAAATCAAAAATTAAAAAAGTATATATTGTATATATACCTATATATGAACCTACTATGTACATACCCTATTTTTACTTCTAAAAATTAATTAAAAATCACAAAAAAATAGAAAAAAATAAAATAAAAATATTTCATATTTTGACTTTCCCTTAATTCGGCCATTTTCTATGCTTAATTTCATTTTCAAAAACCAGCCACGTGGCCGCTTCCTACTGGTCCTGGGATTGTTGACCGCCCGGTCAACTACCCCCCCCCCAGGACCACTTCCCACGGATTTAGGCGCCCGACCCGACTTCTACCCATTTTAGCGCCTAAACCCGATACCCTATAACCTAAACCCCGGGTCCGACTCCTTTACGACACACCCGAGACCCTCGCCGGATCCTCTACATCGGGATCCGCGCGCTTCATCGCCCTACTCGCGCCTGTCTTCCCGGACCCTCCTCGATATATATTCTCAGCTCCGCCACCTCGAATCTCATCTTTGGCCACTCGATTCCACCTCCCGTGAGCTCCATTGCGTAGGCGAGAGTGACAGCTTGTCCCCTGTGGTGTCGAAGCGAGGAGAGGGAGCGAGACCACTGATCAGGAAAAGCTTCGCCGCCTTGCTCCGCCACCAGCAGGAGCTCGAGCCTCGGAGGGAGACGCTCCTCGAGGCGACGACCCAGAGCTGCGCAAGCTCATCCCTAGTCTCACCGTCCACCCAGGTAGCCCCGTCGTTCTTTCTTTTTCTTTAATTTGTAGTTTCCCCCAAATCGCCGCTCCGCCGTTCATCGTCGATTCCGTCAACGTCCGACCTCCATTCGATCATCGGGCTTAGCCATAGCCACCGCCTTCCTCCCGCGCACCTTCTCCATATCCCCATCCAACCCAGCTCGCACAGGAGCTAGGATTCGAGCTCCACCGTCCCCCTTCACCGGAGCTCGCCCATCTCGACCCTCCGATCACCGTCACCCCGCCTAACCGGGTCGAGGCAGTTTGCCCTCGACCCACGAGTCTCATGGTTGTGTTTGCAGGTACATCCAAGCCCATCTGAGGGCTTGGACCATCAGGTCCAGGAGCTTCATCTCCGCCGACCTCGCCGGAGCTCTCCAGAGCTCGGCTGGGTCATCGGAGACCACTAGCAGCAGCGGAACGTCATCGCGGAGCTTCTCCGACCTTCAGGCGCAGCAGGGGAGGTCAGGAGTGTGCACCTTGGGCCGGCGAACTTCGCCGGCCAACTGTTCTTCCGAGATCTTCCCCGACCGTCCGATCAGCCCTCCCGCTCCAGTTTCCATCGTGATCGTTCGTTCCAGGAGCCGCCTTCACCGTCAGATCGGAGGAGGACTGATCCTAGCCGCCCAATGCTCGAGGGTTAGCCACAGAGAGCCTCCACCGTCCGATGCACCACGTGGACTAGCCCCAGCCGTCGGATCACCCCGAGGAGCGTAGCTTTGGAGCCCTAGTCGCCCAGCACCGTCAGATGCTCCACGTGGCGCGCATCCATCGGCCGCATTAATAAAGGGTAATTTACCCTTAGGCCCCCTCTGCTATTTTATTTCGCATTTAGTCCTGTAATTATTTAGTGTAGTTGTTTAGTTTTTGGTAAAATTGCTTAGAGGACCCTTCACTTTATTTTCCTTGTATTTATGCCCCTATGCGTTATGTAGCACGTGCATCGACACGTGCCTTTCTGGGTTATTTGCATTGCATGCCCCTGTAGTTCTTAATGTTAATGAATGAATGAAAGTTTTTGGAATATTGCATTTATACCCCTGTGCGTATTTTAATTGAGCATGTGCGGATATTTTTGGGTATTTTGCAGATAAGTCCATGGGCTTTTGGTACCTGTTACCAAATAGCCCTCGGAACTTATTTTTCTTTCATTTGGGTCCTTGAGTGCCTCAGGCGCGTGCAACGCACGTGTTTACCTGGGTTATTTGCACCAGACCCCCCAGAACTTCGGGTATTTGCACATAGGTCCCTGCGCACATTGCCCCCTTTTGATTTTTGAATAAAATAGCAAATTTATTCCAAATCCAACGAAAATTGGACACATGGCTCCTGCCATAGTGTAAAATTTTCTGGAAATTTTGGAGACATTTTTGTTTTAATTTGATATTTTTAAAAGTTCAAAAGCATCCATTTTTGTCACTGTCTAACTTTAAAAACCCAAAAAAAATATTAAAACTCATTTAAAAATTACAAAAAAATTGTCTACTGTTTGTTTATGCTTGCTTGATTTTCTAGCCAATTTTGGCTATTTGTCATTACTGAAAATCCCTAAAAATTGAAAAACACTCAAAATCTTATAAAAATTCTAGTAAATAAATTAAAAATCCAAAAATAATAATCTAGGTGCCTAAATTTTCCTTGTCTTATTCTCTTTACAGGAAAATTACCTGCCAGCTAATTTGGGGCCTTTAGATATTTTATCTAGGTCCTTTTAGCTCGGCTGAACAGTACCTATAGTTTTAGTCACTGTTTGATTTTTAGGAAATTAAATAAATATCAAAAAAATCCCAAAAAATCATCAAAAACACTAAAAATTATAAAACACATAAAAATATTTTTGTTTGATTTTTTGGTTGATTTTTAGTGTATTTAATAATTTGTTGAAGTGTGTAGTTCCTTAGCTTTTATTATTTTCTTAATTCACTAAAAATCCAAAAAATATAAATTAATTAAAAACCACCAAAAAATATTTTCTCCTTTAATTTTATTTCCTTTTTGACTACTTCGTAGGCCGCAAGGCCAATCCGTGCTCCTTGTGTTCGACCCTGGTCGCTATACCAGGTTAAATTAATAGCAAGACCGCTTTCGTGTGTTTGATTGATTTTTCATCTATTTGGTGGTCTATTTTTCTTGATCGAGCCATCCTGATCGCTTGGGTCGCAACGACCGTTTAGCACCTTATACCCTAGTGGTCGGGACGCTCATCACGCACCATGACATTTCCAAGCCGAACCTTGTTCAGAGCTTTTTCAGCGGGCTGACACCAGAGCTTCAGGGCTTGGTGAACGCTTCTTGTGGCAGGTCTTACTTCACCAAGGATCACGATCAGGTCTTGGCCATCTACGAGGAGATGGCCGGGAACTATATGGTGATGTCCTAGACCCTATTGTACACACAAGGCAGACCCCAGCAGCCACAGACCGTGCAGTACCAGAGGATAGCACGGGTCGACGCCAGTCCTTCCAGTTCGTCCGCGGTAGCAGCACAGGCAGAGAGTACAGCCGCAGACATGGGGATCATCAGCGAGAAGCTGGACCGGATGGAGATTATCGAGAAGAAGCAGTGCCAGGGCATCACGCAGATGGAGCAGATAGCACAGACTCTGAGTGACCTGAAGACACAGCTCATGTGTCTCCAGGAGGCATAGACGGCTTCCCAGCCCCGTCTTCCGGCACGAGGCAATCCTAGCAGCAGCAACAACTCGTCCCAGTGCTCCAGCTCCCACCAACAGCCTAAACAGGTCCATCTTGTACAGGCGGAGCCGTACCAGCAGCTGTAGCCCTCCTACCAGTCACCGCCATCTCTAGACATGCAGATGGTGGTATACCAGCCGGATCAGCCTCTGGCAGTGATCCCGCCACCCCAGTACAAGTCAGAGCCATTGATGGATGTCAACGGGATTTGGTACGACCACCCCCAGCCCGGTATCCGACGAGACCATCCCGGATTCCGTTGGGCGGCCGGAGGTGCCCAGCCCCAGCAGCAGCCGTCAGGTCAGGGTGGCCAGTACATCCATCAAAGGGATCACCAGCAGCAGCGGCCCCCAGTGTACCCACAGAAGCAGCAGCAGTCACAGTCCTATGGTCCTCGTCCCTATCTGCAGGGATAGTCTTGGAGGCGTGATCAGCGTCATCAGCTGCAGCATCATCCATGGTCTTACCCCTCTCACTCACAGCAGCAGCAACAGCTTCACTTCCAGAGAGGCAACCCGTCAAGTTCTCATGGGCCATCCTATGAGAACCCCGCCTTGGATGACATAGTCCGCCTCCTCACAGATCAGCATGCTACCTTTCGACGAGAGATGGATGAGTTCTTCCAGGAGATGCGGGACATAGTGAGAGGGAAGGCCGCCATCCTTGCCCAGATAGAGCCGAATCCCAACAACCTTAAGAGGAAATCTGAGCAGGTAGTTTGTACTGAGTATGCCACTCCGAGTGATACTTTTGGTGATATGTCTGCATATCTTTTTGATATTGATTTTGTCATACTTAGGAGCGGTAGGATGCCAGTAGGCGGCGATTTGTCTGAGCGACACCCTGAGGATACATCCAGAGCGCCAGGCGAGGAGGAGAGCGGTACTGAGGCCGCTAGAGATGATGACGGTGGTACTGATGCCACCACGGATGCTGATCCCACCGGCGGTACTGAGGCCGTCGTTTCACCAGTTGGAGGAGGTGGTACTGAGGCCACCCATGTTGCCGAGACAGAGCGCGGTACTGAGGCCGCCAGTCTTCCAGCCGATGGTGGTGCTGATGCCACCATTTCTTCTGAGAGTCCTGTTGTTTTTCCTTATGCTGATGTATCTCGGAACACTTCTGGAAATAAAGGAAAGGGTTTGTTTTCTTCTGGTCCCACTGTGGTGCATGATGTATGTGTGGATCCGGCCGTCGAGCCATCTAGACCCTTTCCTAGTCCTTCATTTGAGAGGGACCCTGTGATCCCCTTTCCTAGAGCTCTTCAAATGGGGAAGGGGAAGAAAAATGAAAATCCCAAAAAGAGGTAGCAGGAAGAGTTCAGCCAGCAGATGATAGATCGTTTCCACATTCAGCTGACTCTTCAGGAGGCTTTGCAGCACATCCCTCTACTCCAACGTTCACTTAGAGACATGACCACATTCAAGAGGAAGAGGAGGAACCACCATTCAGAGATTCATGTGCTGACGAGATCCACTTGTTTCGTGATCCAAAACCGTCTACCGGCCAAGAGGCCAGATTCCGGAGCCCCATATGTCAGATGCCACATCAGAGAGCAGAGGTTCGACCATACTCTATTAGACAGCGGATCGTCGATCAACCTACTTCCGGCAGCCCTTCTCGACCGCTTCGAGTTGGGAACTCTTCGATAGAGCAGGACAATCCTTCAGTTTGTTGATCGATCTGTCAAGAGGCCGAAGGGGTTTCTTAGAGACGTTGTCGTCACGATTCAGGGTCTGCAATTCCCCGTGGACGTCGTAGTGTTGGACATGGAGATCCCTGAGTTAGTGATCGATACCCCCATCATTCTCGGTCGCCCGTTCTTGGCCACAGCCAAGGCAGTGACTGACCATGATAGCGGGAAGGTATACTTTCGCGTCGAGGGTGAAAGTGTACAAATAGAGACGGTCGAGGACAACAGAGCCAGAGACAGAGCATGCTCAGAGACTACTTCCTATACAAAGCAGATGACAGATGCCGGGCTAGACATCCACCAGGACTGCGACTTTGTGATCACAAATGACGAGGCAGTTTGGGCAGATCCAGATGCACAGGCCATCCTCTCACATTCAGATTCCACTGATGCAGAGACGACATCAGAGGAGAGCATGGAGAGCACATTCCTGGTCCAGGATACCTTAGAGGCAGCAGAGTCGATTCTCGACCGCGACACTGATTTATTTGATGATAATGGTGGTACTGAGGCCACTTTGGATGATACAGATTCCTTGGAGTCAGATTTTGACTGGGCAGATTTTGATGATTACATACCAGATCTGACTTCACCTGAGCCTGCAGCTAGGGAGGAGGTAGATGCCGAGAAGAGCAGAGACAGTCCATCGGGGTAGCCTTCTCCAGATTCAGAGAGTGACAGAGAGTTTCAGTTCTCCCATGCGGATTTGGCAGCCTTCACGCAGAGTTTTCAGAGACCAGATCCACCAGCACCCAGTTGTCCAGAGCTGAAGCCGCTTCCTGCGTCGCTGAAGTATAGGTTCCTTGCGGGTGAGCATGAGATGTACCCAGTCATTATCTCCGCCGATTTGACTGGAGAGCAGGAATCCCGTCTGATGGGGGTTCTTGAAAAGAACCGCAAGGCGATAGGATGGAGCGTAGCAGATCTCCAGGGGATAAATCCGGCCCTGTGCTCCCACCATATCTATCTCGAGGATGAGGCGAAGCCGTCGCGTGAGTTCCAGCGGCGGCTGAATCCAAATCTGAGAGAGGTTGTCATGAAGGAGATTTCGAAATGGTGGAGCGCCGATTTTATCTACCCCATCTCCGACTCCAAGTGGGTCAGCCCTTTGCATGTGGTGCCTAAGAAGACGGGCATCACTACAGTGGTCAGCGAGTCTGGAGAAGAGATTGCTACACGGGTACCCACTTCTTGGCGGGTCTGCGTTGATTACAGGAGACTCAACCAGGCCACCAAGAAGGATCATTTCCCCTGCCCTTTATAGATCAGATCATTGAGAGATTGGCAGGGAAGAGCCACTATTGTTTTCTGGATGGGTACTCGGGCTACAACCAGGTGGCCATCGCTCCCGAGGACCAGGACAAGACTACCTTTACATGTCCCTTCGGCACATACGCCTTCCGACGCATGCCATTTGGGCTATGCAATGCCCCTGCAACCTTTCAGAGATGCATGTTGTCGATCTTTTCGGACATAGTAGGGGAGTGCTTGGAGATCTTCATGGATGATTTCTCGGTTTACGGCGACGGATTTGACTCCTATCTTGACTGCCTAGGCCGAGTACTTCAGCGATGTATAGAGGTTCACTTGGTGCTATCTTGGGAGAAGAGTCACTTCATGGTGACTCAAGGGACAGTGCTTGGCCATATCATCTCCAACAGGGGCATGGAGGTTGATCCGGCCAAGGTAGATGTCATTAGAAAACTCGCGCCACCGTCCAACTTGCGGCAGTTACGGTCATTCCTGGGGCATGTCGGTTTCTACCGACGATTCATTCATGATTTCAGCAGGATTGCCCGATCGTTGACTGACCTGCTGACGAAAGACACCGAGTTCCTTATCGATGACAAGTGTCTTTCGTCGTTTGAGACTCTCAAGAGATGTGTTGTTGAGGCTCCTGTTCTTCAGCCGCCTGATTGGTCTCTCCCATTCGAGATCATGACGGATGCCTCCAATTTAGTCGTGGGGACAGTGCTGGGACAGAGGAGGGATGGAGTTCCATTTGCTATCCACTATGCTAGCCGCACATTGGATTCCACGCAGCGGAACTACACAGTCACAGAGAAGGAGATGCTAGCTGTAGTATTCGCCCTAGATAAGTTCAGATCATACATTATTGGATCTAGAGTGACCTTGTATACTTATCACACCGCCATCAGGTACCTCATGGCAAAGAAGTATGCCAAGGCCAGACTGACTAGATGGATCCTTCTACTCCAGGAGTTTGACATAGAGATTAAGGATAAACCTTGAGTCAAGAATGTGGTGGCGGATCATCTCTCCCGATTAGAGCATCTTGAGGATTCTGAGCAGATTGACCCTATTTGTGAGATCTTCCCAGATGAGGCGATCCTTGCTATCGCCTCTCTCCTGTGGTATGTCGATATTGTGAACTTTCTTGTTGCTAAGAAAGTTCCACAAGATTGGCCCAGGCAGAGGCTTGAGACCTTCCTTGCGAAGGCCAAGTCCTACCACTGGGAGGATCCCATCCTTTACCATGAAGGAGGGGATAGCGTCTGGCATAGGTGCATTCCTCAGGAGGAGCACCATAGCATCCTCACTTACTGCCACAAGCTTCAGGCAGGAGGACATCACTCTGGGAGGAGAACGGCACAGAAAGTGCTCCAATCCGACCTATGGTGGCCTACCCTCTTCAAGGACTCTGATGAGTTCATGAAGAGATGTACTGACTGTCATAGGATGGGCACTTGTGGACAGCGTGATATGATGCTGATACAATCCATTCACTTCTGTGAGGTTTTTGATGCATGGGGCATCGATTTCATGGGTCCATTCCCTAAGAGTCAGGGATTTGAGTACATTCTGTTGGTCATTGATTATGTGAGTCATTGGGTTGAGGCCATCCCCGCCCGAACCGCTGATGCTAGGACAGTTTGCAGATTTTTGAGGAAGCACATCATTACGCGGTTCGGGGTTCCTCGAGTGTTGATTTCTGATGGGGGGTCTCATTTCATCAACGACCAGGTGAAGGCCCTTGCTAGCGAGTTCGGCATAGACCATCGAGTTGCCACTCCATACCATCCACAGACGAATGGTTTAGCCGAGGCGTCGAACAGGGAGATCAAGACTATTTTGCAGAAAGTCGTCCGCCCTGACCGAAAGGATTGGTCACAGCTTTTGGACTCTGTCTTGTGGGCATAAAGGATGTCTTTCAATACACCTTTGGGCACATCTCCCTTTCACCTCATATATGGCAAGTCGTTCCATTTACCAGTTGAGCTGAGACACAGGTCACTTTGGGCAGTTACATATATTCTTTTGGATCCAGATAGTGTACGAGACCAGAGGAGGGCAGAGTTAGCAGCCTTGGAGGAGCTTCGTGATACCGCCTTCTCAAACAGCCTATAGTACAAGAAGAGAGTGAAGGAGTGGCATGATTCTCATATCAGCCACAAGCATTTTGAGCCTGGACAGAGAGCATGGCTGTTTGATGCTAGGCTTCGTCTATTTCCAGGGAAGCTATAGAGCAAATGGAAGGGACCTTATCTTGTGAGAAAGGTACATGACAATGGAAGCATTGACATATCTGAGTTGTCTTCTGAGAGTACCTTTCGAGTGAACGGCCAGCGGCTCAAGCCATTTCTAGATCATGAGCCGCGGGTCGTTGATGTTGCCCCTATTCACTTTGCGTGAGATGTGGTCTCTTGACTCACATTTATTGCATCTCATGCCTTATTATCACTGTTCTCCCGACTTGTATAGATCCAGATGTCCATATCATTCCATTCTTTAGTCCCACATCCCCTTTCTTCATCTTTTGATTATGCTATACTTAGGGTGTACTTTACCCTAAGTATAGGGGGGACGTAGGACTCTTGGGTATTCTTTTGATTCTTTTTACCCTTGTTTCTGCTGCCTATACTTAGGGACATTTTACCCTAAGTATAGGGGGGGTAGACCCTGTACATTCTCCACTCGGTTTTCCCTTCGTGTACAGCCTGCTATACTTAGGATTATTTGATCCTAAATATAGGGGGAAAAGCCGAGACCCTCTTGATTTTCTATTGATTCATTCGTCTTTGTATATAGACTTCCTTTTCACTTCCCTATACTAAGCACGAGTTATGTCTTCTTCATCGCTCTTGACTCTGAGGACATCGTTCGAGCTAAGTATAGGGGTGTATGTATATATTTCATATATACTTTAGCCATAACTCGTACTTTGTGTGAGTGTGTTAATAAATGGCTAAAATGTGTTAATAAATAAAAATGGCTAAACCCTAAAATCCATAAAAATTAAAAATTTCTTCCCTGTAAATAATCATTCTTTTATTGCACATACATAGCTATTGTACAAATTATTTTTGTAAAAAGGTTTTCAAAAACTTTTTGCGTAAAGTTTGTGTAAATATGAGTATATCAAAATTATGTATATAGTACAAAATTTTTCCAAAATGTTTTGAAAATTAAAAGTTTGCAAAAACCTTGTGTAAATGTGTGTAAATATTTTGCAAAACTTGCATTCATGCACACATCCATGTTTTCAAAACATTTTTCAAAAATTTTGCATTTGTAAATATTGTGTAAATAGCATCTTTGTATATATTTGTATAGTTTTTCCTGGATTAAAGTTGACATTTAAACTAGCCTGGAATTAAATTGGGAAATGGAGCTTGATTAAGATCTTAATCCACCTAATTATAAGAGGAACCTTATAGGACTTAGGGTTAAGGCTTTTCAAGTCCATGGTGACTTAATTCTTTGAGTCCACTAGGCTATGATCACATGCCATCTCAATGAGCCTAAGTAGAGCACTTAACAACACACACATGACTCATATAGACAATGGTTTTACTTGGACCCGTACTTGCACCGAGCTCTCTACGGATGAGGTGGTGAGGAGGCAGTCTTCCTTTACTTGGGGTAGCATATGAGGGTAGTACTTCTAGGCGGAACCTCTCTTCTTCTTTTAGTGAAGGAAGTGCATCTCAACTTGGTCTGGTTGCCATGAGGTCTAACGACAGGAGTTGTGGGTTGCAATAATGCTTCAAAAGAGGGATAGTCTACTGGTTCAAGAGGAAAAACTCCTTGTATATATGCTGCACATGTATATGTCATACAGATGCACTTGAAAAATTGCAAAAAGAAAATAACTCCAAAATAGTGGTGGGTCTGATAGAAAATGATAATCCTACCGGAGTATGTATATAGTGCAAATAAGCAAAGCTTGAGATTCATGTCCCACCTTATGTAGCTTGCAGCAGGGAGACTTGGCTACACCGGTTGAGCTCCCAAGGATACATGGCTACACTGGCCATGGTCCATTCTCTTCTTCCCCCTCTTCTTGAGCCGGTTGAACTTGAACTTAGAAGGGAATACCCCGCTCCTCGAGGAAAGAGTGGCCAGATTGGGGTCATAGAGTTACCTTGTTGGGGAGGGTTGTCAAGTTGCCACTTCTGAGGTGGAGAGCTTATACATCACATTCACAGTACAAGGAAAGATTCATAGTCTTCAGGGTTTGTGTATGGTGACTTGTTCTGATCTGGATTGTTGAGGAGTCCTGATTATAGATTAGTGGATCTTAGAGGCTGTTAAGTTTTAAACCTAAGTCTAAATAAGGTTCCGACACTTTAATAATCCAAAGATCTGATCGAGCTCCATATTTCAATTTAATGAAAGCAAGTTTAATAATCAACCTTGATCCATGTATGTTCTCCTCTTTTTCTTTTTCTTTTTCACTTCTTTTTCAAATAAGTGTTTGCTAAGGGACTAGCAAAGTTAAGTATAGGGGGGTGATGAATACCCATTCATCACTCTTTATTCTTTTATTTTATCTACAAAACCTTTGTCAAACACATGTATATATTTGTAAATATCAAAAATTACCAAATTACATGCATTGTATAAAAGTTAATAATTAGCATGTTTTTGTGCATAAATAAAAGGATAAAGAATTAAAAGAAAAAGAGGGAGATATTTAGAATAAATATTGAGCGACCTAATCCCAATGGAGGGCTCAGCATGGGTCTGACCGCATAAAAGCCAAAGTAGAGAGAGATAAGGAAGCTCATGTGTGTAAATATACCTATAAATAGAATAAAAATATTTTCCTCTAAAAGCAAAAATTAAAATGGGTTGTATTTATTTGTAAATATTTGTAAATACAAAACTAAAATAAAATAAGAAAATTAAAAAGAAAATAAAACTCACCCTTCCTTGTATATATTCACCATGTACATAAGACCACTTACATATTTATTTAGCCCTATAAATAAACAAATTAAAATTCCGTAAAAATTGTATATACTCTATATTTCATGGTGTAATTAAATAAAATAAAAACCACAAAACAAAATTAAAACAAAAAGAAATAAAAATAAAATCAATTCCTTCATTGTATATATACCATGCACCTAATTGTATATATCTATTTATTTAACCCTTGTACATAAATAATAAAAATAAAATAAAAACATCAAAATATTCCAAATTTTATCTTGTAAATAAATAAAACATAAATTGGAATAAAAATGCCCCAAAAATAATTAATTAAAATTCAAAAATTAAAAATTCAATATTGTATATATACCTATACATAGTACTATATTGTAAATACCTTTTTTTATTTCAAAAATATAAATAAAAATCACAAAAAAATAGTTAAAAATAAAATAAACATTTTTCATGTTTTGGGTTTTTATTAATTCAGTCATTTACTATTTTATTTTGAATCTCCAAAGCATTTTACACGTAGCCGCTTCTGAGTGGTCCACGGGGGATGTTGACCCCCCGGTTAAAAAAAAAACTCACCCCTGGACCACAGACCCGCGGATCCTGCGTTGCGACCCGACTTCTCCTAATTATTGCACCTCGATCCGATATCCAAATCCGTTAACCCCGGGCCCTAATCCGACCTTGATCACCCCTGATCCATGCTCGGGGTGGGTTTTGGGGATCCGCGCTCCGATCAACTCACCCGAACTCTCTTTAGCCGGACCCCTAGCTGTATATAGTCTGAGCTCCGCCCGCTTTTTCACGCATCTTTGGCTCGTGCATTCTCCACCCCAAGACCTCCACCATCTCGGTGTGAGTGACAGCAGTCGGCCGGTGGTGTTGCAGCGAGGAGAGGGTGTCCTGACCATCGATCCGGCGACCTAGCGCTGTCGTGCGCCGCCACCAGCGTGGTGCTCGAGCCTCGGGCATCGACGGCCCTCGAGGCTAGGACCAGGAGCTCCAACATCTCAAGCATAGTCGACATCGACCATCAGGTAGTCTTGAATCTCCTTATCTTTAGCTAATTTAGATTTACCCCCAAATCGCCCCATCGCCGATGACCGTCGATTCTGACCACCTCCCTCACCATTTCGATCATCGGACGACACCCACATCTTCGCCCTTCTCCCACGCACGTTCTCCACCCCTTCATCCAACCCAGTTCGCACAGGAACTGGGACTCGAGCTCCCTCGCCGTCTCTTCGTCGGAGCTTGTCCATTCCGCCACACCGACCATCCGCACCACCTCTAACCGGGTCGAGGCACTTTGCCCTTGACCCAGGAGTCTGTTGCACCATTTTGCAGGTCAAGACAAGCCCATCTGAGGGCTTGAACGTCGAGGACAACAGCTCCAGCTCCGCCGGTGTTGCCTGGGCTCTCTGGAGCCCTATTGCAACATCGGAAGGGCCCGTCAGACGCGGGAGGCTCCGACGATCGTTTTCCACCTATCAGCGTCCCGCGAGGAGGTCCACCGCGTGCTCACCGGATCGGCGAACCTCGCCGGCCATCTGTTCTTCCAGGAGCCTCCACGACCGTCCGTTTAGCCCCGGAGTTCCAGATCATTTGCGGACCGTCCGATTAAGGTTAAGAGGAGGCCCATCAGCCACCATCAGATCGACACGTGGCCACCTCTCAGCCCTCCATCCAGCGAAGGGGATGCGGCGCCTCTCGACCGTTGATCAAATACGTGGCGCATCCCCAGCCGTTGGATTATCGCCGAGGATCCCTTCGTTGAGGCGCCCCTTCTCCAGACCGTTCGATCACCATGTGGCGTGCATCTGACCCTCTGATATAATAAGGGGTAATTGCACTTAGGCCCCTCTTCTATTTTTTTTAGCATTTAGTCCTGTAAATACTTTTCGTAGTTTATTTTAGTTTGGAACAATTGCATTTAGGACCTTGTCGTTTCTTTTTATTGCACTTATACCGCTGTGTGTTGTGGACACGTGCTTCCTCACGTGTATGTTGTGGTAAATTGCATGTTAGGGCATGTGTTTTCTGCTGGTTAATGAATGGAAAAATCTTTATAGATAATTGCATAATACCCCTGTGAATGTTTTATTTCCACATGTGCCGAATATCTTGGGTTAATTGTAGATAGTACCCTAGGCTTTTAGCACTTGTTGCTAAAAAGCCCTCGGAACTATTTTATTTACAAAGAGGTCCCTGAGTGCCTCAGACACGTGCATCGCGCGTGCGGATCTGGGAATTTTGCACCGGACCCCCTAGGTTTCCAGGCTTGTTACTTTTAGGCCCTCAGAAGTTGTTTTTATTGCAGACATGTCCTTCTAACTATGGGCTTGTGTTTGCTTTAAATAAAAGAACAAATCATCTCCAAATTAAGTGAAAATTTGATACGTGGCTCTTGCCACTGTGTAGAATTTTCACTAATTTTTGGGAAATTTTTAGAGCCTTTTTGCTATTTTTAAAAATTCAAAAACATCAATTTTTCTTATTGTCCAGATATAAAACTCACAAAAAATATTAAAATATCTTTAAAAATTACAAAAAATTAGAATTTGTTTGTTTTGTTGTGTTTGATTTTCTGACCAAGTTTGGTCATTTTTGGACTTATAAAAATTATAAAAATTAAAAAACATTGAAAATCTCATAAAAATTCTAGTAAATAATAGCAAAATCGAAATTAATAAACTTTCTTTCTAATTCTTCCTTTTTGTTTCTAGATCACATGAAAAATACCTTCAGGTTTTATTAGGGCCATTTTGTATTTTATTTTGGCCCTTGAAACCTGACTGGACATTGTCTTCCAATTTTTGCCTTGTTTTATTTTTATAAAATTCTATAAAAATCAGAAGAATACCAAAAATTCACCAAAACATAAAAAATTATTAAAAACATAAAAAAAATTTTGTTTGAATTTTTGGACCAATTTTGTGTGATTAAATAATTGTGTGAAGTTGCTTGTTTTCTTGATTTTATTATTTTCTTTATTATTTAAAAATCCAAAAAAATATAAAAAAATATTAAAAACCCACCAAAAATAGTTTTCTTTTATTTACTTTTATTTAGACTACTCCGTAGGCTGCGAGGCCATCACGTGCTCCTTGAGTCCGACCCTGGTCGCTATACCAAGCTAATCCAATAGCCAGGGCCACTATTGATTTTATTTGATTTTAATCCTGTTTAGGTGGCCTGATCTCATATTTTCTTGATCGACTGAATTATCTCCGCGGTCCGAGTCGCAACGACCCTTGATCTATTTTATTCACCCAGGTCTTGGTGATTTTTCGAGTCATCAATCATCAATCACCACAGGTGGATCAAAATAAAATAAACCCTTTCCTTTATTCACAGAAAAGCCCTGAGGTACATGAACAAATGGAAAGACAACAGGACTATGAGTAGAAGTGTTGGTGGCCTCAACACCACCCTCAGCATCTGGATGTGTGGCATCAGTACCACGCTCTGGCTCGGCGTAGCATCTGGTGGCGTCAGTACCACCTCCTCCATCAGGTGAAACGACGGCCTCAGTATTGTCGGCTGGATCAAGGTCCGTGGTGGCATCAGTACCACCGTCATCATCTCTGGTGGCCTCAGTACCGTTCCTCTCCTCGCCTGGTGCTCCTGAAGTGTCATCGAGTCGTCGCTCAGACGAGGCACCACCTGTTGGCATCCTACCGCTCCTAAGTGTAACAAAATCAACATCAAACATGTATGCAGACATATCACCAAGTGAAGCACTAGGAGTGGTAATCTCAGTGAACTCTACCTGCTCAGACTTCCTCTTGAGGCTGTTGGGGTTCGGCTCAATCTGGGCAGGGATGGCGGCCTTCCCTCTCATGATCTCTCTCATCTCCTGACGGAACTCATCCATCTCCCGTCGATATGTGGCCTGCTGCTCGGTCATGAGGCGGGCTAACGCATCCAATGCAGGGTTCTCATAGGTCGGCCCATGAGAACCTGACGGGTAGCCTCGCTGGTAGTGAGGCTGCTGCTGGTGGTGAGGGTGAGAAGGGTATTGCTGATGATGATACTGCTGCTGAAGAGGCTTCTCTCGCCTCCAAGATTGTCCCTACTGATAGGGACGAGGACCATACTGCTGGTGGACTGGGGGTTGCTGTTGCTGGTGCTGCTCATGATGCTGACCATACTGGCCACCCTGGGTTGGAGGCTGCTGCTGGGAACTGCCAGCCGACCATTGGAATCCGGGATGGTCTTGTCGGATATCGGGCTGAGGTCGGTTGTACCAAATCCCGTTGGCATCCATCAACGACTCCTACTCGTATGAGAGCGGGGGAAGTACTGCAAGAGGTTGATCTGGCTGGTAAACCACCATCTGGGTGTCCTGGGATGGTGGTGACTGGTATGGCTGTTGTGGCTGCTGGTACGACTCCACCTGGACATGGTGAACTTGTCGAGGCTGGCTGGAGTGCTGGGACGAGCTACCGCTGCTGCTCGGATCTCCTCGTGACCTAAGACGGGGCTGAGAAGCCGTCTGTGCCTCCTGGAGACACATGATCTGTGTCTTTAGGTCACTCAGCATCTATGCCATCTGATCAATCTGTGTCATACCCTGGCACTGCTTCTTCTCAATAAGCTCGATCCGGTCCAGCTTCTCGCTGATGATACCCATGTCTGCGGCTGAGGACTCGACCTGTGTGGCTGCCGCGGACGAAGTTGAAGGACCGGCATCGACCCGTACTATCCTCTGGTACTGCACGGTCTGTGGCTGGGGGCGTCCCTGAGTGTAAAGGCGGGTATGGGACATCACTGTACAGTTCTCGACCATCTCCTCGTAGATGGCCCAGACCTGATCCTCATCCTTGGCGAAGTAGGAACCACCACAAGAAGCGTTCACCAGGCCCTGCAGCTCTGGTGTCAACCCGCAGAAGAAGCTCTGAACTAAGTTTGGCTTCGAAATGTCATGGTGCGGGCATCTGTCTGTAAGCTCTCTGAACCTCTCCCATGCCTCGTGAAACTGCTCGTTGGGGAGCATGGAGAAGTTGCTGATCAGGGCCCTCGCTGCATTGGTCTGCCCGAGTGGATAGTACTTGTTCAAGTACTCGGTGCGGAGCTGCTCCCAGGTGTACACAAATCTCCCTAAATGCTTCAGCCAGTTGGCTGCTCTATCGGCGTGGGAGAAAGGGAAGGCAATCATACGGATAGTGTCCTCGTCCACCTGCCTATTGTGGACGGTGTTGCAGATCATCTTGAACTCCTGGAGATGTAGATGGGGCTCCTTAGTGGCGAGCCCGTGGAAGCGGGGTAGAATCTGAAGTGTCTGTGGGGGGAACTTGAAGTCCCCCACGATCGCCGGAAGTACCACCCATCGGTGCGTAAGTGTCAATCCGGGGTTGTCAACTCCCGCATCGGTCTAGCTCCTGCTGCTGCGACTGCGGCTGCCGCTGCTGCTGCCGGCTGATCGGGTATCTCTGGTCCGTCTCCCTCAGGTCTGCGCGGCTCGCGGTCGGCTCTCATCCGCTCCATCTCTCTCCTCATCTCGACCATGAAAGCCCCTTGGTCCCTAATCTGCTGCTGCATCGTCTCAAGGTAGGCTATCAAGGTGTTGTTGATAGCACCCTTGTCCGGGACGTAGGTCTGCTCGGCTCGGGGACCTCCAGTGCGGTCATCACTGCTCCTGACCATGGTATCTGCAAAGGCAAAAGACCCAAGCTCAGGTGCCAATAAATCATCTATCTATTGTCTCTCATATGGCACTGTCATCTCAGGGCTGGTAGAAGGGTGGTCAAGGGGGAACAGGGCGGAATTGAACTCGGGTTCGGAGAGTGGGTCTCGGCTCTCGTGAACCAACCTAGATGAATGGGCTGGAGTGCTAAAAAGCGGTGCAGCCAAAGGCTGCCTAAGAGACCTCCTGCCCATCATCCTGATCTGGCGAGTCGGGCGGATGAGATCTGGAAACACACAAGATGAGCAAACAAACCCCAAGTTCACCTACTCAACACAGAGCTGAAAACCGTAAGGGTTCGGTCAATTTATCCTGTCAGTTTTTATTTAAGTGATCAAGTCAAGATATCAGAGCGGTTACCGAGCTGGTAGGAATCCGACGCCCCCAAGAGACTGTCCCGATCCCGAACTAGATCTTTCCCAGCTAGTACAAGCCGCAGACCATTTACCGGCTACCCGATTGGCTATCTTTGTTAAGGATATCGTGGCCTGCTTTACCGGAGAGCAGAGCAATCTTCACTGGAGAACGACTAGACCAGAAGCAGTAGTCTGAAAAAGGGTCAGATGTGGCTCTAGCCTAGGGTACGGGTCGCTCTCTCGCTCATACAAACCAGGCAATGAGGGGGTTGCTCTCCCTAAGACAAATTTTTATGATGAGGTGTCTTTTAGGGTCAAGTGTGTTTAGCAGTCCCAATTTTATAGTTTTTCTTTTTTAGGTTTTTTTCAAAGCAAACAATGGCTACCGAATTTTTTCGGGTTCTCCTGATTATTTTAAGTCCAGAAAATAGGGGGAGAAGACGAAAAAGCCAATGTGCGATAAAATCAATGATGCATGCTGCGTATGAAAGGCGTACCTGACACCAGCACTCTACATGCAAGATGATCTGCGCATAAAATAAATGACTGAAAATAAACTACCTATATGATGCATGAGGAAATCAGCCTTAACGAGCGATTTCTACACGGAGAGAACCGATGACTAATGGGTCAGCAAGAGGGGTCGGTGTCCGGTCTCTGATGCCGATCGGTGCCCGCCACAACGGGTCCTACCAGCGCTGTATACAGCCTCTAGCGGCGCGTGACCCCTCAAGTAACCGAGTTAGCCTTTTCTTTATTAATTTTTAATTAGGTCTAATTACGGTCTAATGGGCACAGGCAGATATTAAGTGTTTGGATCCTAATTATTACGGCTCAATCAACAAAAATCCTAAGCTAAGGCTAAAACCGTGAAAATCATATGAGCACTTAAAAAGAAAATAAAAATCGAAAAACGCGAGAAACCGGCGAAACACTCGGTGAGGTCCCCCGAGCACACCGGTGCTCGGCGAAACAAACCACTGGTAGATCACCAAGTCCAAGTCTCTGTCCATGTATTATCACAATTAATAATCTACTGAAAATAAATCTAAGCTAATCTACTCTACTCTCCCTCACTCCTGCTCGCTCCTCACGCTCTCTTGTGGCTCCTTGCAGAAGGGAGCTGCTTCCGATTTCCGCGGTTGCATCGGCTCTTGGAGAAGAGCCGCCTCAGTCCTCGGGTCCTTGCAAGAAACAAACAGAAGTGATCAAACCAGGTTATTTATAAAAATAAGAGAAAATCAATAAAATAAAATAAGACAACTATATAAAATAAAATAAAATAATCACACAAAATAAAAATAAAAACAAACAGAAACAAAAAATAAAATAAAATAAAATAAAATCAAAATAGAGAAAATCAGAATGCCGTAAAAAGCTGCGGAAAACCGAAAAGCCACGAAAAACAAAACTGAACAAAAGTTGAAAAACAACGACTATTAAGTCGTGCTCCCAAGCAACGACGTCATTCTGATGAGTGTCCCGAGCGACTAAGGGAAGAATGTATCAATGGTCGTTGCGACCTCAACCTCTTCGGCCTAGCTCAATCAAGAAAAAAAATGAAGGAACCACCGAAATAAGATAAAATCAAGAAAATCACGAAAGCGGTTCTCGCTATTTTATTAACATGGTATAGCGACCAGGGTCAGACTCAGGGAGCACATGATGGCCGAGACGGCCTACGAAGTAGTCTAAAAATAAAGTAAAATAAACAAAAGAATTTTTGGTGGATTTTTAAATCTTTTTAAATTTTTTTACATTTTCAATAATAAGGAAAATGTAAAACAAGTGAAAAAGGCAACAAACAAATATTTAAAAACACTCAAAAATAAAGTCAAAAATCAAATAAAAATTGTTTTTATGTTTTTTGTATTTTTAAGTGTTTTTGGTGAATTTTTCAGATTTTTTCAATTTTTAGTTAATTTTATAAAAATCATGAAAAGGGGAAACAATAACAATATGTACAGTCAGACTTGAGAGGCTAATTAAAAAAATATAATTGGCTTATAAAAATCTTATGGTAATTTTTTGAAAATTAAATGCAAAAACTAAACTACAGAAAAAGAGTTTGTATTTTTTTTTGAATTTTATAGAATTTTTTAGAATTTGTATAAGGTTTTTAATGTTTTTAATTTTTTGGGTTTTTAGGTCCAAATGGCACAAAAATTGGATTGGAACTATCAAACAACAAAACAAGCAAACACAAATTTTTTGGAAATTTTAAAGGAATTTTTATATTTTCTTTGATTTTCTTTTCCAAATAGTTCCAAAAATAAAGGTTTTTGAATTTTTAAAAATAATAAAAAGCCTTGAAAATGTCCCAAAAAATTTGGGAAATTTTTACACAGTGGCAGGAGCCACTTGTCCAAATTTCACCTAAATTGGAGTTTATTTGCTATTTTATCCAACTAATAAAAGAGCTACAACACACAGGGACCTAAATGTAAGAAAACATAGTTCGGGGGCTAAATAATAACACGTGCAAAAACCTTAGGGTTTAAGTTGTAAATTTCACAAATAATCAACACATATCCAAATTAATTCACGCATAGGGGTATACCTGCAAATATGGAAACTAAAACTTCATTTCATAACATAACAGAAAACCCAAGCCCATACATGCAAAATGTCCAACATATCATGTGACGAAGCACGTGTCTCACACATGTAGGGACGAAAACGCGAATAAAATAAACTAAGGGTCCCAGATGCAAATTATCCAAAATAAAAACAACGCACTAAAATATTTACAAGACTACTCTATAAATGCGGAAAGAGGAGGGGCCTAAGTGAAATTACCCCTCTTATTAACGATCGACGGCTGGAGGCACGCCACGTGGAGATCTGATGGTGGAGAAGTGTGCATGCCTTTTCGCTGGATCGACGCTTCCGATCTGATCCTCAGATGGATCAACGGCTGGGGGCCTCTCGCAGATGGACGGTGAAGATCTAAACTGGGAGAGAGGCTCGATCGAACGGTGGCTGAAGATCCTCCAAGAACAGCTCGCTGGTGAACTTCGCCGGCCTAGTACAACGCAGTGGAAGGTTTCTCCAGAGCTGCTGAGATGGGCAAACGATCATCCACGCTAGTCTGCAGCCGGTGGGTATCTCCGACGAGGCTGAGGAGCTCCAGAGAGCTCCGGCGATGAAGAAGTCGCGGAGCTGCTGTGCTCGAATGGCTCAACCTCCAGATGAGGTCGATTTGACCTGCAAATTGCACAACAAGAAACCTGGGTCGAGGTTAAAGTGCCTCGACCCGTTAGCGGGCAAAGGGGTGGTCGGAATGAGGCGGAGCGGGGGTCTCCGGTGAGGCGACGGCGAAGGAGACCCGAGCCTTGGTTCCGGGGAGAACCAAGGTGATCGGAGGAGCGGAGAAGATGTAACGAAGTCTCATGAAGGTGAATCGAGGGTCGGTCGATCAAATGGTACGGAGTGAGGTGAATCAGCCAGCAAAGGCCGGCGGTGCAAATGGGAAAATCTGAAATTAAGCGAACCTAATGGATGAACTGGTTACCTGATGGCTGCAATCTACTGGGCTAGAGATTCTGTACCTCTGGGGGTCATCGCCTTGATGGCTCGTCTGGGCCAGAGGCTCGAGCTCGCTCGACGGCGGAGCACGGCGGCGAAACCACCAGATCAGAGGCTATCGACCTCGGTCCTCGCTGCAATCGCTCCCTCTCGCTTGCTGTCACTCAAAGAGAAGGAGGAGAGGTCCTGGGAACCGAAGGGAATGGCCAAAGATGGAGTAAAAGCGCGGCGGAGCTGAGACCTTATAGTGCTAGGGGTCCGGGAAGAAGGAGGTCGGGTGAGTGCATCAGAGCTCGGATCCCTAGGTAGATCCCCGGGCGAGGGTCTAGGATCAATCGATGATAATCAGGGCCCTGGGTTTAGGTGAATGGAGGTTGGATTAGGTTGGGATAATTTGGAGAAATCGGGTCAGAAACCCGATTTGCGAGAAAGGGGTCCACGGGGGAGAGTTGATCGGGGGTCAACAATCCCCCGTGGACCAATAGGAAAATTCAATTTATTTATTATTTGTAAATTCATTTAAAATTAGTAAGTGATTTTATTTCAAAAAAGTTTGAACATGAAAAATGTTTATTATTTTTCAAATTATTTTTTAGTGATTTTTATTTATTTTTTGAAAAATAAATAACGTATTTACATTATACTATTATTATATATAGCTATATTTACATATGTATTTTTAATTTTTATTTTTATTTGTTTATTTTTATATAATTATTCCCATTTTATATTTTATTTATTTTCAACATAAAATTTGGAATAAAAAGGTATTTTTATTTTATTTTTATCATTTATTTTCATTAGGTAAATAAATAGATCTATATACATATGTACATGGTATATATACAAGGTGGAAAATGATTTTTATTATTTTTCTTTTTCTTATTATTTTTCTGATTTTTATTTTATATATTTACATCATAAAATATGGAGTATAAAAATATTTTTAATGAATTTTTATTAATTAATTACAAGGAGAAAATGAATAGGTATTTTATTTTATACACATGGTCTATGTACACTGATAAGAGAGAATTTTATTTCTTTTTTTTGTTTTTCCCATTAGTTTTATTTTTACAAATATGTACAAAATATGGGAAGCACTTTTTAATTTTTATTTTGAGGAAAATAAAATTATTTATATACATAGTGTTATGTACACCATGATTGACCTTATCTCTCTCTACTTGGTTTCTTTTGCGGTCAGGCCAATGCCGAGCCTTCCCTTGGGATTAGGTCACTCAATATTTATTCTAAATATTTCCCTCTTTTTCTTTTTATCTTTATTCTTTTATTTTTGCATAAAAACATGCTAACTATTGCGATTTACACAATGCATGCATTTTGGTAATTTATTCTATTTACACATATCTACATGGTGTTTTGCAAAGGTTTTTAGCTAAAATAAAAGAATAAAGAGTGATGAATGAGGATTCATCAGTCATCAGCCTTGTTTAATAATTGTGCTCCATGTGTTCTATCCTGATTGCTATACCATGTTAATAAAATATCTATACCACGTACTTGGTTTGCATGATCTATTTAGTGGTTAAACAATTTTCTGGATTATCACGATTTGATTTGGGTCACAATGACGTTGTTATTAATCAACTTAACCCAAGTCGGATCTGCGCGCATCAGGACTTGTCTAAGTAAAATAGATAAATGGTTGCATTACATTAATTGAATATGTATTTCCTTTTAGATTTGATATCTCTCTTTATCGTCTAGTACAAATGATGAATCCTTCTAATAAAGATAGTAAATAGCGCAGTTTCCAATGGTGCCATTGCTAGGGAGGTATATTGTTTAGGATCAATTTTTAGACAAGTGCATAGGTTTTCCTCCCCAGGGTTAGATTCAAACAAACATCCCATCAAGACCACTGACTAGTCCACTGACTTTATCAAAAACACCAAAAATAGAAAAATAGAAAATCAAAAATATTTGATATTACTGAAATAGAAGCATTTTGCAAAAGAATGATCTTGGAGTTTCCATTTATAAAGGTCATAGAGTATGTGTCCGATCTTCAAAGATTTGTGAAGAGTCCATTATCACCCAAGAAGATGGGTAAGAAACGATCAAGAGCCGAATTTTCTTTAATCATTATGGCCAGCTCATTGGTGATGACTCAAAAGATCAAAAGTTACAGAGTTAAGTGGTTGTCTAGGGTTAATTGTGAAGTTGAGGATATTGAGTTTACTCGTGTTCATATAGATGATGACTCTACCCAAAACATCCTCCTAAAGTCTGTGTTTGACCAACTCAAACTCGAATTGCTCAAGAAGACTAGAGTAACTACTCAACTACATGATCGATCCACTAAAAGACCAAAACGAAATATTTTTATTGTCATGAACTTCCAAGGTGTCAAACACAGAGTGGACTTTATTGTTCTAGACATTGGGCACCAAGGAGAATTGATTGAGTATCCTATCATTTTGAGAAATTCATTATTAGCCACTACTAAATCAATTATCGATTGGGAGACTCAGGAAATAAAATTTTTGAACATGGACCAAAGTGATCAAATTCTTGAGGACATACATCACCCTGCATCAACAAAATAATCTACCAACATCCGTGACCAAGAGGAGACAACAAACCCTTCAATTTTACATGATCAGGCCTCTCCCAATGAACCATCTACTCAAAGCATGACTCTAGGAGAGACACCTATGAAGTAGACTATTGAGAAGACCAATGCTGACATCTCCAAGAAATCTTCACAATCAAAAGGGAAATACAATTTCAAATCAAAATTTCCATATCCCCTTATGGGGATCTCATTTGTCACCATCGAGACTAAGGAGACTCCATTGATAGTTTGCCCTTCCACCACTCATGTTGCCACCGAGGTGAAGGATCATGGCTTACATACATCCATTTTACCAAATTTGGACACAGTCATTTTGGACTTCCTTGACCATTACTATGATCCGACGCCAGATCCATCACCGCAAAAGCTGACTGAACAAACTCACCAACAACCCTCTGGACCAAAACACCAACGAGAAGTCACAACCTCTAGTCACGATGCTAATGGAGGGGAGAAGCACTCAATCTTCCTCCTCTCCTTACTTCTGGTTCTAGCAAACTGACTATGTATATAACTATTGACGTGAATCTTTCTGAGGATTCCTCTGCAAGTTAAGGTAGACAAAAGTAATTGGATATAACCAGCTAGACACCTCTTCACAGAATATTCATCATCTGAAGTAGAGTTTGATACCCATGTGAGTGAGCTCAGTTTGAGTTAGCAACTGAAGAACAAATATAGTTGGAGAACCTCCACCGAATACTATTATTCTTTTGTGGATGACTCTAACGATGGTAGGGAATCTTTGTCACCATGTTCAGATCCTTATCCCAATGTTGACAATCACCTTGTATATCCCCTCCCTCAAGAAGGTTTGTCCAAAACCTCTTTAATCCTTTGTACATTATTCCCGACCCATCAATTATCTTGTATTTCTTCTATAACTAGGAAAAGGACTAAGTATAGAGGGGACCGACGCCCGTCCTGTGTATACATTATCTCTTTTCCCCTCAACCATCATGTTTTTGCTCTCTATACTTAGGCTAACCAAGAACCTAAGTGGGGTTGGGGGGTTCTACTCTACTCCTTTTTGTACCCCTTTATCCGTAGCATACGTAAGTATAGGGAAGGTGAGTTGCATTTGAGTACATACTCTGTATTTCATTGTATTATATTGTATCACACTTTCTGTATCTAATATTTACTTAATACGGGATGTGGGTGATTATTGTAAAATTTATAAAATATGTAGAATATCTAAAATACTTGTAAATATGCATAATCCTTGTAAAATATGAAAAATCTTGCAAAAAAATAAATGAAACAAAAAATAATCCATAAAAAATAAAAGTAAAGGAAAAAGTTCATTGAAAAATGTATCTCATGCATCAACACTTCATTCCATGTACCATGCATATACACCAATGAAAAGTCATTGGGTTGATAATCGAGATGTGCACATAATTCGAGAGTGGACTTCACTTGACTTTAATCCACTTAATTTTCAAAGGAACTTCACTAAGAAGTACGGTTTTAGAAGTTTCAGGTTTTAGACTTAAATATCTGAGTTCCACAGGACAGTGTTCAAACTTTGTCTCTTAGTGTCCTAATTGATTGCCTTATTCTGAGTACGACTCTTGAATGGAGAATGAATTTGGAGCCATACTACGCACTTAACTCAACTCAAACAGTGTGTTGGAAGATTGTGTGGCTTCTTCTATAGTGGTGTGGACATCTAAAGACTGGAATATGGATTAAAATAAAGCTTCGGATGAGGAATAGTCTGCTGGTACCTAGCCTTTCAGTCAAGGTGGTGGCTAATGCATGCACCTCACATGGTTGTTTACTCCTGTGCCCCCAAAATACAAAAAAATGTCTACCCTGAATAAATGGGAAAAAATTCAAAAGTAAAAAAAAAAAGAGATCCCGAAGTTAAAAGCATATCAAAAACTTTAAATCTGATTTCCTTGACCATAATGGTCCAATGCATGCATAGAGATGACTTGACTATGGTCAAGCTTCAAATAGGAGACTTAGCTATAGAGTCTAAGCTCCAATTTATTCCTTCTTTCTCCTTTTTAATACTAACAGTACTTAAACATAGCAAGAAATACCTAATTTCCTAAGGATGGGTTACTGGAGGAGAGGATTGCAGGTATTTCAACATTTCGAATGGGAAGAGCTAACACCCTTCACAAACAAGGCATAATTATTCAATGTTTATGGAGTATGCTTTGGGAGGGGTGGATCTAAGATGACTTCTAAGCCGAACATGTACAATGACTTGTTGAACTCAAAGACTATTGATTTTAAAGTCCTAATTTTAATAGGAGTTTCACCAAGCTATTAATCCAAAGGTCGGGTCAAGCTCCTTTTTCATCTTTTATCCATGATCTTGGTATGTAACCCGATCTCATTTCACTACTTTATTCTTTAGTTGCTGGGGGACAAACAAGGATTAAGTATAGAGGGCTGATGAATATGTGATTCACCACTCAAATTAGCCGAAAATAGAGCTTTGTACTAAGTAATTAGATGCATTCGTGTGATTATAATTAATAATTAGCATTCATGTATATGTAAATAATTTACATAAATTAGCATTTCCATGCATTCATATTCACTTGTAAATATTCACCTAACGTTATCTATTTTTATTCATTCACGCTAACTTCAATTGGCATAAAACAAATTCCATTATATACACATCATTGACATTAATCATTGAAAAATCTTTTAAAAATACTAGCTTGTATATATGCGAAGTAAACTCAAACCTAATTCTAGGACAAAAAGTCGTAAAAGCTGATATCTCTCGCATACAATGTCTAATTTCACTCCACTCACTTTTGAATTAATGATCACTTAATTATCTACTAATCAAGATCAAATTCAAAAAAATCAGAGTTCATTGGTGACACTTGGATTTTGAGACCAAACTGTAATATATTTACATATTTTTAACTTGTTATTAAATGTACATATTTAACTCCTCTTGATTTATTTTTTCATTTATCTATTCATAACATGTTTTACTAATTACGTAAAAAAATAAAAAAATCATAGAAATAAACAAAAAGCTAAATTCTGACTTGAGCATACTAACCAATTCATTTGTATATATCATATATTTTCTACTTATCTCTCATGCAGAAAAATCCAAAAAAATATATTTGTGTTCGTTTTATTATTTTACGTCATGTTTGATTTTTATGAATTTATTCAACCATGAAAATCCAAATAAAGATTACAAAATAAAAAATGTTATTTTATATTCATATACCATAAAAAATGCATAACGTGCACACACGATTTCATATGAATTGGAGTCCTTCATGATAATTGTACAATAAATTTAGGTCAATATTTTTTATTTTGGAAATTTTTAAATTTGAGATAATTTTCTAATTCTTATGCATTTTTCTTGCATTATTGGCATGATCAATAGTCAACAGGGCTCGTGTCTTCTTCCCATTCGTCCTCCTCAACCATGATCAAATCCACCTCATGCCCAGGTCAAAGATCCTTGTCTTTTAGCGCATCCAATTCCATCCATTGGATCAAACCTGTTCTAACAACCATTCTCTTTCCCACTCTCCCTCACATACCCAGCTGGGATTGTTAGATCGTGTATGATCCAACGGCTCAGACATCATATTCTTCCTCCCACCAGCGTCGACTACCCCATTGACTGGAACCCGCCTCCAGGTCTTCTCCCATCGCCTGAACCTCCTCTTCCAGCTCCATTGATCTCGGGGTTGACTACCCCCTCCCTATCCTCTCCCTCCTCCAATTTCCCAAACACAAACCAGCTCCTTATTCTATCACTGATCCTCAACAAACCTAGTCTTATAGTCGATGACTCCTAACCTCCCTTCTTTATTATCCTCTCCTTCGTCCCCGGTTCATCCCTAACCTCTAATGGCCAAACCCAACTTTATCACCTAAAATGGCTCCCAACTCAACCAAATCACCTATAGTCTCCTCCTCTCTCTATCCTAATGTCCTAAACAAACCAGACCCCTCACACCTCCTCTCCACCAACAGAACCCCCGATGTCTCTTGTCCTTATAAAAGCCATCAACCATCCTTTGACCATCCGTATCCGTTGTCTTAGATTAGACCAAGAGAGAAAGAGAGAGCCAAAAGTTCAGTTAGTGACAAAAACCATGCTTCTCCGGTTAAGACCCATGCTCCAGGCATGATTTACGGCTCCCACAACCGTGTTACTTCTTCTCCAGGAAGATAACAGAGACTCGTCGTGACCAGCCCATGATGGGTGGGGAGAATCAGGAGAGTGGCATCTTCTCTCCCCCTTCAGGCGCCTTGAGTCCAGGTAATCATCTCTACCTCTACTTTTCCTCTTCCTTTTCATCTCAGTTCTTCTTCTTCCCATCTCTTTATTTTCTCCATTGAAACTCTACCCTTAACGCACACGCCATCTTCTTCATCATCTTTGATCGATTCCAAATTAAACACTGACTTTTGTCCCACCTTCGAATCCCCTCAACTTTTTTCAGTTCTATGTAACCCCCCATCTCCAGTATGTACGCCGCCATAGTATCAAGCTCATCTTCCCTCATCTGTAATAGGAGACACATCCATCCCCCTTCCTATTGAGTTTTCACTCCAAGGCCAAGTCTTAAAGGTTTGAGCCAGACTTTACTTGTAGGTCGGTTGGACACTCATTTGAGGATTCCAACCTCACCAAAGAACGTACTACATACATCAGCAACATTGATGTCAGGCAAGGTGGACTGCTTTCACATTACGGAGGGCCGAGTCGAAGAAGAAGAGGGGGGTTTTCACTCAATCTACAAGTGTCATACTGTCCAAGGGGATATCATCCCGACCATCCATACCTTGTAGAACTTGAGCCATCAGATCCACATCATTGCAATCTCCATCGTTCGATCGCCACTAGAGCCTCCTAACCTTGGGTGGAATATGAATCATATCGAAGCAACTATGTGGAGCCTCGTGTACCCGAGATGTCTCCACTGCTCAATCCTAGCTGCATGTAAGCCCCATCACGGGCGGTGGCCTTTTTACGCCCCTGCCCCCACATCTCTTGGAATTTGTGAGAACACCCACACTCTTGTATAAATTAAAATAGATCCTCATCGTCTTTCAATAATTGCAGTCAAGCCCCTCTGAATGTCTATTTTGAGACAATTTTAATTTTTATTATCTTTATACCCTTAGAACTATTTCATTCATATTTGAGCATTTGTGGACCAAATTTTGTATTTTTTGTGTTGTTTTGAAGCTTGTTTAGTTGTCTATCACCAGAGATATTTAATTACATATTTTCGGTGTTCTTGGACATCAATAAATCAGATGAATATATTTGAGACATTTATTCTTGGAAATTGATTTTATTGCTCACAAACTTGTGTAAAATTAGGGCATTGTTTTGGAATTAATAGAGATACATATCAATTAATCCATGGAATTCATGAGGCTTAGGGATTGAATCGAGATGCACATTGATTGTCCTGCTCATTTCTTTACATTCCTGGTTAGCATTCACTTATCTTCATCATTTGCAAAAAAAATCTAAAAAACGCATTGTTTCATTTATTCTCTCATTTTTGCATACCATTTATTCTTTTGCATATAAAAAATACAAAAAATCTTTCACCACTTTTTTAACTTCGTTGCATATTTTATTCAAAAATTCATAAAAATTTCTGAAATCCAAAACCCAAAAAATTAATCTCTTGAAAACCACCTAAGTACATTAAAAATTGATTCTAGACTCCTGTTGAGTTCGACCTTGGGACTTGTCCAAGTAAAATAATTATTTTCTTGTGATTTTGATAACTCACTTTTTATCACCTGCTACAAATGGGAAATCCTTCTAATTAGGAGTGGTGACGAGCGCGTTTTCAATGGCTATGTAACTATGTACATTGATGTAGGCCTGCATGTGAGTGTGTGGTATGGGTCTATGGACTTGTACATGGGTGTATGGGCATGTATGGAAGTATATGAGTATGTAATGTGGAAACGAATTGATGCGTCATGGTATGTGAGTACGAATCTATGTATGCAGGTATATGGTATGTATATGGGTATGTAATAGTATATAAAGGTATATATATATAGGTGGGTGGCTATGTATGAATGTAGGTGTGTATATATGTAAGTATGAAAATGTGTAAATGGGTATGATTATAAGTATGTTGACTATAATTATGAATGCAAGTATGTGGGTACAATATGATGTGGCCTGGTATGTAATTATGAATGGATGAATGTATTATGTATATGTTAAGTATGCTGGTATGTAATAGTGTATGGAGGTATATATAGGTGGTTGGTGATGCATGTATGAATGTAGATAAATATATAAGGGTACATGTATGAAAATGGGTTTGTATGTAAGATATATGTAAGCTCAAATTCTTTTGTTGGCGTAGATTTGGGTTTTTGTGTAAGATATATGTAAGCTCAAATTCTTTTGTTGGCGTAGATTTGGAGATGGATGTTACATGTATCTGGATGTATAATCGTTTGGATGTTAATAGTTCAATGAGAGGGATATTCCTACATGACGTGGAAGGATTTCTTAGGCTTTATTATGCTTATGGATTAGGGATAGTTGATTGAGAGGGGAATATTATTTTTTGATACAAGAGGTGTGATCTTACAAAAAACGATTTGTAGAATATTGTTGTGGAGCCTTTGCATAGATAGGGATTCCTTGACGGATATACAACATGGTACGAACATGGAGAGAAGAGGCATTATAATACCGAGCCATATGATAGGCCCAAGAATAGGTTTGCTGAAATGGTTAGAGATGTTGCTAGACCACATTTCAATCATATGTTTGACTTAGATGACAAGATGTAGAAAATAAAAAATTTGATGAATTGTTACGTAAGGCAAAGGAGTCATTATGTCCGAGCTGCAACACTTTTTCACAGCTATTTGTTGTTGGTGAGTTGTTGCCAATGAAAAATCAATATAATATAGCATATATTTTTTTCGATGTTATGATCAAGTTATTAAAGCAAATCTTGCCATAGAAAAATGAACAACCAGATAGTTTATATAAGATCAAGGTAATGATGAGCAAGTTCTCTCCATCAGATGTGCAAATTTATGCTTGCCTTAATCACCACATGTTGTACTATGGAGAACATAATGATGCAAATGATTGTGAAGTTTGTAATGAGGCTCGCTACAAAGCGGATATGAAATTGAATGTCCCTCAAAAAGTACTTCGTTCCTTTGCTTGGCTCCATGTATATAGAGACTTTTTTATTGTAGGGTGATCGAAAAGGAGATGACATGACACGCATATCATAGGAATGGTAAGACTATTAAGCATCCTTCACATTCATAATGTTGGGGAACGTTGATGGATTCATCACCTAGATTTGATGCACTGCGGAGAAATGTGGTAATCAGATTGTCAACTGATGGGTTTAACTCATGTGGAAGTGGAAAGGATTATTCTTGCCGGGTCGTAATTACAACACAACAACAACAAAGCCTTTTCCTACATTAAGTAAGGCCGGCTAAATGGATTCTTTGCCTCAATTCATATCTATCTTGGGTTATTCTTGAGCTTAGATCAAAAACACTAAGATCCCTTCAGATATTCTCATTCCAAAATTTCTTGGGCCTTCTTCGTCCTCTCTTAGCCGGTTCAACATCCCAACATTTGCATCTACTAACTGTTGCATCAACCGACCTCCTTTGCAAATGGACAAACCATCTCAAGGATTTTCTCGCATATTATCCTCGATCAGAGCTACACCCACTTTTCTTATGATGGCAGCATTCCGAGTCCGATCTTTATGTGTATGTCCACACATCCACGTCAACATTTTCATTTCTACAACTATCATTTTTCTGCACATGTCTACGGTTCACATGCCAACATTCAGATCCATAGAGCATAGCAGGTCTCACGATACTTTGTATTACTTTGATTTTCATATGAGTTTTCTTATTTCATAGAATAATAGAGGTTGTAATTACAGTGTCGTATAAACTACAATTGTAGATGTGTAACAAACGACCCTACAAGTTTCTACTAGTTCATGGTTCGAACCATCTTGAAAGATATATGGATGTGTATCTATGTCCTTTAGTAGATAAATTGAAAGATCTCTGGGAAAATGGTAGGGAGACTTATGATGTAATGAAGAAAGAAAAATTTCAGATGAGGTTCAAGCATCTATGGATCATCAATGATTTCTCGACATATGGTATACTATGTGGGTGGAGTTCTCATGAATTAGGAGTTGTCTATACTATATGGTGAAGACAAAATCGTTTTAACTTGAGAACGGGAGAACGCCTTGCTTCTTTTTCTGTCATAGACAGTTCTTGCCGATCGGTCACCCATACAGAAGACGGAAAATGACATTAAAAAAGAATACATTAGAAATGTCATCTCCACCATCAAGATTGTCAGGAGTAGAAATACACACTCGATTATTACAATTGAAGACACGTGGTGATGATTCACTTCACGGCTTTGTTGTAGATCATAATTGGACAAAGATGTGTATTTTTTTATAGTTGTATAATTGACATCATTTTCTTGTGAAGCATAATCTGGATGTGGTGCATGCAGAATAAAATGTATTTGATAATGTGTTCTACACATAGTAGAAGTGGTCCTATTTAATATAGATAACGGGGGCACTATAAAAGGGAGCTACTAGCTACCCCTCGGTTTATAAATTTGATCATTGAGGTTAGAGTGCTACTAGCTAGCTACCCCTTACCAATGTGGTCAATTTATTTTATGCTAAAATTCATTATTTCCACATTCACTTCTCAATCAAACACGCTATATTGTATTGTCTAGCTACTCGACTGTCTCCGAATATGATGGTATGGGACAGATCCAGAATAAAGTGTTTGTGCTTAACTTTATGAAACCATTGTTCACCTCACCAACCAAACATATGATTTAAGACAGAGGGATGTACATAATCAATTCCTCTATAGTTGAACTTGGAAATATGGAATAATGTACTAGGTGAAGAATAACGAAGGTTAACGTAATGATCAGTACAAAAAAATTGAGCTATAGTGACGGTTTTGAAAAAATCCGTCACTAAATTAGCCGTTGTTAAATATATAATGACGATATTATTCGTTGCGAAATGAGTTTTCGTACTCAAAATTAGTAACGAATATCATATCTGTCGTTATATCATTAGCAACGGTCCACATAGCGACGCTTATCCGTTGCTAATTTTCAAAATATCAACTAATCATCGCTATTTTTTTAGTTCAGAATTTAGCAACGGTTAATTAAAATTTTGAAAAATAACAACGGATAAGTGTCGCTATGTGGACTGTTGCTAATGATATAATGACAGATATGATATTCGTTGCTAATTTTGAGTACGAAAACTCATTTCGCAACGAATAATATCATCATTATATATTTAACAACGGCTAATTTAGTGACGGATTTTTTCAAAATCGTCATTATAGCTCAAATTTTTTGTAGTGGATGTGACAATTAACGTTTAAGAAGCGATATAGAGTAGAGATAGGAAAAGAATGAGAATAATTTGGCTATTCTAAAACTTGAAATCAAATATATTGTATAATGAATATTATTTATATACTAATGTTTTTCTATTTACTAAGAAGGACAAAAAAGATATTTGGTAGATGTGATTTTCATATCGGGGAAAATTATAGTATACGTGAAGAGGTTGAAAATATTTTGTAGCTTATGAAGCTTAATTAACGAAATAAACTGTTTAATCGGCAAATACTCTTAACTAATATCTTCCTCATCGCATTTAATTAGTAGTAGATAGGGGTATTCCACTGATATTTACTAAGAATTTGTATTATATTTATATTTAATGCCTTCCAATTCTACCGGAGTTACTATACTATAAATATGAATACTATAAATATAGGAATTTGTTACAAGCGACTTCATAGGATTGTTTCATCCATAATAACTTTAAGTCAAAATCTTATTTTGACTTTGCATCATTGATTCCACTATGATTGGTGATCAATCATAGAATAATTCCTTCATTTCAAAAAGAAGATACGAGACATAATTTACATGGATATAGTAAGTCTTTACATTTTTCCTTTCACTCTCATAGTATGGGGAAGGAGTGGACTCTAAAGGCACTACTAATTGAGTAATCAATAAAGCATTTTAAAATCAAATTATGAATTATTCTGATAGTTACTCTTAACTAAGATTTTTCTCATCACATCTAATTAAAGTCATTATTCATTTAATTTTCTAAAACGCCTAAATATCTTTTGTCCCAGAAATTTTTTTTAGAAATTGCCGACAATTCTTACATTATATCCCTTTGCCACATTAAATCTTCTTATCCCATATTAGTTTAGATGCAGGATCACCTCCCTTTTTACAAGACTAAGATGGTTACATTATAATTACATATTCTATAACGTCTTCCTTTGCGTTATTTATCCATTTGTCATTTTTCAAATCTATTGAAGAAGAATAGATGATAAACTTCACTTATCACTCCTTGTCCTTTATCTTTTACACGAATTAATACTACCAATGAAAAAAAACAGGAAGCCCTCGTTTGATGATAAAATTCATGTAAATATCATTTTATGAAGAAAATCAATAACTAATCTCTTCCTTATGCAAATGAATGGCAAGAGAGAAAGAGAGGGAGGGAGCCTCACTTGACGGCTTTTATCTGGTTTGCTTGGAGAAGCTCGTTGAAATGTCTGTGAGCCTCCTCCATAATCCCAACCAGTAGTACTCACCAATTTCCTCAAAGCTGCGTCAGACGAGATCAACTGCTCATCAATCTATCAGAAAAGAAAAGAAAACTAAAACAAACAGTTGATAATCATTGTTATTCTGCTAACCTAAAAAGAAATTAGTTGGACCTGCAGTGCAAACAGCAAGAAGATGGAAGCTAATTAACTGCTGAGTGCTGTCTGTATGCAAACATCGAGAACAGATAAAAGATCAAGAGAAACTCACATCTCAGATTCCTGGGATAAACCAGGTGAGTTTATACACGGGAAAGAAGGATAAGATAAGAATATAATCATAGAAAATAGGAAGGCCATACCTTTTTGCCTCTCTCTCTCTCTTGCTCAAGATCGCAGAGATGGTTGTTTATGCTCTATGGTATGGATTACTCCTTTCTGTGTTGCCCTCATAAAAACAAGGGGCTTGTGGGGACTATGGTTGCTGATCATATACCTCATCATGCATGATGTCTTGCATCACTTCACGTCACATCAAGTCAAATCGTATCATAATATCGATCTCCTCGAATTTTATTCTAGCTGCAATTTTCGGTGCTATATTGATTATTGAATGAGTCAAACACAATAACAAAATATCTTGTAGCAACAAATAATTTTTTAGTGTTGTTTTTTATGCTACAAAACTACAGCATCGGATTATGACATTAAATAAGTTGAGTATTCATAATTATATATTCTGATAACAACTAATATTATTTGTTGTAAATTTTTTTCTTTTAAGTGGCAATGAATGCCATTTTAATTTTCGTTGCTAAAGTTTCATGCAATGATGTTGTATAAGTAATTCTTTTGTTTATGATGATTACAAGAAGAAGTTAATGGACACTACAAGGAAATTGATGATGAATGATTTGAATATCCGTTGCCACATAATCCGATGTTAAATATATAATGATAATTATTACTCGTTGCAAAATTAGCTTTTGTTCTTGTAATTAGAAACAAATATTATATTCATCGTTAAATTTTCATATAACGATGTATCCATTATTTTATTTATTAAAATTTGTATTAATCATTGCTAAATTTAACAACGATGGAAGTAAAAGTCAACGGACAACTATTATTATATGATTCATTACTATGAATATAACAACAAATGCAGTAATCATTCCGAATATAAAGAATCAAGTAGCTATTTTTATTCCTTGTTATATAGTTAACTACAGAAAATATGCAGCAAAAGCTAAATTATTCGTTGCAGTAAGTCAATTTTTGCAGTGGGATAAATACTGTTATGTGATTTATTACAATGAATATCGATATTCATTATGAATATAAAAAAATCAACCAACTAAATAATATTCATTTCAATGCATTTAACCAAGATAATATGATCATTCATATTAAAATACTCATTGCTATAGATAGATGTGTTGTAGGTGTTAACTAAAATATCTTAAAAGTCTTGAACTTTCTTGTTTAAACCTTTGTATTTAACTGTTTCCAACTTTAGCAATGATTAGAAATGATATAATAAAAAGAAAAATAACTTATGATTGCTATATTATTCGTTAATGATAATATGTGAACGAATATTTCAGCCAATGATCATTGTTCACAATAGCAACGACCATTACAAATTCTAAAGAGCAAGGCATCGTATATATTGTTTGATGCAACTTAATATTATACCATAATTTTACCATAGGTGATACCTTCCTTTGTTGAATAGAACAATAGCGATTTGTAGAGTTAATAAGAGGAACCTCCATATTATTTTTATTGATTTGGAGAATGCTTATGATTCAGTCCCAAGATAGATTGTAATGATTGTGATTTTTAAGATACAATAACGTTTCCTTTTTTTCCAATCACTAATGACCATCATATTGAATTCACATTTAAATGAGATTTATTAGCCATTATTCTCTCTCTCTCTCCCCCAAGTATGGTTATAGAAAGTCCATTGCAAATTCTCATAACCATCTTTTCCCCATTCTCTTGTGCCTTTGAGAGAAAAGATTAAGCGTTTTAGAGAGGGAAAGAGGCTACTGGAAGTTTATTCTTACTCAAGGGAGATGACGACACGCGGAGGGAGCGAGGAGACTAACGACGTGGCAAGAGTCATAGGCATGAGACCACGACTTGGAGGTGCACGAATCAGACTTGAGATATGTATCAGTGTAAGATTGCGATCTATAAATGTATATGTCGGTTTGTAAGATAATGTATATAAGTAATGACTTGATTCGAGATAAGATATGTAAATGTATGTGTCTGGCCCGTAGGGTTAAACATATGAAATATTAATATATCCACAATAAGATCTCTATGCCAACTCGATTTAAGATAAGATAATGCATCCGATATTAGGATTCTTATTGGAGACGTATCATGAAGTTTTGACTATTTGTATCAATAATGCATGACATCGTATCGTCATCCATGCATTAGATTAGTAAGTGATTGTTTTAACTTTTAATTTTATCCATCCACATGATCTGTAGGTCAAAATCACCTAAATATGAACTTTTGTCCACAAAATATATGGTCCCTATTTAATAAGTTAAAATAAAGAGAGATAGTAAATTATTGATACAGTTTCTTCATGCCAAAGGCGATTGCATCAAGTAGATTCATGTCATCATATAAGACATTTTTGTAAGTGTGGATACCATTTTGGTCCATTAGACTTAGTGGTATTTGTAAGGGTTTTACATGAGATTTATTTTAATCACACTTGATTTGGAAAAGGTACGGTGCGAATATTCCTATTAGTCATTAATTGATCATTGAATATAAATGGAAATATAGAACATATACTAATTTGAAATAAATAGTCATTACAAATACAATAGTTGTCATTGAAAGATTTTATTTCACGGACTCATCCTTCCCTATGAATGCATTGTAATCGACCCTCCTTATAAGTTGTAAGGTTTGTGTATTTGTTAGTAATAACTTTTGTTTTGAGATAAAAAAGTTCAATTTGAATAAATAAAGGAAGAAGATGTATAAAGTACAAACTAAAGAAAAAGATACACATAAACAAAATGTATGTTTTAGTCCCTGGCTAGTAAATTGCATATACAAATCATAGAGTGCAGTGAGACTAACTATGATTTTCTGAGTAATAAGATTGCGGGATTTGATTAGCATACTATATTTATAGAACATTTCGCATCTATATCATTTCCCTAACTAAACAAAATCAGGTGATCAGATGGTTTGGTTGCAGTTTATATCTACTATAATATCCAACTAAAAGAAATCCATAATCGATTACAAGGAGAGAAAGTTATTAATTTGATTAATGAAATACCTTATTACATTATGTTTTTATGATAAAAGGAAATGATATTAAAAGAATTGAAATTTCCTTAACTTGAGTAATGGCATGATAATGATAAAGCGAAGCTAAGGTCTTGTTGAGATGCTCTCCAAATAGTCTGCTAATCAAACACAATCAGCAATCGTTGTGTGACCAAACTCGAGAGGCGAATCAAACAACAATCAACCAACGTAATATGAATAAAGCAATCCAAGATAAGTGAGTCAAATTTTATTTTATTCTAACTCTACAAAGTATGTGTATAGTAACAAGTATGTAGAATATCGAACCACATAGAGCAAAGGGGAATCAAGATAAATGAGCAACCTATTTAAGTGTTTTTGTGTGTTTTTGGTTTTAATTTTTTGTGGGATTTTAATTTTTACTTTTTATCGATTTTAATTCTTTTTTATTTTTATGTTTTTTGAATTCTTTTTTATTTTGTAATTTTTCTCCTTTTGTTTTTAGGAGGTATACATATCTATATATCAATAATAATATGTATATTATAAATGGTATATATATTATATAATAAATATATAAAAACATGATAAATATATTCAAGTATTTCTTATTTTTTAAGGTTTTAAATATATATTAGGTATTAATAAGTGATAATAGTTAGAATAACAATAAAAAAGTAATATATATGATAAATAGTCTATATAAGGTCTTATATTTTTAAATATAGATATATATAGTCAAAATTTATAAAATAAAATATTTTTATGTTTTAAATATTTTTCCTTTTTTGTGATTTTCTTATAATTTTTGGTATTTTTTATGCATTTTAAATTGATTTGAATATACAAAACTAGGAAAAAGATAACTAGATCAAATTGTTTTGGGTTTTAAAATTAGATAATAAGTCCAACAATACCCACAACTATATTGAGTACATAATATATAATATAAATACAAATCATAAATATGAAACTATTTTTTACGATTTTAATATAATTTTTACTGATTTTTATAAGTGTTTTAGGGATTTGTAGCGTTTAATATTTTTCTTTTATATTTCTGGTCTGGATTTACTAAATATAGTAATAAATGTATTCTAATTTTTTTTGGGAATTTTTAAAGAAGTTTTTATAATTTTTTTTATTTTTCTTTGTCGTCGAGGAATAAATAACTCCTAAATGATTTTTAATAAATGGAAATTTCATTGAAATGTTAAATAAAATATGGGCGAATATAAGCACATTATCAAGCATTCACATACACTTTCCCATAATTTTTGATTCACTAGAGCTATTTAAAAAATAAAAAGACAAGTAATCAATTAAACAAACTAGCAAGGGTATATTTGCATTAAAAATAATCTGTGCAAATATCTTAAAACTTAACGCTAAAATTACAAGTTTTAGCACTAAAATAAAATATACGAATTTGCAAGGATTTCGCTGCAAAATGCCCACCTCTCGTGAGTTGCCACATGAGGTGAGCAGGCATGGACCTAAATGTAATACATAAGAAATGCGGGGGGTCTGATGCAATGTTTACAAAAAAATTTGAACTTCACTTAATAATTATAGGACTTAACTATAAATGCAACAAGAAAAAAGGGGCTACTGATGAAATAACCCCTTAAATGTGCGAATCGGGCGGTGTTGCTTGTGCCATGTGATTATCCAATTGTTGGGATTTGTCAACGACGCTTCGGTGTTGTACGGTTGGGATTAGATTTTATGCTTGATCTGACGATGGGGTCGCCACATGAGGTGAACATGCATGGACCTAAATGTAATACATAAGAAATGTGGGAGGTCTGATGCAATTCTTACAAAACCTTTTAAACTTCTCTTAATAATTACAGGACTTAACTATAAATGCAACAAGAAAAAAGGGGCTACTAATGAAATTACCCCTTAAAGGTGTGAATCGTGAGGTGTTGCTTGTGCCATGTGGTGATCCAACTGTTGGGATTTGTCAACGACGCTTCAGTGTTGTACGGTTGGGATTAGATTCTATGCTTGATCTGATGACGGGGGATGGCCTCAATCGGATGGCTCTTGGAGACTTGGAGCTTCACCTCTAATCTAATGGCTATGAAGGCACTTGGATGAACTCATAAGAACAACCGATGGCTGCTCCTTTGATCACCAATATATCACACCTTTTACCCTCAATCTCGCTGTTATTGTGCTCTCTAAACTCCTGGAATGATTCCACATCTGATGGAGTCCTTGAAATGATCAAGGACTCGTTGGGGAGCTGCATAGAGATCGAAAAAGAATGGGGACCTAGAATGATTCGTACATGTCCAAATCTCTCCTGGTAGGGAAAACATGCATGCAAAGTGGTCAGAGGTCGAGGGAAAACTACCTCTACCTCGGTTGGAGTGAAACAACATTTAGATGAGCGAGATGGAGCTCTCCAGTGCAAGGCAGAGGAGGAGAGTGTGATGGGCTCAGACTCTTGCAAAATCCGAGGTGAAAGTGAGGGAATGATAGAGAACACGAAGGGGTCTGAAGTGAGCATGGATTGGTGGTCAGAATAGGTTAGAGTCATGGTGATTTCGTGCTAGAGCACGAATCTCCAAATAGCGATTTGATCGAAAATTCAAGTACCCTACTGATTGGATAATAAACTAAAAGCTACTTTAAGATGTTGAATTGAAACTACATGAGAAATGCTAAGAAAAGAGCTCTAACATGTACACACATGGAGCAGAAGAAGCATCAACGACTACTCCGACAAAGCTTGGATCGCCAAATCCTCCGTCTTTATTCCCGCCAAGATCTCTACAATGCCCCACTATCACCAGAAGTCCAATGGCTTCGAGATTATGGGGTTACAGTAGGTGAAATGGGGATCAAAAAATGGATCGAATGTGAAGAGGCTTTATTTATAGACATTCCAATGAAGATCTTCCTTACGTTGATGAAGATTGTGAAAACTTCGAAATCTGAACATGGACTAAATTGCAAAAATTCAACTAAATCTGGGTTAGATTGCAAATATACTTTTATTCCAGTATCCAATTTTTTTTTTGAGAATTTAATCGCGTAGAGTTTGTCGAGATCTATCCAAGGAGTCTAAGAATAAGAAAATCTGACTTCGGGAGCCCGAGTTACGGCTATTTTAGTGAAGAGAGATCCAGGTCTTATTCAGATCCGAACCCGGATCCGAATCTGAGTTTCACCCTTTAACCCTAACCCCTCTCGTCTAGAACATCCAAAACCCCTATTCTCCTTCGGCCAACCCTCTTCCTCCTCCCTCTTCCTCACGGGAACACCACCAATGCGCACTGGATCGACGAGATCCGAAGCCTACTCTGTGTGGAGAAGGTTCGGGTCAACCCCTTGTGCGGTTCTCATCACGAACGGAGCGCCAATCACGTTGTTCTTCACCGACGGATAACCGAGGTGATGGAAATATTAGGTACGGTGTCCCCTCCTCTTATTGCGGATTCTATACAATTCATGAACATCTTCGGAGTAGTGCTAGGATCGAGCTTTCAGAACCCAACAGAAGGCCATCCCTATGTATCCTAGCCTCTCAATCCTTGTACCATGTCCCTCATCATGAAACAATGGTTTGAAGATAAGCATGCAGGATACTTGACACCATCCAGTAGCTGTTGTGACTGAAGACAATGGACAGATGCCAAGAGAACATGCTATTGCTATAGGGATGCCAATTCTCGATTTTTTTAGCCACTTCAAAGATTATTGCAATTGGTCTAAACTATCTGATTTTCAGCAATAGACTGCTCAGATCCAGGACCTCATTTTCTTTTACAAATTTGCCTCCCTTGCAACTTTCTATGGAATTTCCAAGAACACATGATCCCCATTTCGAATCAAAACATAATCAATTCCAGGCATAAGAAGATCGACTTCTATATAAACTTTCAAGTAGATTGGCCTTTTGAAGTTGTCTACATTTTGGTCTACACAAATGAACTTCCCAACCACTTGTTAGACTTGTTGTTGAGAAAGATTTCATTCACTCATATGCCTAGGGTGATTTTAAATTTATGAATAAGTGGTTTACTTTGATTCGGTGGTCATCATACTTAGACCAAATCCTTGAACCACACTGTATTCTCTTTGGATGGGGCTTCCTGTATGAATATGCATCTTCAAAATCTTCAGCAAACTTCTATATCCAATCATAATATTCTATTGAGTTGGAAGTTTAACAACCAAAGAAGTAACGAATGGATTTTGTAACATTCGCAATTTATCTGATATCATCCTACAAGAGCCTCTCCAAAAGAAAGATCAACGTGAACCTCCATCATCAAATTGGAAAATCATTTCGTATTTGTCCTGCTCAGTTTCAGCATTATTCTTTTCACTTCCAGAAACATTGGAGATTATCTTTCCTCTCTTAATATCTTCAACATTATCCTTGACACATTTCATGGCCTTCTTTTTTTAAAAAAAGGAGAAAGAAGAATAAGGAGATTTTAGAAACAACTTGCTTTTGGATAATCCAGAACATATATAAAACAAACATTATGGGTTATTCCATGTATGAAGACCTTAATGCTCCTCTCCCTTTCGAGCAGTATACTAGGGATTATTCTAGGTATGAAGATTGATACTCCTCCTTCCTATCAGGTGCCAGATACAACAAGCTATACGAGGGCCAGAGCCCTTGTAATGAGTGCACAGTTAATGGGTTGAATTCAGACCCACCAAGATAATCGTGTCTTCTAGTCATTTGGTTTTGCCTCTACTTGAACCCATTCCTTGATCTCTAAGAGAAAATCGTAGTAAAGCTAAGGCAAACCTTTATGGTTCAACTTCCAAGTGCAATCTATGTCTTGAACTTAGGATTTAAATTGATAAGTCTGTAAAGTGCAAAATTGAGCTGCATATCCACAAACTTTGTGCTGACATAAGTTGAAAGTTCTCCTTTGATGGACGGGCATAGGTTATGCCATGGTACAATAACATTGACTGATCTTAATCCAAACCCAGGAAATTGTAGGTAGTGGAGTAGTTGCGCATGACCCATAGGGTCCCGGGTAAAAGCCTTGATGGTCGTGATCTCAACTGCTACTGTAGTTGTGATGGTTGGGGGATATAATGCTTGGCACATGAGGTGCTAATATGATGGTGTTAGCCTTGGCACTTGCCTGCTTTAGTCCGGTGCTTGAGCGTAGGCCAAGTAGTCATGGATGGTGGTGGTCTAGCGTTTCGCTTGTCACTTAGAGTTAACACTCGGTCACATTGATCGGTATTCCGAGTGAGATCACTCAGATGGGAGTTCCAGAAAAATATGATTAAATGAAGTTGGGAATGGGATGTGAATCACTTATTCATAAGGAGGATTGGGTTAGTCACGATGATTCGTGGGTTGGAATCTAATTCGGAATCTAAGTTACAACCTTATAAGTGAAGCTAAATGGACGTGTTGGGAACTTAGTTAGGATGCATTATACCCCACTGCATGCCTACGGAGGCCAACCTCAAGGTATTCTTTTTTCCTCAAAGTCGTAGAGTGGGGTCTCAATCAGACCAAGACCACATATTATCCATGAAGCATGGTTACTCATATCCACATTTAATAACAATAATTAAAATGTAATTCTAGTGAGATTAGTTACCCAATTATTTTCTTTTGCACACATAAATTATATATTTCTTATTGTTGTATATTGTTATATCGTGCAAGGCAACTTTGCTCATAATATACCTACGTATGAATCTCTGGGTTCGTAGTCGTGAACAGCTTTGGAGTCACCACTTTTTGTGCAGCTTCACGACTCCTTGTGGTCAGTTGATAATAGTTTTTACTGACTTTCCTTACTTATAGCATTTTGAGAGACATGACATATATAATGTATGTTGAGACACATTTCTTTCATGCATACATGTATATTTTGTGGACATGGATGGACAATGCAAATGTAATGAATTGAAATGTAATGGACAATGGAATGAATGTGAATGGAAATTGAAAGTGACTGTGAACAAGTTGAATGCAAAGCAAAATTTTAAATTTTCAATGTTTTCTGATATTTTCTCCTTCTTATGTTTATGTCATATGATTCGAATGTAGAATATATGTACGTGGAATTGGTTTGCCGAGTACCAGGATCCTAGGGGGACGAGGGCGTCACAGTTTAGTATCAGCACCTTGGTACTCCATTCCATTCCATGCATATCATTCCTCATCTAGGTTCAAATACTGGATAGTGTTGGAAGTCTTCTGACCCAACAAGAGTCCAAAGGAGAATATCATATTACATCCATGTCCATATGTCCCTCTTAACATCTCTCTTAATTAAAGCAAGTATTAATGCCTTGGTTCTTTGTGCAAAACCACGCTGCCTCGTGTAGAATAGGATGTGGCGTAACATTTGGCTTTTCTTGTACAAGCGGTACAGGGTATCCAATAGCACCAGGAGGTGATGGAGCAGCGGCTCCAGCAGCGGGATGAACCCTCCTACCATCCTTCTCACGACAGGGAGGAGAGAGCCAACCTGTCGCTTTCTTTGGAGCATGAGTAGCGAGAGGATGCGAATGCCTTGCACAAGCATCAGAGTACATACATATCATACCAGCGGGTGGCGGACCACAGTTCTTCGGTACCACCACCCTCGATGACGTTGAGCTCTAGATGTCACAGGTTGCCAAGCACCTGATGATGATACGTACACCCAAGGACACATGGGCATCATTTGCATAATATTCCTTTGCTGGTTACGTGAAGCAGTGGTGGAAATCCACCAAGGAGCACTTGATGGGACCCATAACTTGGGAGAGCTTCTTTGATGAGTTTCGTGCAGAGTTCTACCGAGACCATTGGGTGGAAGATAAGAGTAGACAGTTTGCTGAGCTGAGATAGGGGCCGATGACTGCCCAAGAGTACCTTATCCGTACACAGAGCTCTCTCGTCATTCCTCTACTACAACAGCCTACCCATAGGAGAACTTGCAGAAGTTCATCCGAGGAATGCACAAGGTGGTACAGGAGCGACTTTCTACTTTGGACCTCACCTCCATCAAGGAGGCTACGACAAAGGCGACGAAGTGGGAGGCTACTCAGCACTGCTTACACGGAAGTCAGTAACATTTGCCTCCATCTCATCCTAGAAGATTTGTGTGACGGGATCTGTCTTAGTTCCATAGAGAACGTCATCACCACTCGACATCGAAAACACCACCTGTAAGTCGGTTCATGCCTACTTTGGGATAGGACTTGGCAGGACACGGTTCAGTTCCTTCTTGTCCCCCTATGCAGACATAGAGTTGTAGGCTTGGGCGGCAGTTTTGCTTCTAGTGGGAGCTTGTCATAGGTAGATAGTCGTACTTGTTACCTTTGTAGACAGTCGTGCCACTTCAAGGCCCAATGCCCTTTGTGTGCTAGCAGCTCGGGCACGCAGCAACAACAGGGCAGAAGACCATTTGGGTCTTCCGGACAGCTTCAGGGATCAGGATCCCGCTGAAGAGGTAGTGACTTCCAGTGTGCCCCGAGATCCAGCACCCCACCATGAGGACAACTAAATGTAGTGACGCAGGAGCAGACCCACGCTTCTAAATCTGTTGTCAGAGGTATGATTTCAGCCTATGGGATTGCCTTACATGCACTATTTGACTCAGGGGCTACTCATTCATTCCTTGCACATCGTATGGTGCCCACATTGGGCAAGTCTGTGATGAGTGTGACTTCTCCGTACTACATCAAGGACCCAGGTGGCAAATTGTTCATCATCCGTCAGGTAGTGGAGGATGTGGCTATGCATATAGGTGGGCATGAAATGCCTGCATTCTGGTTGTTGACACAGTTAGAGGACTTCGACATCATTCTGGGCATGGACTGGTTAGAGAGGCACCACACATGGCTGGACTATTTTGGGAAGACTGTTGTCTTCCATTTACCTAGAGTGCCACTGTTTTAGTTCGACGGGCGCGCATCTGATGACGAGATCGAGTGCATCTCTGCCGTGAGGGCACATCAGTTTCTCAGTCAGGGTTAGGATACCTTGCCTAGGTTGTAGACTCAGCGGTGCAAGATCAGATGCTCGAAGATGTTAGAGTTGTGTGCGAGTTTACAGACATGTTTCCAGATGACTTACCTAGGCTATTGATGAATCTCCATTTCACCATCTTTATTCTATCATTTTGGCCTTAAAAACCCTAGTAAATGCGTGTAAATACCCTTAATCCAGGCATTTTAGAATTCATGCATTTGTATACAAAAAGTGTATGAAATACTGTTTTTGAAGCCAAAATTATAGAATAAAGAAAAGAAAAGAAAAAAAATAAAATATTGAAAATATTTCATGACCCAAAACCCTGAGACCTAGGCATCTCGATGACTAGGACGACAAGGAATAAAGTAGGGGGAGATAAGGACCAAAATACAATAAAAATACCTTTTATTTAATCCATTTTTATTCATTTTTGGGACCAATTTAGTTCTACTTTTATACTTCAAATAAAGAAACTTTATACATAAAAGTTGTAGAAAAATTAAATATAAAAAAATGCAAAAATTATTTCATACAAAAATAATTTACAGATAAAAAGATAGATCTGAATAAGATTCCAAAATCTCAACTTCCCAGGCCCATATCTCTTAAATAAAAACTCAAAAAATATCAAAATTACTTTAATTGTATATAATCTTTAATAATCTATTTAATGGAGGTGGTTTCATATTTTTTAGAGTTACGATGTGAAAGTTAGGTTTTGGACCCATATTGTATATTTTACCCAATTAAAATATTTATTTTATTTATTATTCATTATTTTTGTAATTTTATATTTTAATAATTTCGTAAATTTTATTTATAATATATGTGTATATTAATATTGGAATTAAAACATCAAGAAAACATAAAAATAAAATACTTGTATAAAAGACAGGTAAAACACCTATATCTATACCTATATAGATAATACAATGATTTATTTAATTATATATAATACATCAAAAAAATAAAAAAATATATTTAAGTGTATAAAATTAAGTTATAAACATATAAACTAATAAATGTAATTAATAAAATTAAAAATACAAAATAAAAATAAAAGATTAAAATACATAGACAAATATACCTATAAGTAACACTTAAAAGGTAACTTGTAATTAATTGCCTCCAAAAAATAAAAATCATAATAAAATACTTTATAAAATATTAAATATTTTTTTATTTCTCTGACTGAGGTATGTTCCTTGTAAGAACTAAATTTTGTCCCGTTTTTGACCATTTTTCGAGGCCATCTCATTCACTATTCAGTGTCGTGGTCTTCTGTACTTTTTCTCCCCATCGATCATAAGACACGCCCTAGGCTTACATTGGGGATTGCGTCATCGATACGCCTGATCTTCTTCGATCTTTGGAGACTGATAACAGGCCTGACCACTCGGGTATAAGGTATAGAAATAGGGTCGTTGCGACCCAAGCGATCAGACCGTGCATATCAAGAAAAATCGAACCACTAATGACAAATCAAGCAATCAAAATACGAGAAGCGGTCCTGCTATGTGTTTAACCTGGTATAGCACCCAGGGTCGAACTCAAGGAGCACGGATTGGCCGAAGGCCTACGAAGTAGTAAAAACAAATAAAATAAAGAAACAAAATGTTTTTAGTGGTTTTTAAGTATTTTTATATTTTTTTTGGATTTTGAAAAGATTAAGAAAATAAGAAAAACAAATACAAGCACACTTTCAACAAATTATTTAAAGCAACAAAATTCAACCAAAAATTAAAACAAAAATGTTTTTATGTGTTTTATATTTTTTTATGTTTTTGGTGAATTTTTGATAATTTTCTGATATTTATTTTATTTTCTAAAAATCAAACAGTAGCAAAAACAAGGGGTACTGTCCAGCCGAGCCAAGAAGCCCTAGATAAAATATCTAAGGGCCTCAAAATGGCCTGGAGGTAATTTTCCTATAAGGTAGATGAAACAAGGAAAAATTAGGTAACAAGTTTATTGTTTTTGGGTTTTTGATGAATTTATTAGAATTTTATGGGTTTTTTAGTGTTTTTAAGTTTTTAAGGTTTTTGAGCAATGAAAAATAGCCAAAATTGGCTAGAAAATCAAGCAAATTAAATTAATTAGTAGCTAATTTTTATGGAATTTTTAGGGGAGTTTTTATAATTTTTTTGTGATTTTTCAAACTAGACAGTAACAAAAATTAAGGCTTTTGAATTTTTAAAAATAGCAAACAAAATCAAAAATGTCCTCAAAAATCCTTGAAAATCCTACACCATGGCAGGAGCCATGTGTCAAATTCTCATTGGATTTGGAGGTGATTTGATATTTTATTCAAAAATAACAAAAGGGTACTGTGCACAGGGACTGGAATGCAAATACCCAAAGTTCTGGGGGTCCAGGTGCAATTAACCCAGCAAATCACGCGCCAAGCGCATGCCTGGGGCACTCAGGGACCTATATGTAAGGAAAATAAGTCCCGAGGACCTATTGGTAACACGTACCAAAAGTCCAGGGGCCTTAGTTGCAAATAACCCAAAATAAAACGCACATGTGTAAATCAATCACGCACAGGGGTATAAATGCAATTAACTAAAAACTTTCATTCATTTAATAACAACCAGAACTACAAGGGCATGGACTGCAAATAACCCAAAACAACACGTGACGAAGCACGTGGCTCACAACATGCAGGGGTATATATGCAATTACACTAAAGCTCAGGGTCCTCTATGCAATTAACTCTAAAACTAAACAACGTATTTAAATATTTACAGGACTCAAACGAAATAAAACAAAGATAAGGGCCTAAGGGTAAATTACCCTTTATTAAGCGGGGGCTCTGGATGCGCTCCACGTGGCGATCGGATGGCTGCGGCTGGTGGTGCTCCAGATGACGTCTCCTCAGATCTGACGGTGTCGGCTGCTCCAGGGATGGACGGCCCAGATTAGAACTGGAGCGAGGGATGAAGATCGACGGCGCTGGAGGATGCTGGAAGAACAAAGCCCCGGCGAGCTTCGCCGGGCTCGTGCGAGCGCTGCGCTCCTCCTTGGAGCACTCTGAAGGTCGGAGAAGAATGCTGGAGTGCTCCCGCGTCTGCTGCGATGCTCCGATGATCGACCCGAGCTCGGAAGAGCTCAGGCACGGTCGGCGGAGCTAGGTCTCCCGGCCTGGATGACCAAGCCCTCAGATGGGCTCGGTAGGACCTGCAAATGGGCTCAGAAGACTCACGGGTCGAGGGCAAACTGCCTCGACCCGGTTAGGCAATGTGGAGGTGACTGGTGCGTCGGGGAGACGGGCTCCAGCGAAGGTGGTGGACGGAGGAGCCCGGTTCCCAGCTCCTGTGCGAGCTGGGTTGGGTGAGTGGGTGCAGAAGGTGCGTCGGGAGGAGGTGAAGATGTGGGTCGGTTCCGATGATCGAGATGGGTAGCTGGATGACCGGAATCGAAGAAACACGTCGACGGCGAAGATTGGGCGAAAATGGAAATTAGATGAAATGGCAGAGCTAAGTGGTTACCTGGGTGAAGGAATAGACTGTGGCGGAGCTGGGGAAGCTCCCGGTCGTCGCCTCAAGGGATGTCTCTGCCCGAGGCTCGAAGCTCGCTCAGGTGGCGGAGCTGCGGCGGCTACGTCGCCGGATCAGTGGAATCCTCCTCCTCGCCTCGCTGCAACAGGTGGAGACGCTCGCTGTCACTCTTGCGATCACTCTGGAGCTCACAGGGAAGAAGGGGAATGACCAAAGATAGCATGGGAAGGTGGCTGAGCTCCAGCTTTATATGGCTAGGGGTACGAGAAAAGGGGGTCCGGGCAAGCTCAGGAGCGCGCGGATCCCAAGGGAGCGGCTCCGGCGAGGATGTCGGATGCAAGGAGGATAATTCGGACCCGGGGTTTGGGTTAATGGCGGTCGGGTCAGCCGGATAAAAATAGGAGAAGACGGGTCGGGCAGGACGGACCCGGCTCTGGTGGTCCTGGGGGGGGAGTTGACCGGGGGTCAACAATCCCCCGTGGACCAATCAGAGGCCGCCAAGCATTGAATTTTTATTTAATTATTTTGAGTTAGAAAATGACCGAATTTTCAAAAACTTAAAACATGAAATATTTTTATTTTATTTTTTTCTATTTTTTTGTGATTTTTAATTAATTTTTAGAAATAAAAATAGGCTATATACATAATATGTACTAGATATAGGTATATACAATATATATATATATAGGGTTTTTTATTTTTGATTTTTATATATTATTTTTATACAATTTTATCCTTATTTTATATTTTATTTATTTATAGAATAAAATAAGGAGTAAAAGGGTGTTTTTATTTTATTTTTATCATTTATGTACATAGGTAAAATAAATAGGTATATACATCTATATACATGGTATATGTACAGTGTATTTTTGTATTTTTAATTTCTCTATTTTTATTTTGTTTTGGTTTTGATTCTTTTCATTTTATTTATTTACAATATATAACATAGAGTATTTACAAAAATTATAAAGACTAATTTTATTAATTTTCAAGGTTAAATAAATAAATAGATGTGGTATATGTACATGATGAAAGGGATCTTTTTAATTCTTTTTAGTTTTTAACTTTTTATTTTGTTTTTATATTTTTATAAATATGTAAAAGTATGTACAAGCATATTTTTTTGGTGAGGAAAAATATTTTTATTTATTTACACCAATATTTACACATGAGCCCCTATCTCCCTCTACTTTGGCTTTTATGCGGTCAGGCCCATGCTGAGCCCTCCCTTGGGTTAGGTTGCTCAATATTTATTCTAAATATTTCCCTCTTTTTCTTTTTGATCTTTATTCTTTTATTTTTGCACAAAAACATGCTAATTATAGGTTTTTACACAATGCATGCTTTTGGTAATTATTCCTATTTACACATATCTACATGCATTTGCAAAGGTTTTTGTAGCTAAAATATAAGAATAAAGAGTGATGAATGGGTATTCATCAGAGACCTTCACCAATTCCATCCACTATACATAACCAGACCTCAATCTTCTCTAAATTATTTGAACCTCTTTTGACCACTCTTTCTCTCCCTTTTTGCGTGCAAATGGCGGAGGGAGGTGACAACAACCTCGCCATGCTATTAGGTTGATCGAAGGGGTCGTTGAAGGCGTGTTCCATCATCTCTGGTGGGTACTCTGCCGTCGAGATTTGATTTCGGTGGTTCGGCCACTGAGGTGCGTTCCCCCCTTTTTTTTCTTGCATTTCTTTCTTAGTGTACTATCAAGGTTTAATTAGCGTCACTTTCTTTGTCGATTTATCGCGTGAATTGGTCCCAAATACCCTCGCCAGAGCTCCACTCCAACTGCTTGCTCTTCTCGTCGTCTCCCCTCCATCACTGCCCATCCACCGTCGCTAATAAGGCCTCCACTCCCCCTTTGTTTTCTGCACTAACCCTTGTAGGATCTGGAGACCAAGGGACGTCTCTTGACGTCGATTTTTGCAACATCGGAGGCACCTGGAGCTCGTGCCCGTTCTTGCGCCCGTGTGACGTCACCAAAGCCCCGGTGCCCCCTCTGAAGTGGCCATCTGGTACGGGGGAGCCTTGGCTCCGTTTTGCCCCTATCCCTAACGTCCCTGATGGCCTCAAAACTTCAGGAGAGCAGATCGAAGCTCGCCACCGGTGAGTTCTTGGCTGGTTCTTTCAGAGAAACTCCTCACCGTCCGATCTCATCACCGCTCCAGATGCTACAACCTCCGTTGGATGTACCACACCAGCACCGTCGGATCGACGCCCCAGATTTAATCGTGTGCGTTTGTTGCAAAGGGGTATCGCACGCCCTTATTGCGATGCATGGCATAAGTGGGCGCATGCCACTGTTAGATCCCGCAACGTCTACACCGTCTGATCTTCATGTGCAGGATCGAATCATGGCCCTCCGTTTCCGAAGCGGTATCGACCGTCAAGAGAGCGACATGTGTCTTAGTGAAGCAGATCCAGCCGTCCGCTCCTGTATAGGCGTGGGTATTTTGCACTTTTTCCCTCGCCATTTTTTATATTTACAATTCAGACCCGAAATTTTCATTTGTAGTACTTTTATTTTTTAAAATTTGCAACAAAACCCCTGTATGTTCTATATTTACCATTAGGTCCATGCCACGTTACCTCACATGATGCATCATGTGAGGTGGTTATTTTGCAGCGGGACCCTTTAGGGTTTGCTTATTTCATCTTAATACCCAAACTAGTTTATTCAGTGTTATAATTTTTGTGAATTTTGTAGAAAGGCCCCTAGGTTTTTGAAAATTGTAGTTTTGTCCCTGATAGGGGTGCATGTGTTCACGCACGTGAATTTTGGGTGTTTTGTAGAGAAGCCCTCTCCGGATTTGGATTTTGTAGTTGGTTTAGGGATTTTAATATTTAGTTATAATTTTTTTGGGAAAATTGATCTTTGGCTCATGTACTTTATGATATTCACAGAAATACCCCTGTCAAGACTGTAGTTTCTTTTTGTTTCTAGTATATATTTCATACATCTATGTCGCTCTAAAAAATACCAAAAAAATATCATTGTGTTCATGTTGCATTGCTCTTTCACACACATATTTTTATTTTGCATTTTGAAGCTATTTATTTTTTTATAAAAATCAACAACTTGCATTTTTACCCTTATTTGTAAAAGAAAATACATAAAATTTATTAAAACCATCTAAGAAATTTCCAAAATAACATATTTGGTGTATTTTTGTGTTTTTAACCTTCAGACCAAAAATCACTAAAAAATATAAAAGAAAACTAAAAAAATTGAAAAACTTTAAAAACCTTTATAAAAATTTATAAAATCCTTAAAGAATCCAAAAATTCTATTTTCTATTTATTAACTTTTTTATACTTATTTTAAAATTAATTTAGAGAATTTTTTACTCTATTTTATATTTTTAATCTCCATTTTAATTTTGGGTACTTATTTAAACCCTGATTTTGGGTATTTTTGACTTAAAAATATAGAAAAAATTGCAAAAATTCTTAAAAAAATTAAAAATAGTAAAAATTACTAAAAACCAAAAAAATATTTTATTTCTTATTTTTGAATATTTTTGTTAATTTTTATATTAATCCTAGCTTATATTATATATATTCTTTATATAGCTTTATATATATTAAAAGAAAAATAAATAAAAAATATAAAATATAAAAAGAAAATATAAAATCAGAAAATTAAAATTAAAAATATAAAATTAAAATTAAAATAAAAAAAATAAAAAATTTAAAACCCACAAAAAGAGCACATACATAGACAAATACATCACAGTCGCTTTTGTGAGCATTTTTGCTCTGATCTATCCTGCTTGTTCCGTGTGTTCGACACTCTACACATACTTACACCTATACATATCTTTATTGTATAGTTATAATAAATTTTAACTCTGCTTCTGCTTTTCATTCCTTGATCTTATGTTGTGGGTTAATTGTTGTTTTAATCTGGATTTCGTGTGGTCAATTCGACAACTCTGTTCCCGCCTTGTGTGGAACATAAGACTGCTCGATTTTTGGGTTAAAAAACTACTACCAGTGAGGGAGATAGAGTTTGAAATCATTCTAATACTAGACACACAACTGATCTTTATCCCTTCATACAGGTTGGCACTTGCTGAGCTCAAGGAGATCAAAGTGCAGTTACATGAACTGTTGGAGAAGGGATTCATCCTTCCCAGTACATCACCGTGTTGAGCACCAGTCCTCTTCATGAAAAAGAAGGATGGATCCGTGATGCTATGTATAGACTATAGACAATTGAACAAGAGAATGGTCAAGAACCATTACCCACTATCAAGGATTGATGATCTCTTTGATCAGTTGCAAGGAGCAGTAGTGTTCTCTAAGATTGACATGCGGTTAGGATATCACCAATTGAGGATCAAAGAGGCTGATGTAATGAAGTTTGCATTCCGCACCAGATATGGCCAATATGAGTTCTTGATGATGCCTTTTGGACTCATGAATGCACCTGCTACATTCGTGGATTTGATGAACTGAGTCTTCCATACGTACTTAGACAGGTTCGTGATCATAATTCATTGATGATGTTCTAGTCTATTCCCATGATGAATATGGGCACGAGTCTCATGTTCGCACCATACTAGAGACAATTCGAGAGCACTAGTTGTATGCCAAGTACAACAAGTGCGAGTTTTGGCTTTCTGAGGTGACTTTTCTTGGCCATGTGATTTCAGGGGTGGGGGTGTCAGTTGACCCCACCAAGATTGAGGCAGTGGTGTCTTGGGAGTGGCCCAAGACGATTACAGAGATTCGCAGTTTCCTTGGCCTCATTGGGTACTACATGAGATTTTTAGAGGATTCTCCCAGTTGGTGTTTCCCCTCACCCGGTTGACACAGAAGGAGGTTCCATTTGTCTGGAGTGACAAATGCAAGTAGAGATTTCGTATGCTCAAGGAACGGTTGACTTCCACACCCATCCTCATTCTTCCTTCTGATACCTTGGACTTCATCATGTACATCGATGCTTCCAAGGAAGATTTGGGTGACGTGCTGATGCAACGAGGACATGGTTGTGGTATATGCATCATGACGACTAAAAAACCACGAATGCAACTACCCCACTCATGACTTGAAGTTAGCAGTCGTAGTCTTTGCACTAAAGATATGCTGTCACTACTTGTTTGGGGTGACATTTGATTTCTTCATAGACCACAAGAGCCTCAAATTCATTTTTTATCAGAAGGAGCTAAACATGAGGCGACATCGGTGGATGGAGTTGCTTAAGGACTATGATTGCACAATATCCTACGACCCCTATAAGGGGAATGTGGTGGAAGACGCCTTGAGCATGCATCCACGCACTAAGGGTTCAACAGCTTGGTTGCAGACTTGGGATGTACTCACTACACTTAGTGAGTAGCATCCATTTGAGAGTACATCCGATGCAGTGATTGTGCCGGCAAAGTATAGTAGCTTGTGGGACATGATCGTCTAAGGGAAACAAATAAATCAAAGGATCCAAGACTTGTATCATAGATGCTTGAAGGATGAGTTTGAAGGATTCCAAATCTGTGAATCCATCCTATGGAAGGGAGACCGTGTGTGTGTGTTCCAGATGATGAGGTGCTGAGCAGAGATATCTTGGATGAGGTGCATAGTTCAAGACTTTCTATACATCAAGGAGGCACTAAGATGTACAAGGACCTCAACCACCACTTTTGATGGGAGGGCATGAAGAAGGATATATCTGAACATGTCAGTCGATGCCTTACTTGCCATATGGTGAAGGCAGAGCACTAGAGACCTCCTGGTTTACTGCAGCCTCTTCCCATCCCAGTGTGGAAATGGGAGAGCATCTCCATGGTTTTTGTCACATCATTACTGCGCGCCTCTGGCGGACATGACGGGATATGGGTGATCGTTGACCAGTTGACCAAGTCATCCCATTTCATTCCAGTCAACATGACATATACACAAGTACAACTAGCCAGATTATACATCCATCATGTTATTTGGTTGCATGGGATACCAAAAGAGGTAGTGTCGAACATAGATTCATCCTTTACTTCACATTATTGGGGACAATTCATGAGAGCTTTGAGGACTGAGATACGCATGAGTTCAACTTATCATCCATAGACAGATGAGCAGTCTGAGAAGACCATCCAGACCTTGGAAGATTGATGAATCTATGATTCATCACCTTTATTCTTTCACTTTGGATAAAATCTTGGTAAAATGCATGTAAATAGTCACTAATTCCCATTAATTAACATTTTGACCATAACTGTTAATATTATATATTTAACACGTATTTTATCCAAAACAAAATAATAAAGTGAAAAATGAAAAATAAAAGAAAAGAAGGATGTATATAATAGTTATACAGACTGGTTCTAACCCCGAGATCGGGTCAATATTGACTTGGTCGACAAAATAAATAATTACGGAGAGATAAGGATCTTAATGTATAAAAATATCATAAAACATAGATCACAAAAATATATCTACACAATTTTCATCTTATAAACATTTCACCTATTTTATTTATCATCAAGAAAAACTCAAATTAAAAGCTTTTCTTCACGAAATTTGTTTATAAAAATATATATTATTTTATAAAAATATCAAGAAAAATCATTCAATATAAATTAATTAATTACAATGAATTGAAAAAGCCATAAAAGTCAACTTCCAAGGTTCATAACTATATATAGAAAACTCCAAATTGACCTAACTCACTTATAAACTTCGTTTTATACTTAATACTATTTATTAAAAATATCAAAAAATTGAAAAAACAGGTGAGTTTTGGCGTTTAGACCCCTTTGTTTATATGCACTATATGTATATAACTCCCCGATTTTCTAATTAATATTCTTCTCCCTGTTTAACTTAATTTCTTTTCTAAAATATTTCTCAAAATCAATAAAAAATATAAAAATATAACTTAAGTCAAAATGCTAATAAATCCCGAAACCACGAAACCGTGACCTAAATTTTCTGGACCTCATAACTTGGCCATATGGACTCTGAATTAAGTGTAATCACTTTTAAAGTTTGTTTTATTGAATTATCTACCAAACGACATGATCCTGCTAAAATCGGATTTAGTATGCAAAATGTGGGTTTTGAGACCTTATTCGTATAAAATGTACTTTGTACCTTAGTTTTTATTATTTAATATATGTTCTTTATATTTTTATATTTTTAAACTTTATTAATATTTTATTGTTTAATTAAAATAAAAAATGTATTTACTTATTTATTTACTTACTTAATTAAGTATTTATTTATTCATTTATTAATTATATTTATTTAATATATTTATTTATTTACTTATTTATTTATTCTAATTATTAATTTAATTTATTATTAATTATAAGATTTAATTTATTAATTTCATTTATTAATTTATTTTAATTTTTCTTTTCTCCCTCTTCTTTTTCTCTCTCTCTTAGTTTCCCTTTCTCCCCCTTCTTCTCCTTCTACCCGCCGTTCCTCCTCTTCTCCTTGTTCCTCCTCAGCCTCCTCTTCCATCTCGCCAACTGCCCAACTGCTGGTCATTGGTCGATCGTTCCACCGACCACTCGCGGTCACCGGACTCGCCGTTGGTGACCGGACCCACTTCCTTGGGCATCATGTTTCCTAACCCTATTTATACCTGACGACCCCCCATCAAAGCATCGATCCGCCATTAGAATACCTCCTTCCACTGTGAGCTCTGAGAGAGAGAGAGAGAAATACTCGAGGATGGTGACATCATCTTCCTCCTTCTGCCATTGAGCGAGATCGGGTGAGGTGCGATGAGATAAATACTCCATTGTGCTCTGCCGGCGATAGTTCTAGCCTCCGCGCACGCCGCTGCGTCGAAGCATCAATCATCCTGGAGCTCCTTCAAGCTCCGTTTTCACAGGGGAATCCCTCCGTTTTCATCCTAGGTTACGTCTTCTATCTTATGATTCTCCTTCTGTTTCTATTCTTCCCTTATTCCTCTTCTTCCTTTCCAATTTCTCTGCCTCTACATTTCTCTTCCTCAAATGATCTGTTCCCCCTCTTTCTTGATTCATATCTGTTAGTGCTTGTGTTGGATTGCGAGCCCACGACGAGCCATTTTACAATAAATGTTATTGCAAATATCATTCCCTGATCTGAAATGAAGAATACATAATTTGTATAATAGGTCCCTTAGTACAATTAAAGTTATGTACCATGGCCATCTTAATGGTCATACAACTATTGATTCAATTGTTGAAACATAGAGGGTGGTGCTTAGATTAATATCTAAAAAGTTAGATTGATGAATCATCAAGCACTGTCAAATGATTATTAAGAGATGATCTCCAGCCTGAGAAGGAGATGGCAATCCTTTTTCTATAGGCTGATATCTAACCGAGCTCTTGATGCAGGTCCACTACATAAGAATAGAGTTTCAGAGGTGTTAGATAAGTTAGATCAAAGAGTTGACTTAATGAGATCGAGATAACCAAAGACCTATGTCATATGATCCTCTGACCGGAGACAAATGTGTTACTATATGTCTGAGTATGTACAATTGGCAGACCAATAGGTTGATGTCGTAATCAAGGTCTACACACAGGCACACTGGTGTGCACACAAGGGCATATGAGTAATATGATCTCTCAAAGGGATCATACAGGTTCATTTACTAAACCGCAAGACATGAGCTCACCCATGAGATATTGGGAAGAATCAAATTCCGTGCACGGTCGTCTCACTTTGAAAGCTTGACTGAATTTGTAGGTTTGATATATTCTTTCAGAAAGTATATGATCAACACATGGGTATGATATATGCTTTTGGAAAGTATATGATCGATACCAACTCCCAATAGTCAAATGAGAAACTTAATGATAAAACCCTGAAGAGACAATCTAAAAGAGATCTAAAACTTTGGGTTTACTCTAGATCTTCCAGTATGCAAGATGTACGGGTATTTGGAATACCTAAGGGTGATGTGATCATAAACGATTGTATAACCATGACGCTTACATTCTAAGAGAGCGATGAAACATGTATAGATTTTAATGACTCCTCTCATAGAGAAGTAATCTGATCTTAGTCCAAATGATGGACCTTGATCTGAACGTTATTTAGATACAATGAGAAGATTAGATTTGAGGTCTTGATTTAATCAAGCATCTATGAAAGGTCTACAAGATCTAGATTTGAGATATGATCTCAATGTCCAAGTCACTATACATAGAATAATACAATCGCCATATCCTTATCTCCAAGTATCCACGGAGAAAGCACATTATCCTTGAAAGAGTTCACAGATAATTTCACTGTTGATATAAGTATTCGAGCATTGAGATATTGATAATTAAATATGATTTAATTATCATGAATAATGTGAATTTGATTCACATTTGTCTATATAAGGAGAGTCATTTAAGACGATTAAATGTGATTTAATTATCAAAGATATGAATAATGTGAATGTGATTATATTATTTGGGCTCATGAGAATAGAGATCCAAGATGGTTAAATATGATTTAATTATCAAGAATATGACTAATGTGGATATCACTATTTACAATAATCATGGATATTATAGATATAATTTATAATATGATGGAGAGATTTAATTGTAAATAGAATTACAAATTATATGTTGTTGTGAATTGGATTCACAATAAACAATTAATTGTAAATCTAATTTACATATTATGTTGAATATATGAATATGATTCATATTTATTAGTAGCATGATTGATATTTTCACAAATTTAATTTGGAATTATTTTTGTGAAGATAAATACAATAATAGTTGTTGTATTTTATCCTATATAATAAATATATATCAAGGAAGGCAAAACCAACAACAAGTGGTCGTCCACCTTGACCATATCAAAGGAGGGGATGACCACCCTCTTTTTTGGGTGGTGGTTTTATCCCTTATTATCTATTTATTATTATTATTATTATTGAAATTAAAAAGAAATAATTTTTATCTTGATAAAGGGATATAATTAATTTATTTGAATCAAATTTGTTGTTGGAAATTTGTAGCAACAAATCATGACCATTGATTAATAACTTCTTAATCTAAACCGTTGGATTAAGAGGGCACATAGATTGAGATCCATATACATCCAACTAGTATAAAAGGAAGGGTAGCCCTTTCCTTTTAGATGACACATATAATTCCAAGAGGAATTAAGCTCTCCCTCCTCTCTCTCTCTACACACCAACTCTCTTTCTCTCTCTCATTGTGGTCGTCCACGATGGAGCCCTAGAGAGAGTCGCCATCGTCGCAACATCGTCGTTATGTTGCCAGATTGTTTGCTCGTGGATCTCCATTTCCTTTAGTGCACCTCATCGTGAAGAAGACGTCGGATCTCGTATGACAAGATCAGGAGATTCGTTACTTGGATCATCAACATGGATTACGAGGAGTATTCATCTCATCAATGCACTCGCAAGCGTCTCCTCCATTGGATCGGATTTTAAACAGGAGGTCTCTTCATTTAGAGACTCGATCACAACCACACTTCAAGAGATAAAGCTAATACTTGTTTGTAGTTTGGATGAAACGATCTGAGAAGTGTTCTTGGATCATGTGGTTTCATCAGATTAAATTTTTTAAATTCTGTTACCTCGAGCAACTAGTACGACTAGTCGCTCCTGATCGCATATGATGCAATCGTCATGCTTTCGTGATGCACTTAAGGATCTTCCCATATCCTTAAAGTGGTATCTTAGCCAGGTTGGAGGTTTTGGATCTGATCCATAACCCTAAGATGACTTGGGCATTGTTTAATTGTGTGATGTTTTATCCCATTTTATTCACGCAACCCTGTTTAGTGCATTTTTTCACCTAGCATAAAAGTGTTTAAATACGTTTTTCTCACTTAAATAATGTTCCTAACTAAATAAGGAAATCGTGAGATTTGAATTTTCATAATTTCGAATCCGATTTCTCAAATTATGATCATTTTAATAAACATGTATCCACTATTTCGGCGATGATGGATCTTGACGTAACTAAAGAGTTAATTACGATTTTAAAATGTCTAGAAATGTGTGAATATCACTTGAGTTCTGTTGTAAATGAAATTATCAAACTATGGAAATTTATTTTGCTTGATTTGGATTTAAATTAATTGAGATATGCTAATTTTAGCAAGTAGAAGTCACAGTTGGAAATTACATACTTGATCATGAACCTTGTGATTGCCATTCAATTAAATTAGTTGAAATTAATGGTTAATTTCTTGAGATAATTATTGATGAATAATTGTGAAATATTTAAAGATGATGATTATTTCCTTGAATGACATTGACCATAACCGAACTTGATTAGATATGATCTAGATCACAATTGGTTACATAAACCTTCCAGAAACATTGATGCTTGAATAGGATTCAGGATTTTTTTAGCAAATCTCCTTATAATGTTAATAAAAAATGTTTTAATTATTTCTATATGATATAACTTCGATTGAAAGACCTATTATCATCTCAAGTACAAAGTGATCAATTGGCATTATCCTGACCTAAGGCATATATTGTGTCTAGTCGGGTAGCGTTGGGGTAGCAGGTTGCTCCGTGAGCGGCATGTCCCACTCCCATCGGAACTGACCATGACAACGGGTAAGGAAGGGATAATGTTTGAAAAGAATGTGTGTGGATACTAACTGGATCATTGGTTTAATGTGATTAGATAAATTGAAATCCAATTAAAATTAAAATACTCTATTGTAAATAGATGTGTTTCTCTTAGAAGAATTAATTATGTGAATATGATTCATAATAGATAACTAGAATTTGAACATGATATGGAGGATCACATAAGTGACATCCATGGTCTTCCGTCAAGGTAAAGGGTTCCGTCGCCAAGTATAGTATGTAGGAGATGCCTGTCCGAAGTGACAGCTCCTGGATACAAGCGCATCTGGATCGAGCTCTTTGCTTCTCGAAAGAGTAAGGCCGTATGCATAGTGACCCCAATATGGAGTCCTTATATTATTGGGGCCATATTGGATTGCGCATAGTGAGTTCTAATCTTGTTGATGGTTGGTTCAATTAATGACGGGTCAACATCACCTTAGGGTGGTGGGCTCGGGTGTTAAAGACCGAATTGGGAATGCAAGTTGGACTTGTAAGGAGGAATTTGTTCCCGCTTCTTTTTTATCTAAGTTGCAAGTTCTTATACTATTGGGATGTAATAAAGATAAGAACGGAGATCCCAGATCTTGCTTGAGATATAATGGTAAGTATATTTCTTATATTGAAAGTGATTAAGGGAATGAACTTTCAGTGTTGACAAGGCAAGACAACTTTGATATAAAAATTCCTAAATCAAAGTAAAATATTTATTTATATATTTATGCAAATTTCTTATTTCACATAATCCCCATTAAACCCACTCAATGTTATACTCAATAATAACAAGTTATATCATGGATTGGATCCATGATCAAGATATCGTACTTGCAGTTGGACACATAATGTATGTGGCTGCAATGTGCAAGTTTCTTCATAATAATGAGGAACGACAATTAAATAGACAATAGGATTACAACTCTAGGGTTCGTATGTCTCCATAGTCTTGATCTCTCATCGATTGTACTTCATAAGTGACATGTCGATGATGATCGTAATTGTCAAAAATCCTTATAAAAAATCGAAGAAGATGTTCTCGCAAACATATGTGTTCTCAATATTTAATCATGAATGACACCTTTCACTGCATCATGCAGAATGGTGGTTCTATAAGAGATGATGTATTCAAAATGTTTGAGTACCTACCTAAACCAAAGTCTTTGAGAGTTAGGATGTATGTAGATATGATTAGTGTCATCATTTCATTGTCTATACTCAAGTCATTCGTGAAGCTTTATAATAGTCATCTTGTATGAATTAAATGAAGCATGTATAGATGTTGAAATACTCTTATGTTGAAATCTTTTGAATTCAACATAAGAGATCCTTTGTCTTAAACAATGGTTGTTGACAGATGAAGGGAGCACAGTGGAAGCATGGGTCGGACCCAAGTAAGAAGGAAAGTCAAATAGTTGACTGTACTTTTATGACTTCCATATGACATCCAAAGAGTTGGATGAGTGCCAATACTATAAAAAGGTCGATGTATTGATAGTATGACTATCTAGACTATTTAAAATCCTTAGAGAAGGACTCGGAAAGTGCATCGGAATAATCTATATATAATCATTGAAATAGACTTTCTTATTTGATAAGATCAAAGTCTGAAAATTGTATCTCATTCTTCTAATAACACTTGCAATTGGTTGCATATGTTTTAGAATGCTAGAAATTTTGATCTTAAGGTTTAATAGTCATCCACATGGACACTGATGCAATTGTTGCAACAATCTCTATTGGATAGATAGACCATATTTTCATTGGGAGAGCCCTTAGTCTTTGAGAATGTCTTTATGACCTAGATATTATAATACACACATTGTGTATTTCTAAATGTTGGGAATAAACATGAATTCTGGAACAGGCCTATCATATGGATATATTTCAGAAAGTAATCTAACATCTATAGGACTATACTAAATTAGTATATTAATGAATGGTTCATTAACATTTCTAACACTAAAAATTAAACATTTAAAGATCAATAAGGGGATGAAGATCATTTGGCAACGATCTGGCATCAAACCTTGGACAAATGTATGTTGATGAGATCAATGGACTAGTAAGAGATGAAGCTTTAGATTGTCTGAAATTTCAAATCTTACATACTTGTGAATATTGTATTCAAAAGTAAAAATGTCCAACACACGCTTCTTTGGGAATGGTGTAAGATGCTGAGGTATTCAAGATCTCATACATATTGATGTATGTTGATCATTTGTGTCATAATAAATATTGATGATATGTGATACCATTCGATGATTATTTGTGATATGAGATTTCTTCCCTTCACCTTAGAAAGCTTTGAAATGTTCAAAGATTTTTCACAATTTTGGTTTGGAACCAAAGTTTGAAGGATGATGAAATGAATTTGATAAAACCTAGGTCGCAAGTACCTATTAGATGAATTCAAGAAATACCTTATAGAGATATGAATATCATTCTTATCTCAGTCCTCCTATTACACCAAAACTCAACAGAGTTCAACAGAGTTATATGGAAATACATTTGGATCATGTGTGACAAGATTTGAGCAATGGTGAATATTAGCATAATTACCTCTTAGTTTCCAAGGTATATATGTAGTAGAGACTACAATATATATCCTTAATAAGGTTCCATACATGTAATCTGGAATCTAGCACCAGAGATGTGCTCCGTCATCAGGAATATAAAGGATGGTATTGGATACCTACTTTTATGACCTTGAGATTCTTAAAGATTTCATATATGAGAATGTGATTCTTAGAGGATGACTCTCTTGAGAATCAAGATGAAAATGAAGTGAAGGAACTCATTTAATCTTGAGAAGATAATGAGACTCCTGAAATCAGAATCTTAAAAGATAATTAAAGATGAAACACTCATACCTCTTCAAATGAGTTTGAGGATGAATTCCATGTGAGACTTAAGTGTGACAATGATCTGACTTCATATGATGAAGCTTCTTAGGATCATGACATAGAAAGATGGATGTTAGCAATAAAGTCTAAAGTAGAATTCATATACAAGTGTTGTATATGAACCTTCGAGGATCTACCTATAAGGGTAAAACCTGTTAGGTGTCAATGGATCTTCAAGAGGAAGTGGTAACATGATGAGAAGGTGGAGACCTTCAAAGCACGACTCCTATCTATAAGATACATAGAAAGAAGATATCACGTACGATGAGACTTGCTTTCTAGTGACCATACTTATACCCATCAGAATATTGCTATCTATAGTTACACAACTTGACTATGACATCTTTAAGATGGCCTTTCTCTATGAATACCTCTCCGAGGATATTCATATGAAGTAGCCCCAGGGCTTCATAGTTGAGGAAAGCAAGGTGTGCAAGCTGAATAACTCCATCTATGGACTCAAATAAGTTTCTTGTAGTTGGAACATCATATTTAATGAAATTATAAAGTTTATGATTTTATCTTGAATCTTGATGAACCATGTGAAGCTTAGTGGGGGTGCCAATGTGCATGCTAAATGTAGATGATATCCTAATCATTTGAAATGATATAAGGAGAATAATAAGTGTTTTTTTATAGACTGGCTATTCCATACATTGAGACATGATTTAAAGGATACCTCTTAGATCTTGGTTCTTATGTTGTTTAGAAGAAAAGAGAAGAGGGTATTGGGACCGTCACTTAGTGGTACACCTTGGACATATTCCATTTTCCTTCTCTTAAGATGCGGTACCGACCTATTTGAAGGAATAAAACCTCAAAGAGTTGAGGAAGTGAATGCTAAAACTACTTGCCATTGTGCATCAATTATGAGAAGCCAGATTTATGCTAAGTTGTATAGAAAAGTCAGATGTCTGCCATGAAGTGGTAGTAGTAAACTGTTACTAATCCTACTATGAGATAAAACACTTAGTTGTACTAATAACAATATCTTCAAAGATGACAAGACTTTTTGAGATAGTTATCTCAAAGTATTATCTTCAAGAACTTAAGATTTTATTGATAGTGATATAAAAAGTCTTAATTGCATATACCTTAGGAGATAAAGATCTCTAGGAATAAGGGTATTCTAATAAGGATAATGGAAATACTGGTTATAACAATTATTGAGTTGTAGTGTCAAGGACACTATAACTGACAAGATTGAGTATTGGTTGCATAAGATGCGACATTTGCATTGGATGCGAGCACTGTTACTGAGGGATATGCAGGTGCTGTAAAATAACTTGACGTAGTCTCTTGGGAACAGAGTGACTGATCAGCTTACCTAGCTTTTTTTCTAAATAGCCTATGATTGTCACATGAATGTGGCTTTAAAGATTATCCCATTAATGGCTCTTTGTGCTAGTGGGAGATTGTTCGACACACGAGCCCTCGGTGAGCCATTATGCAATAAATGTTATTGCGAATATCATTCTCTGATTTGAAATGAAAAATAACTAATTTGTATAATAGGTCCCTTAGTACAATTAGGGTTATCTACCATGGCCATCTTAGTCGTCATACATCTGTTGATTTAATTGTTGAATCATAGAGGATGGTGCTTGGATGAATATCTAATGAGTTAGATTGAGGAATCATCAAGCACCGTCCAATGATTTTTAAGAGATGATCTCCAGCCTGAGAAGGAGATGGTAATCCTTTCTCTAAAGGCTAATATCTAACCGACCTCTTGATGCAGGTCCTCTACATAAGAATAGAGATTCAGAGGTGTTAGATAAGTTAGGTCAAAGTTTGAATTAATGAGATATAGATAACAAAAGACCTATGTCGTATGTTGTCATGATATAGACACGTATCCTCTGACTAGAGACATATGTGTTACTATATATCTAAGTATGTACATTTGGCAGACCAATAGGTTGATGACCTAATTAAAGTCTATACACCGGCGCACTGGTGTGCACACAAGGGCATATGAGTAATACGATATCTCAAAGGGATCATACAAGTTCATTTACTGAATCGGAAGACATGAGCTCACTCATGAGATATTGGGAAGAATCAAATTCCGTGCATGGTCATCTCACTTTGGAAGCTTGATTGAATTTGTAGGTTTGATATATGCTTTTGGTAAGTATATAATCAACACCTAGGTATGATATATTAGTTTGGAAAGTATATGATCGATACTAACTCCCAATAGTCAAATGAGAAATGTAATGATAAAGCCATGAATGAGAGAGTCTAAAAGAGATCTAAAACTTCATGTTTACTCTTGGTCTTCCAGTATGCATGATGTACGGGTATCAGGAATACCTGAGGGTGATGTGATCATAAACGATTGTATAACCATGACGCTTCCATTCCGAGGAAGTGATGAAATATGTCTGGATTTTAGTGACCCCTCTCATAGAGAAGTAATTTGATCTTAATCCAAATGTTGAACCTTGATATGAATGTGATTTAGATACAATGAGAAGATTAGATTTGTGGTCTTGATTTAATCAAGCATCTATGAAAGGTCTGCAAGACCTAGATTTGAGATGTGATCTCAATGTCCAAGTCACTATACGTGGAACAATACAATCGCCATGTCCTTATCTCCAAGTATCCGCAGAGAAAGCGCATTATCCTTGAAAGAGTTCATGGATAATTTCAATGTTGATATATGTATCCGAGCATTGAGATATTGATAATTAAATATGATTTTATTATCATGAATAATGTGAATTTGATTCATATTTGGCCATATAAGGAGAGTCATCTAAGATGATTAAATGTGATTTAATTATCAAAGATGTGAATATTATGAATGTGATTCATATTATTTGGGTACATAAGAATAGAGATCCAATATGATTAAATATGATTTAATTATCAAGGATATGATTGATGTAGATATCACTATCCACAATAATCATGGATATTATAAATATGATTTATAATATGGAGAGATTTGATTGTAAATAGAAGTACACATTATATGTTGTTGTGAATTGGATTCACAATAAATAATTAATTGTAATTCTAATTTAAATATTATGCTGCATATATGAATATGATTCATATTTATTAGTGGCATGACTGATGTTTTCACAAATTTAATTTGGAATTATTTTTGTGAAAATAAATGCAATAATAGTTGTTGCTTTTTATCCTATATAGTAAATATATATTAAGGAAGGTAAAACCACCAACAAGGTAGCCGTCCACCTTGACCATGTCAAAGGGGGGGATGACCACCCTCTTTTTAGGGTGATGGTTGCCTTCCGTATTATCTAATTATTATTATTGCCATTAAAATGAACTAATTTATATCTTGATAAAGGGATATAATAATTTTTTTTAATTAAATTTGTTGTTGCAAATTTGTAGCAACAAATCATGACCATTGATTAATAACCTCTTAATATAAACCGTTGGATTAAGATGGCACATGGATTAAGATCGATATACATCTAAAAAGTATAAAAGGAAGGGTAGCCCTTGCCTTTTAGATGACACAAATAATTCCAAGAAAAATTGAACTCTACCCCTCTCTCTACACGCCAACTCTCTCTCTCTCTCATTGTGGTCGTCCACCATGGAGCCCTATAGAGAGTTGACATCATCGCTACATCGTCGTTATGCCGGATTATTTGCTCGTAGATCTCCGTCTCCTTTGGTACGCCTCATCCTGAATAAGACATCGGATTCTCGTGTGACGAGATCAAAAGATTCTTTGCTTAGATCATCAACATGGATTGCGAGGAGTGCGCATCTCATTAACACGCTCGCAAGTGTCTCCTCTGTTGGATCGGACTTGAGACAAGAGGTCTCTTCGTTCAGAGACTCGATTGCAACTACGCTTCAAGAGTAAACCTAATACTTGTTTGTGGGTTGGATGAAAAGATTCGAGAAGTGTTCTTAGATCATGTGGTTTCATCAGAATAAATTTTTTAAATTCCGATGCCTCGAGCAATTAGTACGACTAGTCAAGCCCGATCGCATACGATGTGATTCTCACGCTTCCATGATGCGCTTAAGGATCTTCCCATATTCTTCAGTTTGATACAATTTTAAGCCAAAATCCATCCAAATTCATCTCATCGATCTTCATTCGTCCGTTTATTTCTATGTACCATCCAGTCGAAGCTTTGCCTTTGAGCCTTAGTTCAACTTGCAAATCTTCACAGACTGTTTGGAGATTATATAGACAACCTCTGTCTTGTTGAAGAGCATGAATACCTACTTCGCATCAGGACGTGGAGACACATGGACAAGGAGCATCTACATCGGTCGATTGAGCTCTACCATCCGACGTCGATCGCTGCCTAGAGCTTGACACGATTTACCTACAGATTTGATTCTAAGTCCACCGCGCATCAAGGAGATTCAACACCAACAGACCTGATATTTCAACCGAACAACTGTTGCCTAGGGCATTCGATTTCAAGTCATCATCATCGATTCTATCATTCATGAATTGCATCTACATTTAAAGAAGAATCCATTGACGCATCCTCGTCGTTGATCGACGAACATGCATCAATGTCACACGCATCTGGAATCGATCGCTCGAAGCATTGTCGCCAGGAGCTCTTCTGAACTAGAGATTTGAGAATGATCGATACCTGTAACTTGAGAGCACATCACTCTATCTTCATGACCATAAGTGAGAAGCAGATTCACAAACATCAAGGGGGGGGGGGGGGGGACAAAGCCCCTTACAGAATTGACCACAATGTATAGTTGAATGGAAGGCTTCCTGAAAGGATTACCTCCCATTGGTTGAGTTTACATACAAGAACAACTACCAGGCCAGCATAGGCATGGCACCTTTCGAGGCCCTGTACGGGAGGTAATGCACCACTTCTTTATGTTGGAAACAGGTGGGTGACAACACCCTGTTCACCCCGCAGATAATAGAGGAAACCTCTAGAGCCGTTAAGACTGCTAGAAGATACTGTTAACCGTGCAGAGCCATCAGAAGAGTTACGCCGACCAGCAGCGTCGAGACCTCGAGTTTCTGGTATAATATCATACATTCACGCTTACATGATATGAGTCATAACCAATCTTGTGTGTCTATAATACTTCTCATCACCATAGGTTGGGGATTTCATTTTCCTACGAGTATCCCCAATGAGAGGTGTACTACGTTTCAGTATAAAAGCCAAGCTTGCATCGTGCTTTGTGGGACCATTTGAGATTTTGGCCAGTGTTGGGAAGGTGGCTTACAGAGTGGCCCTTCCCCCACACCTTGAGGGAATTCACGACATGTTTCATGTGTCAAATCTTTGAAAAGACATTCAAGATCCCCGACACGTTATCAGCTACGAAAACTTAGCGGTGGAGCCAAACCTCTCCTTCCCCGAGGAGTTGGTTCATATATTGGACCATGCAGTCAAGTGGCTGAGGTGGAGGGAGATACCCTTATTCAAGGTCCTGTGGTGAAGTCAAGATGTCGAAGAGGTGACATGGGAACCTGAGGTGGACATGAGGGACAAATACACACAATTGTTCACAGGTATGGAGTCGAAACATTAATCGAATTCCATTTGAGATTATTATGAGTTTCGTTTTCTTTGAGATTTTTATGGGCTTACTCCTCTATGAGATATAGATATGGTGAGTTTGGGTGTTGAAATAAACCAGAGTCATCTTAAGTCTCGGGTACGAGACTTCCTTTGAGATTTTTATGATGTGAAAACCTCGAAATCCGAACGTGTACTAAATTACAAAAAATTGACTAAATCTGAGATAGATTGCAAAATACCCTTTTTCCAGTATTCAAAAAATTTACTTGAGTATTCTATCGCGTAGAGCTCATTGAGATATTCCAATGACTCCAAGAATAGGAAAATCTGCATTTGGGAGCTTGAATTACGACTATTTTAGCGAAGAGGGGTCCAGGTCTTATTCGGATCCGAAATCGGATCCGAATCCAAATTTCACCCTTAAACCAACCCCTCTCGTCCAAAATTTCAAAAACCCCTATTTCCCTTCGACCAACCCTCTTCCTCCTCCCTCTTCCTTGCTGGAACACCATCGGATCGCGTCGGATCAACAATCTGAAGCCTATCCCACGTGGAGAAGGTCCGGGTCAACCCCGTGTGTGGTTCTCATCGCAAACGGAGCGTCGATCATGTTGTTCTTCATTGACGGAGTAGCCGAGGTGATGAAAATTTAGGTACGGTGTCCCCTCCTCTTGCTACGGTTTCTACACAATTCCTGAACATCTTTAGAGTCATGCTACGATCGAGCTTTCATAACCCAACAGAGGGCCATCCCTATGTATACCAGCCTCTCAATCCCAGTGCCATGTCCCTCATCATGAAACAATGGTTTGAAGATGAGCATGCATGATATTTTACACCATTCAGTAGCTGTTGTGATTGAAACCACAGAACAGATGCCAAGAGAACATGCTATTGCAATAGGGATGCCAGTTCTCAAAATTTTTAGCCACTTTAAAGAATATCACAATTGGTCTAAACTGTCCGATTTTTAGCAATAGAATGCTCAGAACGAGGACGTCATTTTCTTTTACGAATGTGCCTGCCTTGCATCTTTCTATGGAATTTCTAAGAACACACGATCCCCATTTTGAATCAAAATATAATCAATTCTAGGCTTAAGAAGATAAACTTCTATATAAACTTTCAAGTAGATTGCCCATTTGAAGTTGTCTACATTTTGGTCTACACAAATGAACTTCCCAACCACTTGTTGGACTTGCTGTTGAGAAAGATTCCATTCACTCATATGCCTAGGGTAATTTCAAATTTATGAATAAGTGCTTTACTTTGATTCGGTGGTCATCATACTTAGACCAAATCCTTGAACCACACTGTATTCTCTTTGGACTGGGCTTCCAGTATTGAATATGCCTCTTCAAAATCTTCAGCGAACGTCTAAATTTAATCAAAATCTACTCTTGAGTTGCAAGTTTAGCAACCAAAGAAGTAATAAATGGCTTTTGTAATATTCACAGTTCATCTGATATCAGCCTACAAGAGCCTCTCCAAAAGCAAGATCAATGTGAACCTCCATCATCAAATTGGCAAATGATTTCGTACTTGCCCTGCTCACTTTCAGGATTATTCTTTTTACTTCCAAAAATATAGGATATTATCTTTCCTCTCTTAATATCTTCAATATTATCCTTGACACATTTCATGGCCTTCTTTTTGTAAAAAAAGGAAAGAAGAATAAGGAGATTTTAGGAACAACTTGCTTTTGGATAATCCAGAACATTTGTAAAACAAACACCAGGGGTTTTTCCATGTATGAAGACCTTGATGCTCATCTCTCTTTCGAGCAGTATACTAGGGATTATTCTAGGTATGAAGATTGATACTCCTCCTCCTTCATATCAGGTGTCGGATACAACAAGCTATATGAGGGCCAGGGCCCTAGTAATGAGTGCACAGTTAACGGGGTGAGTTCAAACCCACCAAGATGATCTGTCTTCTAGTCATTTGGTATTGCCTCTACTTGTACCCATGCCTTGATCTCTATGAGAAAATCGTACTAAAGCTAAGGCAAACCTTTATGCTTCAACTGCCAAGTACTATCTATGTCTTGAACTTAGGATTTAAATTGATAGGTCCACAAAGTACAAACTTGAACTGCATATCTTCAAACTCGGTGCTAACCTAAGTTAAAAGTTCTCCTTTGATGGACGAGCATATGTTATGACATGGTACAATAACATTGATTGATCTTGATCCAAACCCTGGAAATTATGGGTAGTGGAGTAGTTGCGCCAAGGGAGGGGCATGCACCCTTGGGGTCCCGGGTAGAAGCCTAGATGACCGTGATTCCAAATGCAACTATATATGCGATGGTCAGAGGACATGTTGCTTGTCACACTGAGGTGTTAATCTGACGGTGTTGACCTCGGTACTTACGTGCTTTAGTCCGATGCTTGAGCACAGTCCAAGTAGTCATGGATGGTGGTCTAGTGTTCTGCTTGTCACGTAGAGTTAACACTCATGTACGGGCCAGTGTAGGACACATTGGTCGGCATTCTGAGTGAGAGCGTTAAGAGGGGAGTTCCGGAAAAATGTGGCTAAATGAAGTTGGAAATGGGACGTTAATCTCATGTGCATAAGGAGGATTGGGTTAGTCGCGATGATTCACAGATTGGAATCTAATTTTGAATCTAAGTTACAACCTTAAAATTGAAGCCAAGTGTACGTGTTGGGAACTTATAGGATGCATTATACCCCACCGCATGCTTATGGAGGCACCCCACCCCTAAGGTGTTCTATTTTTCTTAGAGTCGTAGTGTGAGGTCTGATGAATCCGCGATTCATCATCTCAATATCTTGATCTTAGCGAAATCCCCGACTAAATTCCCTAATAAATGTCCATAAAATCAATAAACTAACAAAATGACTCTTGTAAATAAAACACACTAATTAATGTATATTAGATTGTACAAAGTAAATTAATAATAAAAAGCCGCAAAATTAAAGGAGTTTTTCACTTGTAAATAGCTCAAAACTTCATGTATTTTTAATAATTTCATTTCAACTCCATTTTACCTAATTCTTTCTCTAACTTATTTATAAAAATATATATAAAAATATAAAAAAATAACCTCAAATAAATGCTCCTAGATCCCAAAGAGAAAAAGCTGTAAAGTCCAACTTCCAAGCTAAATTCCCGCTCCGTATGAACTCCGAATTCATCAAACTCACTTTTAAAGTTCAAGTTAGAAAATTATCTATCTAACGGAAGGTTTCATTAAAATCAGAGCTCATTTGCAAAAGTTGGGTTTTGGGACCTAGATGTACATTGTATATTCTGTATATATGCATTCTTTCTTCATTTTTTTATTTTACCTTTCTTAATTACTAAAAATACAAAAAAAATCATACTTGTGTTGTATTTTAATTGTAGTATTTTATTGTATTTTTCTGTTGTAAATATCTCTTATTAAAAAGATAAAAAAATTACATATTAGAAAAGTAAAAAAAATGTACATGGTGTTTGTCTTGTTTTGTAAATTCTACACTATTTCTCTTCTCTTTTTATTTTATTGTATTTAAAGTAGCCTACTTTTATTTTCTTTTATTTGATCACATTCTCTACAATAACTTCCCTTTCTCCATTAACCTCCAAGTCTTCTTTCAACCTCCAAGTCTTCTTTTAACCTCCCATTCAAACTCCACCTTTCCACCATCTCTCTAACTCCCACTATTCATCTCTTTATAATCATCTCCACATCCACATTTTTTCACTATCCGCCATTCAAATAGAAAAAGGAGAGAGCTTGGAGTGTTTTATTGGTGACAGCGGCGAGGCATCTTCCTCAAGCGACGACCTCCTTCGGGCGAGATCCGCGGAGCCCCGTTCCGCGTCACGAGTTACCTATCGAGCTCGTGTAGCTTCTCTGATTTTGATTTCGACAATCGGATCGAAACGACGACAGAAGTCTAGCATAGCTGCTCCGCAAATCCGGCAAACTTCAGGTAAGTATTCCTCTTCATTTCTCTCATTATTTTATTTTATCTAATATTGTGTCCTTTGTTGTGTCTCCATTATTTTTACATCACCATCACCATCACCTTCATCATATTACCACCATCTTCCCCATTACCACCTTCACCACATCATTTTTTTCTCTCCATCTTGTGCATTCCCCTATTAACAAAACAAAAAAAATTAAAACAAAAAAAGTTTTCTTTTTATTTATCACAACAGCAAACAAGAACACTAAAAAAAATTAAAAAAATTAAAAATTAAAAAAAGGAGGAGCCGCAGGCCACGCCTGCCGCCCCTCCCCTTTCCTCCAAGCAACGCTGCCCCCCTCATTCCACGGGCAGGCGGCGCTGCCCGCCGCCCTCCCTTCATTCGCCGCGGCCCCCGCGGCTGGCCGCCGTCCACCGCCGCGCGTGCGGTGCAGCCGGCCGTGGCTTCCCTCCCGCGCCGTTGCTCGCACCCCCTCGTCCTCCGACCCGCGGCACTGCCCCCTGCGGCCCGCGCCCTCCACCGCAGGAGCTTTCCTCCACCGGCGGCACCGCCGCGCGCCGTCGCAGCCACGCGTGCACCGCCGCCGACCCTCCTCCGTGCCTCCGCCACCTGTGCCTGCCGCCGACACCGCCCGACCATTTGGGTTCCCCTACCATCGTTCCCTAGCACATGTGAAGAGAAGGTTCATTTTCATCATTTTTTATTGTAAATATTGCATATTATCTCCTGTTAGTTTATGTAATTACAAAAATGCCCTCGTGAACAGTTTGTGTTGTTTAGTCCAATTTCTGTTTTGCACAAAGACCCTTGTATTCGCACTTTAATTTGGACCTCGTTTATGCATCATTTTGTTCAATGAAAAATGCCATTGTGATGAGCAGCTAATTGTCTACATTCTGACTATTTATTTGTATTTTTGTGACTCATGGGTAATTAATTATAATTGTTTAACTGAAATTTTCCATATTTTATCCATTTTGAGCACTTAAATTCATATCTAACTCATAGTTGCTCTAAAAATTCCATGAAAATTAGAAATGATGCATTGATATGTGATTAAGATACTATCTAAATTTTTTCTAAAGTGGAGTTATCTTGTGCCTGAAATAAATTATGGAGTGATTATAGTATTTGATTTTTAATTAAATCCACGTTCAACATTTTAGTGAAATTTAAAATCTCTTGGATTCTTTATGAAAATACCTATTTGGGATTATTCGCATTTTGATTAACTTGACATTGTGGATTAATTAGGAGTTATTTACTCACTGTCACTCTGATTTCACTAAAAAATCTATAAAAAATTCATATTTTGTCAAAAAATTCCAAAAATATTATTGTAGCTTCCTTGCATCATGTTTTCATTCCAATAATTTTTTCATCATTTTTGCTTACTATATGTATGAAACTTTGCGAAAAACTCCATAAAAAGTGTGCATTTTTAGTTGTTGCATTTTAACCTCTAAAATTCTAAAAAATATGTTTTGTGTTCATCTCTGGATTAGGACTTTAAGAAAAATATAATTTGGCTGAATTGGATTAATTTCTCATTGAAATATAATTTGGCTAAGTTGTATGCTTTCTTAGTATCTTAATTCACTTGCATTGTGCATCTTGTTGCATAAAAAATATAAAAAAAATCCGCATTTGGAAATCAAGATCTAAATTTTCGAATTAACCCAAGTTGTTCCTTTGCCTCCCTGTGTTCGACCCCGGACTTGTCTGGGATATAAATTAAGCCGAGACACTCTTCACGGAGATCTTCTCTCGGTTCTGAATGAATCGCTAAGTACACGTACCACAACGAACACGAGTTAATTATCGTATTTAGCGACTCATCAAAGTCTCATCTAGAGTAAGACCATAGACTATCCACGAAGCTTGATTACTCATATCCACATCTAATAACAATAACTAAAATGTAATTTTAGTAAGATTGGTTACCCATTTGTTTTCTTTTGCACCCATAAATTATATCATGCTTATTGTTATATATTTCTATATCGTTCTGGGCAACATTGCTCATAATCTACCTACGTGTAAATCCGCAGGTTCGTAGCAGTGAGATGCTTTGGAGTCACCACCTTTTGTGCAGCTTCACGACTCTTTCTTATGATCAATTGATAATAGTTTTTACTATCTTTCCTTACTTGTACCATTTTGAGAGACATGTCATGTATAATGTATGTTGAGACACATTTCTTTCATGCATACATGTATATTTTGTGAACATGGATGGACATTGCAAATATAATAAATGGAAATGTAATGGACAATGGAATGAATGAGAATGGAAATGGAATGTGAGTGAACAAGCTGAATGCAAAGCAAAATTTTAAATTTCCAATGTTTTGTGATATTTTCTCCTTCTTATGTGTATGTCGCATGATTCGAATGTGGATTGTATGTGCGTGAAATTAGTTTGTTGAGTACCCGGATCTTAGGGGGACGAGTACATTACAAAGATCGATGGAATATGGAATTAGCGCGTGATTTGGGGAGATCCCAACGACAATTCTCGTTTAGAACGAAGTTTTTTTATCATTAGGATGCACAGAAAAAAGGGAAGAAGTGGGAGGCTCAAGGAGCTCTGACAAGTCAGAGACGCCAAAGGGGAGTTGACTGGAAGTCAACAAACAACCGGTCCTCATTGGTCCACGCAGGACCAGATGAGGACAAAACAAGAAAAAGAATGAATACATGAAAATAAAAATAGAAGATGAATTAACTAAATAAAACTTAAACATAAAAATCGTTCACTATTTTATATGATATTTTATTACAGTTTTTATTCATTTTTACAAGCTAATTTATTAGGTGTTAATTTTCCAAGTATACGTATATGTATATTTACCTATATTTTGAGGTATTTTATTTTTATTTTATAATTTATTACTATACATACATATTTTATATATTTATAACTTATTTAATTATATATCTACATGTTTTTATGATATTTTTTGATTTTATTATTTACTTAAATAAATAAGTTTGTATATTACATAGGTATAGTTTATCTATTTATAATACTTTATTTATTTTAATGCATTTTGCATGATTTTTATTTTAAATTTACTATTGAAATGTGTTTTGAATAATATTTACAGGTATATAAAAACATAAGAAACCTAAACATATAAAGAATAAATATTTTGATTATTGATGAGCGGCCTACCAACTAGGGTTAAGTAACAAGAATAAACACGGGTCGTTGTGACCTCAATCAATAGGCCATAGCTCAACAAGAAAATAGAGAACCACACAGATAAGAAAATCAAAGCACGAAATCCAATGTTAGCGGTCTCCGCTATTTATTTAACATAGTATAGCGACCCGGGTCGAACACAAGGAGCACAAGTATAACCTACAAAGTGGTTCTAATCAGAGAATTAAAAGCTAATTTTTATTTATTTTTAATTTGCATTTTTTTATATTTATAAAATAAGAGAACAAGAGAAAAGAATAAGGAGCATGCTTCAATAATTATTATTAAGGGTAAAAAAGGCTCAAAAATCAAAAATAAAAATATGTTTATATTTTTCAACTATTCAAATGTTTTTGGTAATTTTATGGGATTTTTCCAATTTTTGTATGATTTTATAAAATCAAACAAGGATGAAAATGGCAAACAGTGTACAGCCTGAACCAAAAGGCAAATTTAAAATACTAAAAATGCCCTAATATCCTGGTTATGATTTTTATGAAAAAGTAAACAAAAATATATAACTATATAAACTATCTATTTTTTTTATTTTTTAATGATTTTATAAGTTGTTTAGCGTTTTTAGCTTTTTAGGGTTTTTATATGGGATAATGCAACAAAAATGGTACTAGAATTAAAACATATAAAACAAGCACATACAATTTTTTTTGTAATTTTGAAAACAATTTTTCGAATTATTATGTGTTTTCTTAAAAAGATAGGGCAATTTTTAGGTGTTTTTGGTTTTTAGAAAATATCAAATAAAACTAAATTAATCACAAAAATCACTATAAATATTACGTGCTAGCAGGAGCTAACAGTAACTTTTGTGGGATTTTTGGAGTTAATTTGATAGTTATTTGATTAAAAACAAAGCACACATCAGGTAGGGACCTATATGCAATTATCCTAAAGTTTTCGGCCAAACAATAACACGTGTAGAAGCTAAAGGCCTAAATTGCAAAATATCCCAATAAACATGCGCAATACACGTGACATAGGCTTAGAGGGGCATAAGTACAGATCACAAAACATAAGATTCAATTAATAACAACCAGAGAGTTTAGGACTAGATATGCAAATACCCCAACAGGTCACGTGGGACTACACACGCCTCAGGTTCAGAGGGACTAAAATGCAAATACAAGAAAGATAATGTCCAAACTGCAAATTATCCAAATAAAATGAACAACGACAAATAGTTACAGGACTTGGAAATAAAAATAGAACATAGAAGGGCCTAAGTGCAAATTACCCTTTATTAAAAGCAATCCAACGACCGGAGGAGGTCCACTTATAGATGAACAATTGAGATCTACTAGTACCTCTTCGATGATGGACGACACTGATAAGATCCTCAGATGGATCAGACGATCAGGAGCTCCTCGACGTTGAACGACCATGATTAGACCTGGGGCGAGCTCCGATCGGATGACGGAGGGATAATCCAGAAGAACTCGCCTCCGGCGAGTTTCTTTCATTGATGGTGCGTGCCTCCGACGTTCTTTCGAGCCACAGAGGTATGGGATCGATCGGTGAGCTCGTTTCGCAGCTGCAGGAGGGCTCTGATGGGCCCAGGACCAGGAGAGAGGTCCAGGGGGTACACGGTCATCTAGGGGCTCTCCCAAACTCCTCGAGACCTCCAGATGATTTCTGGTAGCGTCTAAACCTGCAGGGTACAATGTATGCTCGGAAGGGAATCCTCCAGTGAGGGTTAGAACGCCAAAAACATCTCAAACCAAAGGGGGGTCGATGGATGGGTAGGTCTCCGACGAGTGAGGGTTCGACCTGTGTGGGGGCTCCAAACCGAGGGCTGGAGCGATGTGGGAGGTTGCGGAGCGATCGTAGAAGCGAAAGGAAGTCAAAGCAGGGAGTATGAAGGTCGGAGTGCAGCGAAATGATGGAATGGGTATGGTGGTCGGAAGTGCTCTATTCGGCGAAGTAAATGAACGATTCACGTGAAAATGGAGGATATTGAAGGTACCTGGAGGTGGCTGAAGTCTCCTAAGGGTTGCAGACGGAGTCCACTGGGGGTTCTAGCCTCGATGGCCGGCGCAGCCAGGGGCTTGGCTCCTTGCGGTAGAGCTAAGGTTGAAACCTCACCGGACCTAGGGTTTCCATGCTCAAAAGATCCCCGCGCCCTCTCTCCTGCTTGTTGTCACTTTGGGAAATGAGGTCAGGTGCACAAGAGGAGGTGGCGCAGCCAAAGGTAGCGGAAAAGGAGGGGGTCATGCAAGTTATATAGGCTCCGAAGCCCGAGAGGATGGGGATGGCGCCTGCAAATCGAGGCACGGATCGAGAAAGGGATCATCCGACAAGGGTTAGGGATTCGCACCCTCAATCCGGAGCTAAGATTTGGGCGAAGAGGAGATCGGGTCGGGTCTAGAGAAAATGGAGAAGTTCGGCCAAAAACCCGACTCGACGCAGATGGGGTCTGAGGGGACCAGTTGACTGGGGTCAACGATCCATCATGGCCCAATCAGAGGGGGTGCAGGAAAAGGACAAAATAGACTACAGGACAAACCAGAGAATACAAATAAAGAAAATTAAATTAAAAACAATAAATTAATTTAAATGAAAAAATGACTAAAATGAAAAATGTTTATTATTTTTTAAAGAATTTTTCTATGATTTTTGATTATTTTTATGAAAAACATATTAGTCTATATACAATATATAGTCTCATATATAGGTATAATATACCTATGTATTATGTACAATAATTTTTATTTTGTTATTTTTACCTAAATACCCTAATTTTATATTTTCTTTATTTACAACATAATTTTAGGAGCATAAACAATTTTTATTTTATTTTTATGATCTATTTACATGTATAACATAAATAGGGAGTGTGACAAATACATGCATTTTGTACAAGCAAGAAGGATTTTATTTTTATTTTATTTTTCTAATTTTTATTTTATTCTTGTTTTATTTTTAGGACTATATACAAGGAGATAAAAAGAATAGTTTATTCTTATTTTATCAAAAATAGTTATTTACATACATAGGTAATATGTACAACATAGAGTAGGCCCTATCTCTCTCTACTTATTTTATTTAACGATCAGGTCAACGCTTGACCTTTTCTTGGGGTTCGGGTCACTCTCTATTTATTCTAAATACCTCTTTCCTTTTTCTTTTCCTTTAATCTTTTATTTTTGCACAAATACACGCTAACTATACAATGTTAAAACATGCTTACAGAATGCTAACTTATTATATTTACACCTATTTACATGATGCTTTGCTAAGATAATGGCTAAAATAAAAGAATAAAGAGTGAGAATCAGAGATTCATCAATTATTTATACATGTATAATGTACAGTATTGACCAAAAAGTCAACTTTTGCATCTTAACTCTATTTTTAGTGAAACCAACTTCATTAAATAGATAATTAAGATTTATGAACAATAAAGATGAGTTTGTCAAATTTGAGTCTGTATGGAGAAGATACAAATATGTGAAGTTTTCTTTGCGGCTTTTTATTCTGTACGTCCCAAGCACACTGTGCATTATTTTTGTGTGAAATAAATTTTCTATTTTTCTTTGTATTTTTTCTATACAACTTTCATGTTAAGGGTTTCTTTATTAGAGGTGTAAATGATAAGGAATAAAATAGGTGCCAAATTGCATTTATTAATGAATAAAAGATTAGGTTTTTGAGATGTATTCTGTACAGTTTCTCTACCCTATCTCCCTCGACTTTATTCTTTATCGAAAAAGTCATCATGATGACTATGTCTCGAGGTATAGGGTCATTCAGTGTCTTTGCCGCTTCATTCTTTTTCTTTTCTTTACTGTATTCATTTGTTTCGAATTAAATACATATTTTTATACATGATATATATAGTAATTATTGAGTGTTATTTTTTACAAATTAATGTTATATACATGCATTTGGCTAGGTATTGAAGGCCAAAATGAAAGAATGAAGGTGATGAAATGGAGACTCCTCATTACTACACGTAATGATGGGAACCACCTCTAGATTCCAATTATCATAGGCCTAAAGAGGTCCGACACCTTCTTGTGGCATATGGTTCAAGGAACATTGGCATATGCACAATTATGTTAATGTTATGGGCATATATGCAATTACGTTATAGTCATGAGCATATGTGCAATTATATTTATATTATGACATATGTGCAGTTATGTTAATCTCATGAGAATATGTGCAATTATGTTAATGTTAAGGTATATATGCAAATGTATTGAAAAGTAATGCAAGAAAATGGTTTAAAGAAAGCCTAAACCGTTATAAGTTATTGCGAGAAATGATTTAAGAAAAGTAAACCATCGCAAGTCACGCAAAGTAACCTTAAAGGGGCTAACACGTAATGAGATTGATATGAGAAAAGAACATGCATATGCCATAAATCTTATGAAATATGCCCCACAAGATGAAAGACATGTATGTTATATATTTTTAAGAATATTACATATGTATACCCATGTTTATGAAAGAAGACAAAATACATACGTAAGGGAATGAACTTAGACATGCATGGGAGCAATTAGGCGCGTAATGTTATTTTCCCATGAAACTCAAGTATACATGCAATATAATGGGTCAAAAGACCATTAAAATTCGCATACATGGATACTGAGTGTAGGTTCATGCAAAATTATTTTTATTTGTTTCAGGTGCAGGACAAGATTGATCATGCAGATAGGATTGTGCAACGATTTCATCAAGATATTCGATATGGCAACATTTATTGCATGGCCATAAATGATATATATATATATATATATATGCCTACTGGAACCAAGGAAATGTTGTTGTATTAGTTATTTGTATTTTACAACCATACCCTTGTTGGAGATGTAATGATGGACCACTCAGTGAGTGGATTTTATGGATCCTTGTGAGAACTTTTTTATGATCATTGATTACCTCGGTAACGATTCGATCTGATATTGCATGCTTCTGCTATCTGCATGGTTCAATCCGTTGCAGAGATATTGAGGAGACATTTCAAGAAAAGACAAGTATATGTCCTATACATTAAACGTACCGAGGATATGTGTGATGGGGTTTTATATTGTGTAAGGATCCAGTCTAGGAAGACCGACTTTTTTAACATCACCATCAGTCTGCACCAAGGTTCAGCTTTGAGTCTATTCCTTTTTGATTTGATTATGGGGATTTGACTAGTCTCACTCAGGATGAGATACCTTAGTGTATGTTGTTTGCCGATGACATTGTGTTGATTGGTGAGATAAGAGATAGAGTAAGTGAAAAGATGGTGGTTTGAAGACATATCTTATAGACCAAAGGATTTCGTATAAGATGAGCTAAAACTAAATATGTGCAGTGTACATTTAGCGGTAACAATGGTGAATGACTCGAGGTGAAGATTGGAGACAATAACATTCAGAAGAAATATTCTTTTAGATACTTGGGATCTATTTTGCAACAGGATGGAAAAACTAATGGAGTTGTTACTCATAAAATAAATGCAAGTTGACTAAAGTAGACAGAAGTCTCTACTATTCTTTTTGATAAAAAATCTCTTTGATAGTCAAAGAAAAGTATTACAAAGCAGTCATGAGACTTGCTATGCTATGTGATCATAATGTTTGCCTGAGAACTAAAGACATGTGCAGAGAATGGCCGTAACAGAAATGAAATTGCTAAGGTGGTCATACAAGAAAAGATCAGATTTGAAATGATGAGATCAGAAGGAAAGTTAGTATAGCTCCGATTAAGGATAAGATGAGAGAAAACCGCTTAAGGCGGTTTTTCCATTTGCAAAGGAGGTCGGTTGATCCATTGATGTGCCAGTTAGAAGATGCGAGATTTGGGATGTTGAGCCAGTTAAGAGATGACGAGGAAGGCCCAAGAAGTTTTAGAATGAGATTATCCAAAAGGGATCCTAGTAACTTGAATTTAAGCCCGAAAATAGATCTGAATTGAGTTAAAATAGATCTAAGTCGAGGCAAAAAAATCTATGTAGACAAATCTACTTAATTGTGGGAAAATGTTTTGTTGTGGTGGTGGTATCTTTGCTTGTTACATATACTTTTAACATTGTATAATACCATGACAATTATATATGCATACGTATAAAGTTAATATAGAAAAATAAATATGGTTGTTGTAATATGACTTGTACTACTAGAATACCTATGAAATATTCATATCGCAATATGTGGGTTTAATCTATATCAATAATGCAGTCGAGTTTGCGAACATTGAAGAGATACTCGTTTTCAAGTACTGGATTTGTGGGCTCTTCTTACGTGTTAGGTATTCAATTTCTCAAAGAACATCGTCATGTCTTTTCTGTCATATTTATTGTCTATTCGTACAATTTTCTAATTAAATCACGTCTGCGAAACTCTCTGATTCCATCTATGAGAGGTTTGTTTAGGATTTTCCGAACGATATTATACTAATTGTTAATTGAAGTTTTTTTGAGATATCCTAATAATATAATACATGTACACACATACAGATACACGCACATACATAAATACATAAAATAAACATTATAAAGCATGCACATAATAGGAAATATGAAACAAATAAACAATCTAAGTATTGCATATAACTAAATAAAAAATATTTCGGATTCTAAATTTGCAAGCTACGTCCATCGCACTTTAAAATATTAGCTCTAACTCATAATATGAATATATCAAATATATTCACAAAGATTTTGAGTTAGGAAATAGGAAAAACAAGTTAGTATATTTTATCGAGTCATCTTTCAACTCTGCCTGGAGATATGTAGTTTCTCGATGCCATACAGTAGGAATCACGTGGAACTTTATCACATTGATTGGAGAGTTGATTAATGCATTGTTAATCAATATACTAAAATATTATATGACTCGAAAAAATTGTAGGAAAAGTTTACATAATCATTTGATATGATTTTTAAATGAAATCCAATTCTAAAAGAACTTTTTACATCCGAATCTTCATCAGGATGTCGCTAACATTTGATGAATCTTTTAGGTATTTTTCCAAACCTTTTAAGCCTTATAATTATCTGAAAAATAGTGTTATAAATATTAGAGACCATAACAACAACATCATATGTCACTACAACAAAATTAGGCTATAGTGGTGCTTTTTTCAAAATATCTCACTAAATTTACTATTGTTAAATATATAAAAATGATATTATTCATTTGGAAATTATTTTTCATACTTGAAATTAGTGACAGATATAATAACCAGTATTATATAATTAGCAACGATCCATATAGAGATGCTTATCTGTCTCTATATTTAAAAAAATTAACTAATCCTTACGAAATATTGATGATAATTTAAAGTATGAAAAATAATTTCGAAACGAATAATAGCATCGTTATATATTTAACAACGATTGATTTAGTTATGGATTTTGAAAAAAAGCATCAATACAGTTGTAGTGTATCATCAAATCATTCCAATATACGAAAGTTATTTCGAAAATAATGTGCCTAAAAATAAGGAGATATGACCTTTTGTTCTTTGAAATCGAATGCTAATCAACCAAGGAACCAAGGAGAAATCGTGTGATCTTACAAAGGTGAGATGCATAGTCACTGATGTGACTTCTCACGAAGACCTCAATTAAATCACTAATCAACCCACGGTAGAATAATCAAGTAGTGAAATAAGATGCAAGTCAAAATTTATTATAACCTGGACAAAAGTGTATAGTGTACAAGTATTTTGAGTGTCGAACCACAAAGAGCTACAGGGACAGGCAAATAATTATTGTATACAAGAGAAATAACAACTATTTTTTGTATTTTTTTGTTTTTTGAATTTTTGTGGGTTTTTTATGATATTTATTTTTTTATAGCTGTTTAATTATATATATTTATCTTAATTTTATAATTTTATTTTCTTTTTATATTTTATAGATTTTAAATTTCTTTTCCTTTTTAATGTATATATTAAGTAGGTATAAGTTAATACAAGTAATAATATATATAATATAAGAAATATATATGAAATATATAATAAATATATGAAAATTCGATAAATACAATTAAGAAAAGTCCTTTTTCTTTTCTTAAAGCTACTAAAAATATTTATATGTATTTAGAATAATTGTATTTATATTAACTAGTATAAAATTATATATGGTATATAGGCTATATAGAATTTTATATTTATAATTATAATTAATAATATTCAAAAAAATTAAAATAAATTATTTTGGTTTTTTATATTTGTCTCTATTTTTGTAATTTTTTTGGAAATTTTTACTAATTTTTAGGTATTTTTAAATTTCAAAATACTCGAAATCAGAGCTAAAAGTAGGCCGAATTGTTTTGAGATTTTAAAATACAAATTAGGTACAAAATATCTAAAAATGTTTTTTAACATACAGTAATATGTATATATAAATTTATGAAATAGAAACCTAATTTGTTTGTATTTTTGAAAATATTTCCTTCTTTTAGGTTTAGGAGGGTTTTGTAATTTTTAAGATTTTCTTTTGAGTTATTTATGATTTTTGGTCTGTAGCTATATTATATAATTATACATACTTTTTTTGAATTTTTAAAAGTATTTTTTATATTTTTTATATTTTTCTCTCTAAACAAGGAATAAATAGCATCAAAATGATTTTTAATAAATAGAAAAATGGATGAAAATGGCAAAATAAAATAGTGGCATGGATAAGCACAAATAAAGCACGTTCGTCTATTTTCCAATAATTTTCCATGGAAAGGAGCTATTTAATATGAAAAAACATAAAATTTATTTACAAGATCTAGCAGGGGCATATTTGCAATAAAAATATGAAGTCAGGGGTTACATGCAAAATACCCTAAAGTTTTGAATACTTATTACAAACTTTAATACTAATCCTAAATATCCAAATTCAGAGGGGTCTGGATGCAAAATGGCCAACTCACAATGGGCGCTATGTGAGTCAATGTGGCACTAGACCTATATGTAATTTACAGAATATACAAGGGCCTAGTTGCAAATGTTACATAAAAGCTTCAACATAATAAAATATTTACATGAGTGAATAATAAAACTACACAAAGCTAAGGGTTACTTACTAGTTTACCCCTTTAAACGTGTGCCATCAGACGATGGAGGTGCGACCACATGGCTTGATGAGCGGTCAATGAGGGGCATCATTTCATCTTTAATCAAGAGCCCATATTAGATCTGGGACCCATGCCTGATCCGACGGTGGAGGAGGGTCATGGAGGAACTGTGAAGAACTTGCTGCCAACGAGTTTGATTTGCTGCTCCCCTCCGCTTCCGTCCTCCTCCTCCTTCTCTAAAGAGCTTCCTAGGGTTCTTGTGCATCCGACAGGTCCTTCAAAGGCGTCTGGGGCATACCGAAGAAGCCCTGGAGATTAGATAACTTGGATCATAGATAACTTGGAGCTTCTATTCTATCTCTTGACTGTTACTCCAGGTGGCTCCACGATCGCGGACATGTGCCAAAAGGTTAAGGGGGTCGACGGGTAACTCCTTGACTCTCTACTGAAGCTATAGAAGCATGTGGTGAGTGGGTGATGGGAGATCTGGCAAAGGTGGAGGAGAGAGCTCCGATGACTCGATTCCATGGAGGAATCAAGGTGGAAATAGGGGCTATTGCAAAGAAGGTGATGGGGAAGAGGATGAAGGTGATAGGGGTCGGAACGACGTGAGGGTACGATGAATTTGGTGCCGGAGCTTAAGGCTCCAACAATTTTAATTTTCAAAATTATGTTAAGGATGCGATTAAATACAGAAATTAAACACGGAACTAAGCTACTGTAAGGAAATAAAGCTAAAGGGGCTAACCTAGCAGCTCAACTCAATCGTAGTCGAGGAGCAGGAAGATGCCGCCGGAGGTGGTCCGGTAAGCACCTAGACCTGGGCCTCCACCACCTTATCCACGCCACGGAGGTCTGGAGTTGTTCCTGCTGTCACTAGGAGCTCAACATGGAGGTCCAATATGGGTTATGATGGCTAAAGGGACATCAAAAAGAAAAAGAAGGTCGGAGGGTGATATTTATAGTGTGAAGTTCGGCCAAAAGGATGGAGAGATGGCAAAAGAATCGAAGGAGAGGTGGTAGGTGGGGAATCATGCATGGGTGAAGGTCAAGGATGAAGGAGCTACAGTGTGGTGGGTTTCTCGATGGATATGGAAGAGATGGGCGGGCGTGAAAATGGGGAGAAGTTTGGCGTTGGCGGGTTATGACAGAAGTCAGAGCTGAAGGCCATGCAATTGACTAAAGTCAACTCATGGAGGCTCCTAGTTGGTCCACATGGACCAACTAGGAAAAAGACTGAAATAAAAGGTTTGTAAAATCAATAAAAAATAGAAATCAATTTTATTAAATTAGAGTTAAAATAAAAAATATTTTTTATTTTATGTATTATTTTATTTTTTATTTATTTTTGAGTTAATTTATTAGATGTTGTTTTATATGTACAATTACAGGTATATTTACTTATATATCGGTTATTTTATTTTTAAATACATAATTTATATATTTATATTTTATATAAATACATATTTGGACATTTTTATTTCATTTTATGAGTTTATTTATATACCTAAACAAATATGTATATATATTATATGGGAAATATGGGGTTGCCCTCGCCACATTTTCAAGTTTATTTTTTTTATTTTTTTAAAAATAAAGTCATGTATTCTTATCACTATATCCCTCTAATATGTCATTCCAATTTTGTTAGAAATAGAGACTCATATGCCTTCCATCTAGAACGAGTAATTGTAACGTTCTTAGAATTATTGTAATCAACCTGTTCTAGATGGAAGGCTTATGAGTCTCTATTTCTAACGAAATTGGAATGACATATTAGAGGGATATATGATGAAAATACATGGCTTTTTTTTAAAAAAAAATAAACAATACCAGAAAATGGGGTGGGTGCAGTGATGTTGGCTTTCTCCAGGGGGCAGTCCCATTGAACCCATATTATATAGGTATATATATATGTGTAATTCATCTATGCATGAAAGTATACTTATTTATTCTAATTAATTTTGGTGATTTTATTTTATATTAATTATGTACATGTGTTTTAAATGATATTTACAATTTTATAAAAATAAAAGAAAGTGAAAAAAATATAAAGAACAAATATATTGAATATACTATACAAATATATTGCATAATGCGGGCCCAAAACCTAACTTTTGCAATCCTAACTCTAAATTGAATGGAAATACCTTCATTAAATAGCATATTTAGTTTTTTGAACAATAAAGGTGCATTTGGTCCATTTTGAATCTGTATGGAGAAGATACATGTCTGCAAAGTTTTCTTTGTGGCTTTTTATTTTGTGTTTCCCAGGCACACTGTGCATTATTTTTGAATGAAATAAATTTTATATTTTTCCTTGTATTTTTATGTACAATATTGATGTTCAAAGTTTATTGATTTCATATATAAAAATAGAAAAATAAAATAGGTCCCAAACTATAATTATGGGCCAATGAATTTAGGATTTTTGAATTGTATTGTCTGTACAATTAGCCACCCTATCTCCACCTACTTTATTCCTTATTGATCAAGTAATAATGATGACTGGATCTCGAGGACTAGGGTAACTCGATGTCTTTGACACCTCATTCTTTTTCTTTTCTTTATTCTTTTATTCTGATAATAAACCATTATTTTGTACAATATTTTATACAGTATTATTTGTGAGTTATTGAGTGTTTATTTTCACAAATTAATGATATATATATGTGTGTGTGTGTATTTAGCTAGACAAAAAGAAAGAATAAATGTGATGGAATGAAGATTCATCACCCCTCAATACTTACCTTTGCTAGTCCCTAGCAAACACATGCAAAAAGTACAGTGAAGAAAAATAAGAAAAGAAAAAGAAAGAAATTGGAACAATTGTTGACTTTTAAACCTATCTTGATAAGGTCAAAGTTTGGAGCTCAGTTAAAACCTTTGGATTATTGATGTGTTTGGAACCGCATTAACGGTGGAAAATGTGACATAACATCCCTTAGGTTCCATAAACCTATTATTCAGTTCTCTTCATAGTCTGGTCATAACCACCCTCTCAACCACATAATCTTGCTACCTTGACATGATAGAACCATGTGTGTGAATTTTTTAACTCTTCCCAGACAAACTGCTAAACTATCAAGGAGTCTGCTCCTCCTGTAACTCGCTCTCGTGGAGACAGATATTTCCTTCTAAGGTTAGGTGTTACCAGTCTTTACAACTGAAAGAGGGAGAAGCTAGAAGAATGAGAAAGGAAGTGGGAATGGATCAATGTAGTCTTCATTCCCTTATGAAGTTCAATTAGTGTAACCGAGTCTTCATCAAGAAGAAGACTTTTTCTAGAAGCTCAATTTTTTGTGGACTTTTTGGTGTAGGCTTCTTCTGGATAATTTCTTTGACTTTGCATTGCTCTGCATTCTTGTTTGTGCCAGGATAGATATAGAGTCTTTTTGGTTCGCCCATACTTTGGGGTCTTGGAAAAAATTGCCCCAGCAGACCATTCCACATCTGAGGAATTGTCTCAATCTAGTCTCTAGTCTTTAGATATCATTGTTATAAAAATAAGCGGGTTAGAGTACCGGTTTCAGCAATCCTCAAGAATGGTTTTAAGACACCCTTGATGAAGCGGCCTAGCATCATCCTGACTTAGACTCCAAGATTTTTTGTGTAAGTGCGAGGTTTCTGATCAAGCCACTATCTCAAGAGTCTTACGCATGATATGAAGGGTTTTGGTTAGACATATTGAATCGACCCATGAACATAGTCTCATAAAACCTAAAGAATTAAGTCAAGTTGACCTGAAGTATCCCAATTCCAGTCCTCAAACGGTTCCTCTGAAATTAAGTGCATTAAAGTATATACAAAGCTCCAATCTTTAGACTTTATTTTGACATATTCAATTATTTAGATTATTCTGAAAAATACAGATGCTATGTACTATGAAAGAAAAAACTTTTGTGAAGCAATTTTCTGGTTTTGAACATTTTATGGGGTTTTTGAAAATTTTTTATATTTTTTGAAAATATTTTGCAAGTTTTTTTAGGTTTTGATTTTGTTATTTTTTTGGTTTTTTTGAAAGATAAAAAGGGTTAGTAAAATATTTATGTGCAAATATTTACACGGGAGCGCATCTTCTATTTACAAGAGTTAGGTAAATAATATACACCGGGTATTCACATGAATTAAGTTAGATATTATTTACAAGATTTTATTTATAGATTTTGTAAAGAACTTTTTGCTTAAATTATGTACATGGTTCTCAAAATAATTTGAAAATATTTTAACAAACATTTTGCAAACTTTATTTTGCAAATAATTTGACAAGTAGTTTTTGTAAATATTTACAAAATTTGAAAATCATTTTGCAAATATTTCTCAAACAGTATGTATAGATTTTTGAAAGTATTTTTGCAACCATTTTCCAAATCATTTGCAATTTTAAAAATATTTTATTCAAAAAAAAATTACAAACAAAACATTTTTACAATGATTTGAAAACATTTTATAAAATATTTTCAAAACGGTTTCAAAAGTTTTTTCAAAGAAATTTCCAACCTTTTTGCAAGCATTTTGCAAAACATTTTTAACCCGATTTATTAACTTTTTTATTAATAATTTTTGAAAAGAAATAAATATGCATATTTATAGTGTAATTTTTACAATTGATTAATTGTTCGGTATATTAGCCATATTATTGAAAATACATAAGTACGAGTTATGACCACAGTATATACAACGTATATACGACCCCTTATACTTAGCATGAGCCATATCCTCATAGGTCAGAGAGAAAAAATGAAGACATAACTCGTGCTAAGTATAGGAAAGTCTATATCGCAATGACTAAAGTAAACAATGAGAAGTCGGTCATCCCCCCTATAGTTAGGATCAATTATTCCTAAGTATAGCAGGTTGTATACAAAATGGGGATGATCGATGATCAAAATTCGCAAATTCAATGGACTCGGCTTGTTTCTCCCCATACTTAGGGTAAATATCCTAAGTATGGATAGAATGTCAAAAATTAGGGAACAAGCGAGAGAAGGAATGATGAATAACCCGATGACACTCACCCCCACCCCCCCATACTTAGGATAAACACATGCTAAGTATAACACATGTGAATGGGGTGAGGGCAACACGGAAGAAAGAAATAAAAGAATGAAAATGAAAAGGAGAATAGAAGAAAAGAAGAAAATCTAGTATAAACAAAGATATTTATAGGAGCATTGCTCAACTCCATTGAAGTTGTCGCTGCGGTGAACTCATCATCAAAAATCACTTGTATAGAGTCGGCAATTACCAAGAATGTGTCATGCTCTAAATATGACTTCAGCAACTAACCATTGACTATAAGGGGTTGTGCGTCACCTGATAATTCTGATATCAGTACGCTTCCATTGTCATGCACGATCCTGACTAGGGATGCAAATGGGAGGATACAGATACAAATATAAGTATTATTATATCCTTATCCATTTTTTATTACGAATACAGATGCATATACGGATATTGACGGATATTAAAACTTTCTTACCATATCCTTTAAAAATGGATACATATGTAAAATGGATATTGGTTGCATATGAGTAATGTTAGAAATACTCTATAGAATTAACTTAAATATGACGAATAGAATGGAAAACACATAATATAAATTTACTAAATGTATATGCATTGCAAAAATAATACAAATATGGTAAAAGAATGTATAAATCCATGTTATATAGGGTTAAAAGTCCATGAGTATATTTATATATGAAACAGATATACGGATACAGATACGGATATGGATACAGATGTTTGCGGATACCAAAATGATATCGATATATGTATCCATTTTAAAACATATACGGATATAGATGCCAAAATCTATATGAAATAGATACGATGATGGATCGGATACAGATATATCTGTAACCGTTTGCATCCCTACTCCTGAATCTGTATAACCATGTCCATCTGTTGTTCAATTTTCCTACAAAAATCTTCTATTTCACATAAAATAACCACACTTTCTATCTAGGTTAGAAGGTTTTTTATATGATGTGCTTTTCATGTAAGCATTTGACCTTCTTTTTGTATATCAAGCTATTGTCGTACATGTAATCTCTGAATTCCAAGAGTCTGTTCAGATCCAGTTTTCTCTGCTGACCACCTTCCTGTAATTCGAAGTTGCAGATATTAACTGCCCACAATTATTTATGAACTAAATCCACTAGCAGGTGAAATGGCTTTTAGTAGATAAGGTGATAGGGAAACATGAAGGATATGGGGAGATCCTCAAGCGCATCACGGAAGCGTGATGATCGCATCGAATGCGATCAGAAGCGACTAGTCGCACTAGTTGCTCGTTGCAGCAGAAATAAAAAAATTAATGTGATGAAACCACATGATCGAAGAACCTTTCTCGTTTCGTTTCATCTAAACCACAATTAGGAATAAGGTTTATCTCTTGAAGCGTGGTTGTGATCGAGCCTCTAAATGAAGAGACCTCCTATCTCAAGTACGATCCTACGGAGGAGATGCTTGCGAGCACGTTGATGAGACACATCCTTCTCGCAATCCATGTTGATGATCCAAGCGGTGAATCTCCTGATCTCGTCACATGAGATCCAACATATTCTTCGTGAGAGAGGTGAGAGAGGTGCACCGAAGGATATGGAGATCCATGAGTAGATGATCAGTCAGCATAACGATGATGCTGCGGTGGTGACGACTCTCTCAAGGGCTCCATGGTGGACGGCCACAATGAGAGGAACAAAACTCTTGGAGTGTAGAGAGAGAGGGAGAGATCAATTGATTTGATGTTAATGTAATTTGAAGAGCAAGGGGTGTCTCTTCTTATATAGGATTTTGGGATCCATGGATCTCAATCCATGGACAACACTAAATCAATGGATGAGATTGATTTGTGTTTCTTTCAATGGCCATGATCCTATTGTGAAAACATAACAATACTTAATTTAATTTAAATTAATATATATATATATATATAAATCGATATATTAAATTCAAATTAGATCAATTAATTATCTTTGGAGATAATGTGGAGATAAATCTCATCCCCTTAAAAAGAGGGGATGGCCACTCTTCTCATGAGAGCTCACTATCTCATGAGATCTCATTATCTCATGAGATCTCATAGTCTCATGATATCTCCAAGATTTACAACAACAATTATTGTAAATTATTTCACAAAAATAATTCATAATTATCTCGTGAACCTTGCAATCATGACATTGGAATATTGTGAATCACATTCACATCCCAAAATAAAATGTAAATTATATTTTCAATTAACCAAATAATGTGAATCCAATTCACATCAGCAATTAATTAACAAAATATAAATCACAATATGTTCTCTTTAATATATTGTAAATCACATTTATAATATACGTGAATAATATGAACAATGCTATCCACATTATTCATATCCATGATAATTAAATCACATTTAATCATCTTGGATCTCTATTCTCATGTGCCTAAATAATATGAAATCACATTCACATTATTCACATCTTTCATAAATAAATCACATTTGATTATCTCAGATAACTCTCCTAATAATATGAATCAACTTCATATTATTCATGATAATTAAATCACATTTAATTATACATTCTCTCAATGCTCGGATACATATATCAACAATGAAATTATCCATGAACTCTTTCAAGGATAATGCGCTTTCTCCGCAGATACTTGGAGATAAGGACATGACGATTGTATTGTTCCACGTATAGTGACTTGGATATTGAGATCACATCTCAAATCCAGATCTTGCGGACCTCCCATAGATGCTTGATTAAATCAAGACCACAAATCTAATCTTCTTATTGCACCTGAATCACATTCAGAACAATGTCCAACATTTGGACTAAGATCAGATTACTTCTCTATGAGAGGAGTCACTATAATCCAGGCATGTTTCATCACTCCCTCGGAATGGAAGCGTCATGGTTATACAATCATTTATGATCACATCGCCCTCAGGCATTCCTAATACATGTACATCTTGCATACTGGAAGACCCAGAATAAATCCGAAGTTTTAGATCTCTTTTAGACTGTCTCCTTTAGGACTTTATCATTTAGGTTCTTATTCGATCATTGGGAGTCAGTATCGATCATATACATTCCAAAAGCATATATCATACCTAGGTGTTGATCATATACTTTCCAAAAGCATATATCAAACCATACAAATTCAGTCAAGCTTCCAAAGTGAGATGACCACACATGGAATTTGATTCTCCCCAATATCTCATGAGTAAACTCATGTCTTCCGGTTTAGTAATGAACCTGTATGATCCCTTTAAGAGATCATATTACTCATATGCCCTTGCATGTACACCAGCGCGCTGGTGTATATACCTTGTCTAGGTCAACCTACTGGTCTGCCAAATGTACATACTCAAACATATATTAACACATCTGTCTCTGGTCAGAGGATGTGTGCCTATATCATGACAACATACGACATAGGACTTTGGTTATCTCAATCTCGTTAAGTCAACTCTTTGACCTAACTAATCTGACACCTCTGAATATCTATTCCCATGTAGAGGACCTGCATCAAGAGGTCGGTCAGAAATCAACCAAGTGAGAAAGGATTGCCATCTCCAACTCAGGCTGGAGATCCTCTCTTAATAATCATTTGACAGTACTTGATGAGTCCTTAATCTAACTCTTTAAATATTCATCCAAGCACCAGCGTCTATGATTCAATAATTGAATCAACAACTATATGATCATTAAGATGGCCATGGTACATAACCCTAATTGTACTAAGGGACCTATTATGCAAATTAGTTATTCTTCATTTCAGATCAGGGAATGATATTTGCAATAACATTTATTGCATAATGGCTTGTCGTGGGCTCGCATATCCAATAAGACATGCCCAAGGGAGACTTGTAGGTCATTTTGTATGCCCAGAGACTTGAGTCCAGAAGTTGTGATCAATTCTTTCTACCTGACCTCACCAGTTTCTGCAATATTGTCTTGATTTCTCTATTCGATAGTTCTGCTGAGCCATTTGAATGTGGATGATAAGGATATGCGACCCAGTGATCGATGTTGTATTCCTTCATTAATTTCTTAATCTCGTTATTGATGAAGTGGCTGCCTCCATCTGAAATCGGAATTTTTAGAATTCCGAACCACAAAATAATGTTATCTTTCAAGAATTTGTAGAATGTTTTGCTACCTACGGCTCGAGCTGGAATGGCTTCCACCCATCAACTCACATATGCTATGGCAAGAAGGATATATTCAAAGCATTAACTATTAGGAAACAAACCTATGAAGCCGATTCCTTACGCGTGGAACACATCAAATATCAGATGAATTTGAGGAGCATGCTGTCTTTATCTCCAAGGGTTTTTCCCATTTTCTGACAGTCGATGCAGGCTTTCACATAATCGTTTGCATCCTTGAATGTGGGCCATCATAGGCCATACCGCAGTATCTTCATTGTTGTTCTTCTCCCAAAATGGTGTCCACCAAATTTGAGCTTATGGCAGTACTCGAGAACACTTGTGTACTCCTCCTGAGGAATACACCGACACCATATACATGCTCCTTCTATGAACAAGTGTGGACCTTCAAACTGGTAAAAATGAATATCTGACATGAATTTTTCCTTCTTGATTCTTGAACAATCTTGTGGAACTACCCTAGAGACGAAATAATTCACAATATCAGCATACTATGGAAGAGATTCCACGCTAAGAATTGATTCATAAGGGAAGGTGTCTGAGATCGGTGTACTGCTCAGCTGAGTATCTTGGCATTCAATTCTGGAGAGGTGATCTTCCACCACAATCTATACTCTAGGATTATCTCTGATTTCCATGTCAAATTCCTGAAGGAGAAGGATCCACTTGAGTAATTTGGATTCCACATCCTTCTTCTGTTGTAAATATCAGATGGCAGAGTAGTCAGTGAAAACTACAAATTTAGATCTAAAAAGGTAGGATTTGAACTTCTATAAAGCAAAAATACCACCAGTAGCTCCTTCTCTGTGACTGTATTATTTTGTTTGTGCTTCATCGAGTGTCTTGCTAACATAGTGAATAACAAAGGGCAACTTGTCCCTTGTTTGTCCTAGAAAAGTCCCAACTGCGAAGTCCGATTCATCTATTATGATCTCGAATGGAAGAAACCAATATGGTGGTTGTAGGACCAGATCCTGAATGACCAGGACTTTCAACTGATAAAAAGAATGGAGAGCTGTATGATCAATAATAAACTTGATCTCCTTGCAAAGCAGCTTTGTGAGAGGTTGGGCAAGCTTGCTAAAGTCCTTGATAAATTGGAGATAGAAGCTGACATGCACTAAGAATGACCTCACATTCTTCATGTTTTGAGTGGCCTGAGTTTAGAAATCACATCCACCTTCGTCGGATCGACCTCCATGCCACTCTTGGAGATGACATGGCCCAACACGATTCCTTCTATAACTGTGAAGTGGCTCTTCTCCCATGATAGTACAAGATTGACTTTACTGCATTTCTGGAGTACTCTGTCTAGGTGCTGAACACAAGACTCGAAGTTATCACCATAGATGGAGAAAATCATCCTTGAAGCTTCAAGAAAACTCCCGACTATATCGGTAAAGATGGAAAGCATGCATCTCTGGAAAGATGCTGGATCATTGCATATGCCAAAGGGCATCCTTCTAAAAGCATAGGTGTCGAATGGGCAGGTGAAAGTTGTCTTCTCTTGGTCCTCAAGGGTGATCGTCACTTGGTTATACCCAGAGAATCCATCTAAAAAGCAGAAATATTCTTTTTCCTACAAGTCGTTCAAGAACTTGATCAATGAATGGCAGAGGGAAATGGTCCTTCTTTGTCATTCAATTCAGATGACGGTAGTCAACACATACCTGCCAAGATGTTGGTACTCGGGTAGGTTCACTACTGTGAGCCCTTATTTCTTGGGTACTACATGTAGAGGACTCACCTATTTGGAATCAGAGATGGGATAAATGAAACCTGCTTCACATCACTTTATGATTTCTTTCATCACTGCATTACACAAGTTTGGATTCGATCTTCTTTAAAATTCTCGGGACGACGTGCAATCATCTTCAAGATAGATATGGTTTGAGCACAGACTTGGATTTATCCCTTGGAGATCTGAGACTTTCCAACCATGTGCCTTGCGGTTTTTTCTAGAACCTCGAGAAGTCAAGATTCCCGATCCAAGGTCAGCCTGCTGTTGATGATGACTGGTACATGTGTTCTTCGTCAGTAAGGAAAGCATACATCAGACCTACCGGGAGCAGTTTTAGTTCTGGTAATTGTTGAGTTTGCTCTGCGGTTACTTCATAAACGGTGTTGGTAGATTGATGATTTGCTAATTTCAATGAGGTGATGTCCACCTCTGTCACTCTTGGCTCTGAAATAAATGTACTGAACATATCTGCAATGAATTTTTCATGTTCATATTGATATGAATCTTCAAACATTTTGCTCATCGACTCAAATTTTGATTTGATCTCCCAATTAACAAGGAAGCATGGGCTGATTGTGCTATCCATGTTCTCCTCTAAAAAGAGGATTTCTTGTATGATGATTCCATTCAAAGAAATTGATGGGTCTTGGATGTCCATAATATCACAGTCTGTTGTTGATTCTTCTCTCCCTCTATCAGATGTGGCTTTCGAATCACTGACCAAATCCATGGTAACCTTGTCGGAACTGAAGTAGAAGGTGACCTTTCCAAACCCATAGTTGACAACCGCCTCGTTTGCATGAAGGAATGATTGACCTAGAATGATGGGGTTCCAGAGTAATGGTGTAGGTGAGTCCATGTATAGGACTAAATAATCAATTGTTAATTTCATTTCCTTGACAATCATAATAACGTCCTCCAACATACCTCTGGATCTTTCGCTGATCGATCCGTGAACTGCAGGATCATTCTTGTCGGCTTAAGCAGTCCAAGCCCAAATTCTTGTAATAGTGATGAAGGCATGAGGTTTATTGAATACTTGCTATCAAGCAGAGGTTGCTCAAAAACTTGGTGAATTATCGAGAATTTAATATTGAGTGCTCCCTTTGTCTTTCTTTTTTTATGTTGGAATTTACTGATTGCATTCACTATGGCCATGGTCAAGATATGTTTCTCTCCTCTGATGCGTATGTTCTTGCAGTTCAGACGCTTGGAGGTATATGATTCTTTAAATCCTTTCTTGACGGTTGGCATGTAGTTCATGGCCTTCATAAGTGGTATTTTTGGGACATGATTTTCAATAATTTCAACTACTCTAGGGTTGGACAATGCGATTTTCAATTTTACAATTTTTTGGTATTTTTCATAACTTCCGAGAATGAAATGTTCACATAAGAAAAGTATTGTTCTTAAGTACAGAATCATTATAGATGACTGGATAAATGAGTGGTCATCATGAGAAATAGACAAAAATTTATCAACATGATCCTGGGCTTCATCGGCCTGCTCTAGATCGGCTGTTGGTGTTGGCTCCTCCAATGTTGTTTCTTCTCGGCTTGGACTCTGCATTTCTTTTTGGAAATTTTCTTTTTTTTCTGATTTTTTTGAAGATTTTTCTCTTTATGGTGGTGGTGGGTGGTGGTTGGTGGTGTTCCTCCATCATCTTCTTCCTCACACGACTTTGCTAGTGGACCGATTGATGCAGAAGATGACTCTCCATAAGTCGCTTTATTCTTCCCTTTAGTGGTGGCAGATGGCTGCAAAGTTCTGTTGCTCCTAAGAGTCACTGCATGATATAAAACATAATATGAAATATCTGACTCTAACAGACCGTTTGAAACATCACAAACTACCTTCTCATTGCGCTTTAAACTATTAGGGTTTGCCTCAACCTGCATTGGGATTGGTGTTTTGGTGGAAGTGAGGTAGTCAAGATTCTAAGAAATATCTGCTAGGCCCTGATGAGTTGGGCCAAGCAGTTGAGCGTTGGGTTTATTGGAGCGGCCTCGGATGGTTCAGTGTGTTTTCCACGCTAAGAACAGTACTGCAGAGGCTGGGATTCCTGGGGATAATGGTGAGGAGGCAGGAGTTGCTGCTGATGAAATTGTGGAGGAGGAGGATATTGATTATAAGAAGCACCAAAATACTGATGGTACGACTGATATTGGCAATATGTGGGCTATTGGTACTGATGATTAAGCCTCCGGTAATTCTGATATTGTAGAGGGTGGTGTTGTTGAGGCTGGTTGGGCTAGACAAATCTCCCACCCTGATGCTGGTGATATGGCCGAATGTCCAAGTATTGGCCATGTTGCAGCCCGCTTGGATGGTCCAATTGGGTATCGTTGTTCCAGATGTCGTTCACCTCTTGGATGATTGGTGGTGGCTGTGAGAATGGATCATAGTGAAGGATATGGGGAGAATCCTCAAGCGCATCACGGAATTGTGAGCACCGTATCGAATACGACAAAGAACGACTAGTCGCACTAGTTGCTCGATGCAGTGGAAATTAAAAAATTTTCATGTGACGAAATCACATGATCCAAGAACGCTTCTCAGATCATTTCGTCTAAACCACAAACAACTAATAGGATTACCTCTTGAAGCGTGGTTGCGATCGAGTCTCTAAACGAAGAGACCTCCTGTCTCAATTCCGATCCGACGGAGGAGACGCTTGCGGGCGTGTTGATGAAACACGTGCTCCTCGCAATCCATGTTGATGATCCAAGCGGCGGATCTCCTGATCTCAACACACGATATCCAACGTCTTCTTCACAAGCGAGGCACACCAAAGGAGACGGAGATCCACGAGCAAATGATTGAGCAGCATAACGACGATACTACAGCGATGGAGACTCTCTCTAGGGCATCCATGGTGAACGACCACATGAGAGAAGGAGAGAGGGCGTGTAGAGAGAAAAATAAAGAGAGAGACTTATGTTCTCTTATGTAAAGAAGAGCAAAGGGGTTGCCTCTCCTTTTATAATATTTTGGGATCCATGGATCTCAATCCATGGACAACACAAATCCAACGGCTCACATTGATTTGTGTTTGTTTTAATGGCTAAGATTTGTGTAGGTAAAAACCAACAACATTTAATTTAATTTAGATTAAATATATATTTATAAATCAATATAAATAAATCCCAAATTAAATCAAGCAATCATGGAGATTATTGGAATGAAGATTGCCTCCTTCCATAATATGGGATTTGGTGGCAATCTCATGTAATCTCATGATATCTCATGAGATTACATTATTCCATGGAAATCTCCAAGATTTACAACAACACTTGTTGTAAATTATTCAACAAAAATAATTCATAATTATTTTATGAATATTGCAATCTTGCCACTGGAAAATTGTGAATCACATTCACAACCCAAAATAAAATGTGAATTACATTTTCAATTTAATGTTCAATGTGAATTCAATTCACATTAACATTTAATTAACAAATGTAAATTACAAATAGCCCTCTCTTATATATTATAAATCACATTTATAATATATATGATTAATATGGATAGTGCTATCCACATTATTCAATATCCACGATAATAAATCACATTTAATCATCTTGGATCTCTATTCTCATGTGCCCAAATAATATGAATCATATTCACATTATTCACATCTTTTATAATCAAATCACATTTAATTATCTAGGATAGCTCTCTTTATAATATGAATCGAATTCATATTAATCATGATAATTAAATCATAATTAATTACGAATTTACTCAATGCTTGGACACATATATCAACAATGAAATTATCATGAACTCTTTCAAGGATAATGCGCTTTCTCCGCGAATACTTGGAGATAAGGACATGGCGATTGTATTGTTCCACATATAGTGACTTGGATCTTGAGATCACATTTCAAATCCAGATCTCGAGCCTCCCATAGATGCTTGATTAAATCAAGACCGCAAATCTAATCTTCTCATTCCATCTGAATCACATTCAGATCAATGTCCAATATTAGGACCAAGATCAGATTACTTCTCTACTGATAGGAGTCACTAAAATCCAGACCCGTTTCATCACTCCCTAGGAATGGAAGCGTCATGGTTATACAATCGTTTATGATCACATCACCCTCTGGTATTCCTAATACCTATACATCCTGCATACTGAAAGACCCAGAATAACCCCGAAGTATAAGATCAATTTTACACTGTCTACTTTAGTGATTTATAATTAAGTTTCTCATTCGATCATTGGGAGTTGGTATCGATCATATACTTTCCAAAAACATATATCATACCCAGGTATTGATCATATATTTTCCAAAAGCATATATCAAACCTACAAATTCAGTCGAGCTTCCAAATCGAGACAATCGTGCGCGGAATTTGATTCTTCCCAATATCTCATGAGTGAGCTCATGTCTTCCGGATCATTAATGAATCTGTATGATCCCTTTGAGAGATAGTATTACTCATATGCCCTTATATGCACACCAGCGCGCCGTGTATAGACCTTGATTAGGTCATCAACCTATTGGTCTGCCAAATGTACATACTCAGATATATAGTAACACATCTGTCTCTGGTCAGAGGATGCGTGCCTATATTGTGACAGCATACAACATAGGACTTTGGTTATCTCGATCTCGTTAAGTCAACTCTTTGACCTAACTAATCTGACACCTCTGAATCTCTATTCCCATGCAGAGGACCTGCATCAAGAGGTCGGTCAGATATCAGCCTAAATGAGAAAGGATTGCCATCTCCTACTCAGTCTGGAGATCATCTCTTAACAATCATTTGATGGTGCTTGATGAGTCCTCAATCTAACTCCTTATATGTTCATCCAAGCACCAGCCTCTATGATTCAATATTGGAATCAACAGCTGTACGATCATCAAGATGACCATGGTACATAACCCTAATTGTACTAAGGGACCTATTATGAAAATTATGTATTCTTCATTTCAGATCAAGGAATGATATTCGCAATAACATTTATTGCATAATGGCTCGCCGTGGGTTCGCATGTCCAACAATCTCCCACTAGCCCAAAGAGCCATTAATGGGCTAATAATTTAAACCCACACTCATGTGACAATCATAGGCTATTCAGAAAAATAGCTAAGTAAGTTGATCAGTCACTCTGTTACCGAGAGACTATGCCAAGTCCTTTTACGGCACTTGCATATCACCTAGTAACAGTGTTCGCATCCAATGCGAATGTTGTATCTTATGCCACCAATACTCAATCATATCAGTCATAGTGTCCTTGACACTATAGTTCAATAACTATTTAACCAGTATGTAAGTTCTATTATCCTTATTAGAATACTCTTATTCCTGGAGATCTCTATCTCCTAAGGTATTCATAGTTAAGACCTTTTAGATCACCATCTATAAAGTCTTTAGAACTTGAAGATAAGACTTAGAGATTAGTATCTCTAAAGTCTTGTCATCTTTGAAATATTGGTATTACTGCAATCAAGTGTTTTGTCTCCGTAGTAGGATTAGTAACAGTTTACTACTCCCACTACATGGAAAACATCTGGCTTTTTGTACACATGTAGCGTATGCTCGGCTTCTCGGAACTGATGCACCAATGGCAAGCAGTTCTAGCATTCACTTCCTCAACTCCTTGAGGTGCTATCTTTTTAGATAGGTTAGTGCCATATCTTAAGGGAAAGAAGCCTTTCTTGTAATTTTCCAGAAAATAGTAATGTCCAAGGTGTACCATTAATGTGACGGTCCCAATACCCTCTTCTCTTTGCTTCTGAAAAACTTTAGAACTAAGATCTAAGAGGTATCCTTGAGATCATATCTCGAGGTATGGGACAACCAGATTATAAAACACTTATTATTATCATCCTTAGATCATTCCCAATGAGTAGGATATCTTCATTTAGCACGATGAACACAATGGCACTCCCACTAAGCTTCACATGGTTTATGAAGATTTTATCTGAAATCATAACATTTATGATTTCATCAAATCCAATATTCCAACTATAAGAAGCTTATTTTAGTCCACAGATGGAATTCCTTAGCTTGCATTCTTTGCTTTCCTCAACCATGAAGCCCTGGGGCTGCTTCATGAGAATGTCCTCAGAGAGGTATTCTAGAGAAATGCAATATTGAATTTCATCTTAAAGATGTCAAAGTCAAGTTATGTAGCTATAGTTAGCAATATTTTGATGGGTACAAGCATGATCACTGAAGAGCATATCTCATCGCAAGCGATGTCTTTTCTTCGGTGTGTAGCGCATGGCTATGAACCGTGCTTTGATGGTCTCTACCTTCTCATCAGGTTCCCTCTTTCTCCTGAAGATCCATTTACTCCTTAATGGGTCTTACCCATATAGGTGGATTGTCGAGGGTTCATATACAACACTTGTATATGAAGTCTACTTTAGACTTTATTACTAACATCCATCTTTCCATGCCATGATCTTTAGAAGCTTCAATATCATTGTCAGATTAAACTGACACATGGAATCCATCTTCAAACTTATTTGAATAGGTATTAGTGTTTCATCTTTAATTGTCCTTTTAGTTTCCAATTTTTAGGAGCCTCATTATCTTCTCAAGACTAAATGAGTTCCTTTACTTTATTTTCATCTTGATTCTCAAGAGTCTCGTCATCTAATAATCACATTCTCAGATATGAAATCTTTTAAGAATCTCAAGGTCATAAAGTAGGTATCCAATACCATCCTTTATTTTCCTAATGATGTAGCACTCTCAGGTGCTAAATTCTAGCTTACTTGTCTGGAACCTTATTAAGGATATATATATATATTGTAGTCTTCTACTACATATACATATACCTTGGAAACTAGGAGATAATTATGCTAAGATTCATCATTGATCGTATCATGTCACACATGATCCAATTGTATCTCCCTACATCTCCATTGAGTTTAGGTTTATTATGAGGAGTGAGATAGAAATGATATTCATATCTCTATAAGGTATTCTATGAATTCATCTAATAGGTGCGGACTACCTAGATTAGATCAAATTCATTTAATCTTCCTTCAAACTTTGGTTCTAAATCAAAATTGTGAAATCTTTAACATTTCAAAGGTTTGTAAGTGAAGAGAAGAAATCTCATATCACAAATAATCATCAATAGATATCACATATCCATAATGTTTATTCTGATATAGACGACTCACATACATCAATATGTATGAGATCCTGAACACCTTGACATCTTACACCATTCCAAGGAAGGGTATATTGGACATTTTTACTTTTGAATACAATATTCACAAGTATGTAAGATTTGAATTTTTAGACAATCTAAAGTTTCATCTCTTACTAGTCTATTGATCACATCAATAAACGAATGTCCAAGGCTTGATGCCAGATCATTGTCAAATGATCTTCATTCTCCTATTGATCTTTTAAGGTTTAATTTCAGTATTAGAAATATTAATGAACCATTCATTAATTTTCTAATTTAGTAGAGTCCACTAGATTTTAGATTACTATCTGAAATATCTCTATCATAACTCTTTATGATAGGTCTATTCTAGAATTCATGTTTATTCCCAACATTTAGAAATAAACAATGAGTGTATTCTAATATATAGGTCATAGAGACATTCTCTAAGACTAAGGGCTCTCCCACTGAAAATAACAAGTCCATCTATCCTATAGAGATTGTTGCAACAATTGCATCAATGTCCATGTAGATGACTATTAAACCTTAAAATCAAATTTTATAGTCTTCTAATACATATGCAACTAATTGCAAGTGTCATTAGAAGAATGAGATACAATTATTAGACTTTTATCTTATCCAATGAGAAAGCCAATTTCAATTATTAAATGTAGATTATTCCGATGCACTATCCAAGTCCTTCTCTAAGGATCTAGATAGACTTGATAGTCATGCTATCTATACATCATATTATTGCAGTATCGGCATTCATCCAACTATTTGGATGTAATATGGAAGTAACAAAAGTACGGTCAACTCTTCGACTTTCCTTCTTACTTGGGTCTAACCCATGCTTCCACTGCGCTCCCTTTATCTATAAACAACCATTGCTTTAGACGAAGGATCTCTTATGTTGAATTCAAAAAATTTCAATATAAGAGCATTTCAACATTTGTACATGCTCCATTCAATTCATACAATATGAATATTCTGAAGCTTCATGAATGACTAGAGTATAGATAGTAGAATGATGACACTCATCGTATCTACATCCATCTAAACTCTTAAAACATTGGTTCAGGTAGGTACTCAAACAATTTGAATACATCATCTCTTATAGAGCTACCATTCTGCATGATGCAGAGAACCACGTCATTTAAATGTCGAGAGCACATATGTATGCCAGAACATCTTCTTAGAATTTTATAAGGATTATTTAACAATTATGATCATCACTGATACGTCACTTGTGAAGTACATTCAATGAGAGATCAAGATTATAGAGACATACAAACCCTAGGGCTGTAGTCCTATTATCTATTTAATTGTCATTCCTCATTATTACGAGGAAACTTGCACATTGCAACCACATACATTATGTTTCCAACTGCAAGTAAAATATCTTGATCATGGATCCAATCCATGATATTTTACTGGTTATTATTGAGTATATTATTGAGTGGGTTTAATGAAGGATTATCTGAAATAAGAAATTTGCTTAAATACAAATAAATATATATATATACACACACATTTTACTTTGATTTAAGAATTTTTATATCAAAGTTGTCTTGCCTTGTCAAAACTGAAAGCTCATTTCCTTAATCACTTTCAATGTAAGAGATATACTTACCATCATATCTCAACAAGATCTGGGATCTCCTTCTTTATCTTTGTTACATCCCAATAATATGAGAACCTGTAACTCGGGTAAAAAGAAGCGGGAGCACATTCCGCCTTGCAAGTCCAACTTACATTTCCCAATTTGGTCTTTAACACCCGGGCCCACCACCCCTAAGGTGATGTTGACTCGTCATTAATTGAATCAACTGTCAACAGGAATACAACTCGCTATGCACAATTCAATATCGCCCCAATAATATGAGGATCCGATATTGGGGTCACTACGCATATGTCCCTACTCTTTCGAGAAGCGACGAGCCCGATCCAAATGGATCGTATGCATGAGCTGCCACTTCGGACAGGTGTCTCCTACATACAATATCTAGCGACGGAATCCTTCGCCTTGTTGGGAGACCAAATGGATGTCACTTTTGTGATCCTCCACCTCATATTCAAAATTTAATTAATTATTCTGAATCATATTCATATAATTAATTCTTCCAAGGGAAATACACATCTATTCATAATAGATTGTTTTTAATTTGATATAATTAACTTAATCTCATTAAATCAATTATCAATCCAATTCAATCAACAAACTTGATTGTTTTACTTGAATATATGTATGGTATTATCTCAATGTACGTATTAATTCGAATTTTAATAATTAGGAAAATACACCTTGATTTCTCCGGCATTATCGAGTCCCTACCAGCTGTCATGGCCACTACCGACGGGAGTGGGACAGACCGCAACTGGTGCGATCCGCTACCCCAATGCTCCCCGACTAGACACCATATCCGCCTTAGGAAAGGATAATGCTGGATAGATCAATGTGTGCTTAAGATGATCATCGGTTATTCAAACAAAATTATACCATATAGTAATAATCAAAACATAGATCAATAAGGAAATTTGCTAGACAAATTCCCAATCCTATTCAAGCAAGTTGTTTGTTGATTGTGTTTCCAATTTTGATCTAGATCAAATCTAATTAATTTATTGGTTGAGGTCAAGTCAATTAAGGAAATAATCATCACTAAATATTTCTCAAATAATTTCCATAATTATTTCAGAAAATTAACAATTAATTTCATTAATTGACAATCACATGGTTCTTGATTAGAAATGTAATTTCATCAGTAACCCCTACTTACTAAAATTAACATATCTCAATAAATTTGAATCCAAACTAGACAAAATAAATTTTCAAAGATTGCTAATTTGATTTATGACAGAATTTAAGTGATATTTCATGCATTTCTAGGCAGATCAAAACTGTAATTAACTCATTAATCATGTTAAGATTCGCAGTTCCCGCAACAGTGAATACATGCTCATTAAAACAATCATATCTCGAGCAAACGGAATCCAAATTACGTAAACTCAGATCCTATGGTTTCCTTATTTAATAGAGAAGAAAATACAAGTGATTAATTCGTGTTTAAACATTTTAAACAGGGCCGAATGTATTCACTAAACTGATGTACGAAAATGAAATGCGACAAAAACTTTCGCAACCTTAACGAACCTAAGTCTTCCTAGGTTTACAGATCGTATCCAAAACCTTCGACCTATGGCTCTGATACCAGTTGAAGGATATGAGGAGAATCCTCAAGCGCATCACGGAAGCATGAGCGTCGTGTCGAATACGACGAAGAACGACTAGTCGCACTAGTTGCTCGATACAACGGAAATTAAAAAATTTTCATGTGACGAAATCACATGATCCAAAAACGATTCTCGGATCATTTCTTCTAAACCACAAACAAGTAATAGGATTACCTCTTGAAGCGTGGTTACGATCGAGTCTCTAAATGAAGAGACCTCCTGTCTCAAATCCGATCCGACGGAGGAGACGCTTGCGGGCGTATTGATGAAACACGTGCTCCTCGCAATCCATGTTGATGATCCAAGCGGCGGATCTCCTGATCTCGACACACGAGATCCGACATCTTCTTCACGAACAAGGTGCACTGAAGGAGACTGAGATCCACAAGCAAATGATCGGACAACATAACGACGATAGTGCGTCGTTGGAGACTCTCGCTAGGGCATCCATTGTGAACGACCACATGAGAGAAGGAGAGAGGGCTTGTAGAGAGAAAAATAAAGAGAGAGACTTATGTTCTCTTGTGTAAAGAAGAGAAAAGGAGTTGCCTCTCCTTTTATAATATTTTGGGATCCATGGATCTCAATCCATGGACAACACAAATCCAATGGCTCACATTGATTTGTGTTTCTTTTAATGGCTAAGATTTGTGTTTGTAAAAACCAACAACAATTAATTTAATTTATATTAAATCTATATTTATAAATCAATATAAATCAATCCCAAATTAAATCAAGCAATCATGGAGATTATTGGAATGAAGATTGCCTCCTTCCATAATATGGGATTTGGTGGCAATATCATGTAATCTCATGATATCTCATGAGATTATATTATTCTATGGAAATATCCAAGATTTACAACAACACTTGTTGTAAATTATTCAAAAATAATAATTCATAATTATTTTGTGAATATTGCAATCTTGCCATTGGAAAATTGTGAATCACATTCACAACCCAAAATAAAATATGAATTACATTTTCAATTTAATGTTCAATGTGGATCCAATTCACATTAACATTCAATTAACAAATGTAAATCACAAATAGCTCTCTCTTATATATTATAAATGACATTTATAATATATATGATTAATATGGATAGTGCTATCCACATTATTCAATATCCATGATAACTAAATCACATTTAATCATCTTGGATCTCTATTCTCATGTGCCTAAATAATATGAATCATATTCACATTATTCACATCTTTTATAATTAAATCACATTTAATTATCTAAAATAACTCTCTTTATAATATGAATCGAATTCATATTAATCACGATAATTAAATCATATTTAATTACCAATTTTCTCAATGCTTGGATACATATATCAAGAATGAAATTATCGTGAACTCTTTCATGGATAATGCGCTTTCTCCGCGAATACTTGGAGACAAGGACAGGGCGATTGTATTGTTCCACGTATAGTGACTTGGATATTGAGATCACATCTCAAATCTAGATCTCGGGCCTCCCATAGACGCTTGATTAAATCAAGACCACAAATCTAATGTTCTCATTGCATCTGAATCACATTCAGATCAATGTCCAACATTAGGACCAAGATCAGATTACTTCTCTACTAAGAGGAGTCACTAAAATCCAGACCCGTTTCATCACTCCCTAGGAATGGAAGTGTCATGGTTATACAATCATTTATGATTACATCACCCTCAGGTATTCCTAATGCCTGTACATCCTACATACTGGAAGACCCAGAATAATCCCGAAGTATAAGATCAATTTTACACTGTCTACTTCAGTGATTTATCATTAAGTTTCTCATTCAATAATTGGGAGTTGGTATCAATCATATACTTTCCAAAAACATATATCATACCAAGGTGTTGATCATATACTTTCCAAAAGCATATATCAAACCTACAAATTCAGTCAAGCTTCCAAAGCGAGACGGTCGTGCACGGAATTTGATTCTTCCCAATATCTCATGAGCGAGCTCATGTCTTCCGGTTCAGTAATGAACATGTATGATCCCTTTGAGAGATCGTATTACTCATATCAACCTTGATTAGGTCATCAACCTATTGGTATGCCAAATGTACATACTAAGACATATAATAACACATTTGTCTCTGGTCAGAGGATGCGTGCCTATATTGCGATAGCATACATCATAGGACTTTGATTATCTCGATCTCGTTAAGTCAACTCTTTGACCAAACTAATATGACACCTCCGAATCTATATTCCCGTGGAGAGGACCTGCATCAAGAGGTCGGTCAGATATCAGCCTAAATGAGAAAGGATTGCCATCTCCTACTCAGTCTGGAGATCATCTCTTAACAATTATGCTTGGTGAGTCCTCAATCTAACTCCTTAGATGTTCATCCAAGCACCAGCCTCTATGACTCAATATTGGAATCAACAGCTGTATGATCATCAAGATGGCCATGGCACATAAACCTAATTGTACTATGGGACCTATTATGCAAATTATGTATTCTTCATTTCAGATCAGGGAATGATATTCACAATAACATTTATTGCATAATGGCTCGTTGTGGGCTCGCATGTCCAACACATAGGAAGGGGACTGGAGTTCAGGTTGGTACAAGACAATCTGTTGAGATGGAGGCGACGACTGTTCAGGAGTTTGCATATAGTACATGTGATGGACCTAAGGCTAACTTACGCTTGATTGAGGCTGTTGTTGAGATGATGGTTCTTTATGTTAACCATGTGATCTAGAGGTGAACCATTTCTACAATAAATGTCATTGTAATCTTTGATATATCAATAAAAGTTATTGATTTATTTCACTCCCTGACTGAGATTAAATGAATGAATGCATCATAAGGTCCCTTAGTAAAATTAGGGTTGTGTACCATGGACATATTAATGATCATACAACTATTGATTTAGTGGTTGAATAGTAGAGGCTAGTGCTTGGATGAATATCTAAGGAGTTAGATTGATGACTCATCAAGCACTGTCAAATGATTATTGAGAGAAGATCTCCAGCTTGAGAAGGAGATGCAAATCCTTATATAAAGGTTGATATCTGGTCGACCTCTTGATGCATATCTTCTGCAAAGTAATAGAGATTCGAAGGTATGAGATAAGTTAGGTCAAAGAGTTGACTTAACGAGATCGAGATAACCAAGACCTATGTCGTATACTGTCACAATGTGGGCATGCATCCTCTGATCGGAGACAGATATGTTGCTATATTTCTGAGTATGTACATTTGGTAGATTGATAGGCTTATGACCTAATCAAGGTCTATACACCAGCAAGCTAATGTGCTTACAATGGAATATGAGTAAAATACGATCTCTCATAGGGATCATACAAGTTCATTAGTGAACCAGAAGACATGAACTCACTCATGAGGTATTGGGACCAATCAAATTTCATGCATGGTCATCTTACTTTTGAAGCATGACAAGAATTTGTAGGGATGATATATGCTTTTGGAAAGCATATGATCGATACCAACTCCCAATGACCGAATGATACACTTAATGATAAAATCCTGAAGAAGACATTGTAAAACTGATCTAAATATTCAGGTTTATTCTAGGTCCTACAGTATGTAGGATGCAATGGCTTTAGCAATACTCGAGGGTGTTATGATCATAAACTATTGTATAACCATGATGCTTCCATTCCAAAGTAGTGATGAAACATGTTTGGATTTTAGTGACTCCTCTCAGTCTAGAAGTAATCTAATCTTAGTCAAAATGTTGGACATTGATCTGAATGTGATTCATATGCAATAAGAAGATTAGATTTATGGTTTTGATTTAATCAAGCATCTTTGAGAGGTCCCCAAGATCTGTATTTGAAATGTGATCTCAGTATCCAAATCACTATATACGGAAGTACAATAACCCTATCCTTATCTCCAAGTATCCGCGGAGAAAGCACATTATCCTTGAAATAGTTCAAGAATAATTTCATTGATAAAATGTATATATGAAAATTGAGAAATTGATAATTAAATATGATATAATTATCATGAATAATGTGAATGTGTTTCATATTATTTATATGCATGATAATGATGGATCAAAATAATCAAATTTGATTTAATTATCATGGATATAAATAATATAGATAGTATTATCCATATTAATCACATATATTATAAATATGATTTATAATATATAAGAGAGAGCTATTTGTAAATAGTATTTACAATTTAAATGTTGATGTGAATTGGATTCACATTGAACAATTAATTAAGAATACAATTTACATTTTATTTTGCGAGTATGAATATATTTCAGAATTTCCAATGGCATGACTGAAATTGTCACAAAATAATTTGGAATTATATTTGTGAAATAATTTACAATAAAAGTTGTTGCAAATAATTAAATGAGTATATGAGATACATGATCTCACATAATTGGAAAATAGAGCACTCCTTTCATATAGATTGGGCGGACGACCGCCTTTGAGTCCTAATTCATGGTGGTCACCCCCCGCCCCATATTAGGAAGGAGCTTGCCTCCTTTCCTAATCCTTTAATGTTTATTGATTTGATTGAATATATATAAATATATTGATGATTATTCAATAGATTTGATTTAATAATTAATTGTTGTTGTATTTTTTATAATAAAATCATGGCCATTGAAAGGAACACAAATCAATCTTAACCATTGAATTTGTGTTGTACATGGATTGTGATCCATGGACTCCCAAAATATTACAAAAGAAGAGGCAATACAAGCTCTTCTTTTACACAATATTATTGTGTCTCCTCCATCGGGTCGGAATTGAGACATGTGGTCTCTTATGTTAGAGAATTCGATCGCAACCATTCTTCAAGAGGTATTCCTATATATTCTTTGTGGTATATGTGAAATGATTCTACAAGTATTCTAGGATCATGTGGTCTCGTCGCTTTAAAAATTGTAAATTCGGCTGTCCCGAGCAAGTAGTATGACTAGTCACTCCTGACCGCATATGATGTGATCTTCAAGCTTCTCTGATGTGCTTAAGGTTTTTTCCATAAATTTCAAGTGGCATCAGATCCTTGGTCGAGGTCTTGGATATGATCCAAAATCCTAGGTGAACAAGGTTTCGTAATCAGATGCACGAGAACTCATCATTTTTGCATTGGATGTAAGATTCGAATTGGTTTTTTACTAAAATAAAAACCATTTTTTGTGCATTGTTTGGGTGGATTTTTTGTTATTAAAAATGAATTTAAAAAGTCAAAATATATCCCAAAAATAGTAGCCTTTTATTGGTACCAAAATGCATGAATGAAATTTGAAAAGTTCCCGTCGCGATACTATTTTTGCATGTATTCACGGATCTGTAAGAAAATTATGTTCTCTTACGAGTTTTCCGTCATGAAACATAAAATAAACATCTGATTTAAGAAGATAATCAAACTAGAAAACTGCTCGAATTTATTTCACGTGATTCTGACTCCATTTTCCCAAGATATTCCATATTTATTGGAGATGGGTCGGATGATCATTGGATCATCAAATCTCATTGCTTATTGTGTTTATCATTTAATAGAAATAATGGAAATTATGAATTTACCTTGATTAATGCTTGATAATTGTGAAAATAATTGATTAAACATCATTGGCCATTGAATGTATGTTTCATGAAAATCCTAGTTTATCCTACAATAGTTGGACAATCTTTACATGCAAAACATGGTTGCTTGATATGCTTAGAAATTGTAGTATCTCAAAAAATGTTATAAGATGCCTAATATTTCTAAGTGAAATTATATAGTATAATACCGGACATCAAAGTTGATTGTTAAAACTGCAAGTACATTGGCATTATTTTGTATTGTTCTTAATTGAAATGGTGAAGGTGTCTAGTATGGGTATGCTGGCTTGGTTTACTAAATAGAGCCTTGCATTTCAAGGAAATGCTCTTCTCAGCATAACTCGGGTGTATTAGCTGGATCCGTTTTTGCGGAAATAATAATATGAGTAAGTCAAGTTGTACTCTAATTATTAGAATACAAAATAATACATACTTGTAAGGGTGTATACTATATAGTAATATCAAGCAAACCCTAGATGACTGATGGTTGATTTAATTTGATTGATAATTAATTTAATATGATTAAATTAATTAGATCCATTTAAAATAAATATTTTATTATGAATAGAGTTGTAATTCCTTTGGAAGATTCAATTATTGAATTTGATTCATAACAATTAATTAAAATTTGAACATGATATGGAAGATCATACAAATGACATCCATGGTATCTCATCAAGATGAAGGGTTCTCTTGCCATAGATTGTATGTAGGAGCCACTAGTCTGAAGTGACAACTCCTGCAAGCGTATATGGATCGGGCTCTTTGCTTCTCAAAAGAGTAAGGTCATATGTGTAATGACCCCAATATATGCTCCTTATAATATGGGGGCAATACTGGATTGTGCATAGCGAGTTCTAATCCTATTGACGGTTGATTCAATTAACAACGGGTCAACATCACCATAGGGGTAGTGGGACCGAGTGTTAAAGGCCAAATTGGAAAAAGTTGGGCTTGCAAGGTGGAATGAGTTCTCACTTATTTTGATACAAGTTATAGTTTCTAATATTATTGGGATGTAACAAAGATAGAAAAAAGATCCTAAATCTTGCTAGAGATATATGGTAAATATATTTCTTGATTTTAAAGTTATAAAGGGAACAGACTTTTAGAGTTGAAAAGAAAGACTAATATGATTAAAAATCCTTAAGCAAATATTTAATTTGAGTATATAATTATTTATATGTTTTAACATATTGTATTCTTAATTTCATACATTGAAATCCTTGAACCTACTTAGCAGTCTCCTGGAGGTCAATTAATTGATCGAACCAAATTACTCTGATTGGATATGTAATTTGGATCATGTCCTTTCTACAGACCGCATTTCATATTTGTTGTCTAAGGACAAGTATGCAAACCAAACCACATTGGAAGAAACCAAGTTCAATGAAAAATATGATGAAGATCATACATTGGCTCGGTCTTATATGCTAGGATCCTTATCCAATGTCTTGCAGAAGCAGCATGTGGAGATGAACTCCTGCCAAGATATAATGCATAATCTAAAAGAGATGTTTGGTGATGTAAAGTGCACAAAGCGTTATAATGTCATGAAATAACGTATTTGTTGCAAAATGCAGGAAGGGACTTCAGTCGGAGACCATGTCATCAAAATGTTTGGCTGCCTCTCGGAGATGGAGACTCTCAGAGCTGATATGGACACACACATGCAATTCGACTTCATTCTGTTGTCTCTCCTTAAGTCTTTCACAACTTATGTGGTATTGTACCACATGAATAAAATGAGGTTATCTAAAGATGAACTCACAGCTTCAGTAAAGTCTGCAGAAGAAGTAATGAAGAAAGAGAATCCCTTTGGCGGTACAATGGTTACACCGGTCAAAGGCAAGCACGGTCGGAAGCAAGAGTCTCGGATGGGTTTGGCCCAGAAGAAGAAGAAGAAGTGTCAAGTTCTTGGCTCATCTTCTAATGCTTCCACACTGATGGCATCGAAGAAAATCGATGTATGTCATCAGTGCAAGAAGTCGAGGCACTATAAGCGTAATTTCCTAGAGTACCTTAAATCTGCGGAGAAAGGTGAAGCTCCAACAGGTATAAAATGTACTTTCTTCATTGAAATCTATTTTCTCATAGGACGAGAAGGTTGGATCATCTATTCTGATGCTTCTGATCATGTATGCAATTTTTGCATGTATTTCAGGAAACTAGGAATCTTGATGAAGGGGACATAGTCATCCAGATGGGATCTGATGCAACTGTTGCAACAGTCACCGTCGGGACCTGTAGACTATCATTATCTAGTAGAAAAGTTCTAGCACTTAAATAGTGTCTTTATGTTCCATATGTTAGAAGGAACATTAAATATGTAATTAAATTGGTTAGAAATGGATATTCGTTTTTATTCTGTAATAAACTTATCATAAATTGTTATGATAAATATATTGCGGATGGTGTTCTAACTTCTAGTGGACTCTATGAATTGTGTATTGATGAATCTGTCATGAATGTTACTGCCATTAATAAAAATCCTAAAAGAACCAAAGAGGATGGAAATCTTTCTAATATTATTTGACATCAAAAGCTTGGTCATTTATCTGTTGATATGATTAATAGATTGATAAAGGATATATCCTTAGATTTTTTACAAGTCCAAACTTTGCCTACCTGTAATCATTGTATTTGAAGTAAAATGACTAGGATGCCTATTCTTAACAAGGTTACAAGATACAAAGTTATTCTTGACCAATTACATACTAATGCATGTGGTCCCTTCAATAGCGCAACCCGAAACTAATATCGATATTATTTGATGTTTATTGATAACCCTTCGCTATATGGGTTTATCTTCCAAATACATCATAAATTTGAAACCTTTGAAAAGTTTGAAGAGTTCATGGCTTTTATTGAGAACCAAATCGATGGGAAGATTAATGGATTCGATCTGACCTAGGTGGCGGCGAGTACCTCTCATATGAATTTAAGGAATACCTCAAAGAGAAAGGAATTCTCTCCAATCTCACTCCTCCTAGAACGCCCCAACTTAATGGTATTGGTGAAAAAATGCAACGGGACCATCATGGACATGCTCTGTTCAATTATGAGTAAAGCACATTTACCACTTAGTTTTGGGGATATGCAGTAGAGACTGCAAATATATCCTAAATAAGATTCTTAGAAAATATTTACCTAAACTACTCATGATCTTTGATATGAAACCAAGCCTAGTGTTAGACACTTGAGAATTTGGGGTTTTGTGGTCCATGTAAAGAACGTGGACACAAGCATTCTAGAATCTCACATGCAAGAGTGCTACTTCATTGGGTATGTAAAGGACAATGTTGGATACCAACTGTATGACCCTGAGACTCAAAAGGTCTTCATCTATAGAGATGTAAAATTTCTAGAGGATGACTTCCTTAAGAGTCAAGATAAAATTGAAGTAAAGGGACTCATTGAATCCCTTGAGGATACTAAGCTTCTTGAACCAGAATATGAAGAAGTAAATGAAGATGTAACACACATACCTCTTCGAAGGAGTTCGAGGGTGGATGCGCCACCTGAAAGGCATGGATTCAATGTATTAGGTGAAATTAACAATAATCCAGCTTCATTTGATGAAGCACTCATGGATCAAGACATGGATAGATGGATGCTAGAAATGAACTCCGAAATAGACTCCATGCATAAGAATGATGTATGGATCCTAGAGGATCCACCTAGAGGGGTAAAATCCATTGGGTGTAAATGACTATTCAAGAGAAAAAGGGGACCTGATGGAAAGGTAAAGACCTTCAAGGCATGACTCATGGCCAAGGGATACACACGGAGAGAAGGCATCAATTATGATAAGACATTCTCTCCTGTGGTTATGCATAAGTCCATCAAGGCATTGCTAGCTATAGCTGCATATCTTGACTGTGAAATCTAGCAGATGGACGTCAAGATGGCTTTCTTAAATTGATACCTCAATGAGGATATCTATATGGAGCAGCCCCATGGCTTCATAACCAAGGAAGGTAAAGTATGCATGCTAAAGAAATCCATCTATGGGCTCAAACAAGCTTCTCATAGCTAGAACATCAGATTTGACGAAACCATAAAGAATTAAGATTTTGTTCAGAATCTTGATGAACAATATGTGTACAAAAAGATTAGTGGGAGCTCCATTGTGTTCATCGTACTTTACATAGATGATATACTTATCATTTGGAATGATATAGGAATAATGACTAGTGTTAAAATTTGGTTATCCCATAACTTCGAGATGAAAGATCTTAGAGAAGCCTCTTATATCTTAGGTTTGAAGATGTTCAGAAATAGAGAAAAGAGGATTTTGGGATCATCACAATATGGGTACATTAAGAAAATCTTGCAGCATTTCAATATGGAGAATCCAAGAAAGGCTTCCCTCCCTCAATACATGGTATCCACCGATGGAAAGGGATGACTCCTCAAAGCGTTGAGGATAAGAAATCCATAGCTAGATGCCCCCTATAAAAATCAAAATTGTTATAAGTTCCTTCTTTTTCCTTTATACTTTTTCTTTTTAATCACTTATTCTTCTGATAAGTGTTTGCTAAGGGACTAGGAAAGGTAAAGTATAGGGGGATGATGAATATGCATTTCATCATCTTTATCATTTATTTTAGCTTAAAATCCCTTCTTAAACACATGTAAATATCAATAAATCAATGCTTTTATTATTCTTTTCTTCTTTTGTAAATATTGTACAAAAAATGTTGTTTTTAACCTAAAATAAATAAATAAATAAATAAGATTGTATATATCTAATAAATACATGCTAACTCTAACCGCAAGAGATGGTCAAGACTTGACCTGATCGACAAGGAATAAAGTACAGGGAGATAATGCCACTTGTTGAAAAATAAAGAAAATTCATTTTCACTCATTATTCATGAATTGTAGACACACATTATTTTGTATATAAACCCTTTTACTATTTTATTTTTTTCCTTATTCATCTCAAATAAAAATGTTTTCTTCTTAGAACTTGTACATAAAAATAAGTTGAAAATATTAAAAATAATTGCATGAAGAATTATTGTACATAGTGTGAATAATGATACTTTGAAAAAAATTGCAAAGCCAAACTTCCTAGGCTCATATCTTCTCCATAAAAACTCAAAATAAAGCAAACTCACTTTTATTGATTTTACAAAAATAAAAGTGATTTCGTAAAATCGGAGTTAAGATACAAAATGTGGCTTTTGGAGAGTATTTTATTGTGCTTGTATTATATATTGTCTGAAACTATTTATTTAGTTATTTTGTGGATATATTTATGCATATTATATTTTAAAATAATTGTAAATATTGTATTTTATCCAAATAAAAAAATAAAAAAAAGTCAAAATCATCAAAAATAAATTCAGTTTATATTGTACATGTATTACAATGTATATATTATAGCTATATCTATTTATTTAACTTAATAAATTATTTTATAAAAATAAAATAAAAATATATTTAAAATCCTTGTAAAATGTTGTAAATAACTAAAATAATAAATTATATAATTATTTGTAAAAACTTAATTAGAAATTAATGTGTTGTTTATATATGTATATATACCTATGAATAAAGGGTATTATTTAGTTTTGACCTATTTAATAAATTTATTTAATTTACTAAAAATCACCTAAATTAACTTCATTTAATTCTTAATATTTTTATATTTAAATAGTTTATTTATTTAAATTCATTTACTAATTTAATTTAATTTATTTAACATTTTAACCTTATTTTGTCCATATTCGGACTTTGTCTTTTTCGCAGCACATTTTGATTGGTCAGACTCGGGTCTGTTGACTTGTTTCTATTATCCATTCCTTCAGCTTGCCCGATAAAGATTCTTATTGGAGCCTTCTCCCATTCTTTTTCTGATCGATCCATCCATCTTTCGACCTGATCCCTTAATTAAACTTGTAGTCTGATTATTCCTATACCTCGCCTTCTCATCATTTTCACCCATCCTTCCTCGGTTCACGTGCTTTCGAAATTCGAAAATCACCTAAACCTATTGCATATTTACCCCCCTCCCCAGCTCCACCTCGTGATTTGATCTGTTTTCTGCACAATTTATCAACCAAGATTGGCCCATGAGATGGTAGGTGGTGATAACACCTCATTTCCCTCAATTGGGAGCGTGAGGAGGTGCAGGAGATCGAGATCCCATACATCTCCCGGAGCTCCGCCAGAGGATGTTCAATCTCTCTGTTCTATGCCGCAGATCGAGGAGATCACCACCTTCCTTCCATCCATAGGTATAATTAGGTAACATTATGTTCATTTCTGCATTTAAATTTGCATTTGAATTTCATTTAATAACTAGATTAGATCATCATCCTCTACCTCCTATCTGCCCGATCGGAGGTGCTCAGATAACCCAAATCATCTTCTGAACTTTGTTTCACGTCATCCTCTTCCGTGGTCTAATCACCTCTAGATCACCTTAGATATGGAGTCTGATCTTATCCTTACCATCGCCGCCAGAGACCTCCATCCCCTTCTCGATTTCCTTTCGTTGTCAGCTAATAATTTGGCTGTAGTGACCTTTTGAGCATCTGCAACACAATGCATGGTCTAGGAAGACATCTGGGACCAAGGAGCATGCTCTGGAGGTTAACTTCGAGTTGCAAATACTTGAACCTCCAAATCGAAATCGAGACACCTTCGAGCTTAATGGAGACCATCAATCGATAAAGGAGTATAGCAGGATTCTGTAGCCATCAGCGGGAGACAATTCGAACTTAGATCGAGCGAGATCGGCTCGATTGAAGGTCGTAGGAGTCAACCTTCATCCTCGTTCTTCTTGGTGCCCAATCAAAAACAAGTCTCCCAGATCAGATCTGCGTTGCCCGTAAAGCCCCACTTCTCAACCATCAGATCAAGAGATCCAGATTAGATCCAGATCGTCCATGAGCGCCTCAACCTGGGCCATCATATCAGAATCTCGAATCTATCTCCGTTATCCAGATCATCACATGTATTAGTGGTATATTGCACTCCAACCCTTACAATTTTGTTGATTTGTAAACAAAACTTTGATTGGACAAGTGTTGTACTATAACATGTTTGAATAATTGCATTTCCTTCCTCCTAGTTTTCTATATTTGCATTTAAGTTCGGTTTGATTATATAAACGTGCATAGCATGTGATTTCCTGGTAAAATTGCATAATATCCCCCCTTTTTTATTTATTATTATTTGGCTCCTTAAATTAAAGTATTTCCATCATGCCAGCACATATCACGTGCACCGGTACGAGCCACTTTTGGAGAAATTGCATTTTTTACCCTTTTATTAGTAGTAATCCTTTCAGTTCATTGAAAAATGTCCGTTGCATAAATGCTCCTATGAAACAGACTTTTGTTTTGCTTGTCGATTGGATGGATTAATTGGCTAATTATCATTAAAAATTTCCTAAAAATTGCAATGAGTTCTTGCTAATTAGTTTCAGTTACATTAATTTTAGTTTTAATTTTTATTTAGGTTTCTTATTTTAAAAAAAGTAAAAAATACTTTATTTTCTCCTCGTTTGCATAAAATAAATAGTTAAAAATATAAAAATTGTTTGAAAAGTTCTACAAAAATCTGTGTGTGCTTATTTTACCATGTTTGTTTTTTTTATAAATTTCATCTTTAAATCGCCTATAAAAACCATAAAAATGGTAAAACAACTAAAATACTAAAAAAATCCTAGAAAATCATAGAAAATCCAAAAAATACATAAAACATCTTTTTGAAAACCATAAATTATTCTCTATTTTTGTATATATATTATTTATCTAGGCTTTTAATTTATATTTTAAAATCGCAAAAAACATTTTTTTATTTGTTGTTTTTACTGTTTTTAAATGTTTTAAAATTCTTAGAAAATCTAATAATCCTTTAAAAATCACAAAAATGGTATATAATTATAAAAAAACCCAAAAAAAGTTTTATTTGAATTTTTGCTTATTTTTGCTATATTTTAAAAATATAAAAAGTTTGCTTTCTTTACTTTCCTCTTTATTTCTTTTTATTTGTTTTGTTTCATTTTTTAAAAAATATAAAAATATTTGCAATATTTAAAAATCACTAAAAATATAAAATCAGAAAAATCATAAAAAAATATAAAAATTAAAAATCCATAAAAATTAAAAGTTAAAAAATTCCATAAAAACCAATATTTACATAAAAAGAACTCCTCTTTTTCTTCATTATTTTTTCTTTGATTTAAACAACCCTCAGGATTATTGAAGACTCCTTGAGTTCGATCATGTACGTTGTATAGGTAAATAAAATAGTAAAATTCATTACTCTTGCTTACACTTTTGATTGATTTATTTGCCTGGCTTGCGATTGAATTGACTAAATTAATATTTTTTTAGACTTTCATTGGATTACAACAATACTTGTGCATAATTCCACATTTCTTTTTAATACTTTTTAAAACTAGATAAAAGACCCTTTTCAACAAATGGCACCGTTGCCAGGGAGGCACGACGAGAGTAGCTAGGTTTTCCTCTTAGCATGCTATTCTTGGTTTGTATATATTTGTTTCTTCCTCTTTTATTTTTGTTTATAATTCTGTCACTTGTTTCTTTATTTTCTGTCTCTCATTTTCTTTCATTTGTTCATTATATTTTTATCTTTCATGTTCTATATATATTGTTGTGGATTTGCATCTTGTTGAGGAGTGACCACTCATATTGAATACCATGTGCTGTGAAAGAGCTTAAACATCGCTCGCAGGATCTGATTTGTCGAACACCGAAAGCTCCCCAAGATCGGACTTTGGAATTCATTTGACATCACTTTTATTTGCTCTTCTCATTTTGTTATTCATTCACCTTGTTGTTTGTTTGTTTTCTTTTTTTGCTTTTATTTTCTTCTTTTACTTTTTTCTCATATATTTTCATAAGTGTGATCTGACATATTTCTTGTTTCTCTCTTTCTTGCGAGGGCTCGACGAGTGAGGGTGGCTTTCCTAGGAGCATCGGTGCACCCAAGCGAAGCAGAGGTTGCTCGTTTCTTCACTGACCAGCAAGAGAGCGTAGGAGAGAAGAAGCAAGAGAATTGGAAGATTATTGAGAGCCTTTTATTTTTTGTTTTATTTCTAGTGTTTTATTTCCATTTTTTAATTAATTTGTAATAATTATGGGTGCTTTCCCTTTTTCTATTTTTATTTGGACATTAGACTCTCTTGTGATTGTGGGGCCTGTTTCACAAAGTGTTAGTGCACTTGGGGGACCTCACCGGATTTTTGTTTTTCTTACCTTTTATTTTTATTTATTTCCTTGTGATTTTTGTGCTTGAGCCCTTAGACATAGGTTCTATTATCTTGACTGAGCTAGGTAACTGATTAGGTCCACATCTCTAAATAAGAATATTTATTCCTATAGATTAGATCGTAGGATTGGACTAGTCAAATAATTGGTTCTTTCCTGCTAATAGAAGTTACTGCTTAGGATGCTTCTCGTGCATCATTTAGATTAGTTTACTTTTCTACCTTTATTTTTATGCGAGGATCATTTTGCATGTAGACTGCTGGAGCAAGGTACGCATTTCTTATGTCCCCATTATCAAAAACCCAAGACCTACCCATTACCTTCTCAGATCACAAACCTATCTTCGCAGTATTAACAACCTTGAAACCCATCTACCCCTCCATCAAAATGGAAGACTTCTGGTTGGACAAATCTACTTTCAAAGAATGCGTCCCATCCTCTTGGACAAAATTGTATATTTCTTCCAATCCATTCCAACATTGGCATATCAATGCCAAAAGACTTAAGTATGATATCATCACCTTAAAGAGGAGAAAAATATCCCCCTTTATAGAATATTCCAAGAAACTCCTAGACACAATCCAAACACTAGAAGCCACACTAGCTAATCAATCAGAAGGATTTGAATTGGCCAATACTCTGGGAGAGCTCCATGAAGAACTTGAGAGGGCTACGGGGGATGAATTTCACCACCTAAATAATCGTGTGGAGATTAGATTAATCCAAGAAGGACACCGGAGCATAAAGTTACTCCATAACATTGCCTTTGCATGAAGGAGCAGAAACAACATCCTAGCCCCTCAAAGACCATCTGGGTATGATAGACACTAATGGTGAAACCATCGTGCATATTGCTACCGCCTTTTATCAATAATTACACTCATCTCCGGAGCCCAACTCATTCCTCTCCTTTGATCTAGACCCAATATTTGTAGGCAAACTTGCAAATCCAAAAGACATGTTTAAACCCTCAACCGAGGAAGAAGTATTCAATGTGGTCAGTAACCTAAAGGATCTTAAAACGCATGGTCTTGATGGACAAAAAGTATAGGTTGGTAATCCATGATGACTTCATGAAAATGATATACTACTTTGAATCCCCTAAGTTCAAATTGGAAGACATGAAATTCATCAATAACTCCACCATGCCGCTCCTTTGTAAAAAGGGTGACCTATAAGACATCGCAAACTACATGCCAATAAGACCAATAAACCTCCCGTTGCAAATAATCTCAAAGATCCTCACCGATTGTTGCGCCTTGAAACTCGTTAAATGATTCCTCCTACACATTGTGCTTTCCTCAAATACCAAGGCACGAGTGATGCTTTTGTTATCTCTTCTAAATCATATCCCTATGGCACCACACTAAAACCATGGTTGTTGTCCTTAAAAATGATCTTAATAAATCCTTTGACACTCTAAGATGTAATGGGTTAAACAAAGCTTTAACCCTGATCCCAAATATTCATCAGATGGGTCAATGTCTTCCTCACCAAGATAGCTATCTCCGTCAAAGTAAACAATCTCACTTCGGGATTCTTCAAGCTGGTCTACATGGTGAGACAAGGAGTCCCCCTATCTCCACTACAATTTATCAACACCATGAATATTCTAGATGGGATGCTACAAAATATGGACAAAAATGGCCTTATCAAAATCTACAAGATACCCTGTGAAGATAGCTTCGTCCTTAATATGCTTTTTGCAAATAACATCATGATTTTGTGAAATTTGGTTAATACACCATAAAATATCCTAACTTCACCTTCAAAGTCTCTCCTAGATCACAGGGCTACAAATAAACGCCGACAAATCTAGCTTCCTCCCAATTAGCCTATCTGATATGGAGAGCTTGATTTTTTTAAACATTTTCTATTTCGATCATGAAAGCTTCCTAACAAACTACCCTGTGATACCTCTATCTCCAAAGAATTTGACCAAAAGGGATTGGTTGTCGTTCATTGAGAAATTCAAGAAAACAATTCTCAGCTAGAAGAGTCGAACGTCAGCTCTCACCTCCGCACCTCGCATTACTAAAGTCGACCTGACTCCTCAAACCAACCACCTCTTAGCCTCTCTCAAGCTACCAAAATGTGGCATACAAATAATTTACAAAGTGAGACATTGTTTTCTTTGGAATGACCCAAATCAAGATAAAAACTATCACTAGATGAGCTGGGAAAGCATTTCTATGCCTAGACCAAATAACAGATGGGGTATTCAGAACTTACAAACTTTCAATTGGGTCATGTTGTTGAAAATATAGGTTAGAGCAATGGAGAACCCCCCTCTGAATATTCAATAAAATTGTGAAGGGTTGTTATCATTGGGGTCGCCCTATCCCCATTAATGAACCAACAAACCACTAAGACTCACGTTGCTAGAGTTCAATAAAAAGTGGCTCGATGGTAATTAGGAATATAGCTTCTTGTACAATATTCTCGGGCGAACTTACTAGGCTCTGAACTGATAATATCAATGGAAATCCCCCCTTATCAAAACTTCTCCCCTCATTATGGGATCTGGAGAGAAATAAGAATACAACCTTAGACGATGCTTACAACACTCTCAATGATAGGCAAAATTAGCTTAAGGCCCTCTTTCGAAGAGCCGACGACCCATATCTACAAACTCTCAACCTCTTCCTCAACGATCATCACCCCTTACCATCATATCTAGATCAAATCTCTGTCCTAGGGAGGGACTCACTAAGGTTGACAAAGAACATCTATGACACTCTTATCCTGGTGTATTAGGAAATAAACAAAGTATGAACTTCTGAGAAAAGCCCTTCCATCTTCGAGTATCCCTCTTTCTTTAGTCTATGCGCCATAACAAACTTCATACACAAGAATGTCCCTTAATCCTGAGCATGCCATCTACTAATGTGTGTCCCCTTTGCCTTTCAAATTATGAAACCACAACCCACTTATTTTTAGAGTGTCCTTTCAACCATAAAACCATGAGTATACTTAATATTAAAAATTTCGACAGGAGAGGTTCCGACTACTGGTCGATCATTTGGTCCAAAAGATAGATCGTGGTTAGTTTTATGATCGATCAGTACTAATCGACTAGTAAAGTTGGATGATCGAGCATTCTAAAAATGTGGACCCATTTGTCCTTAAAACAAATCAAAATCTATTCAGAAAATGATGTAGGTCATATAAAACATTAATATATATGTTAAATGTTTGGATTATGGAAATAAACTGATAATCAAGTGAAATGTGTCCAATTTAATTACAGTTGGCTATTGAGTCACAACTCAATGAGCCAAGCTCGAGCTTGACTCGATAAGGGCTTGTGAGCCTCGCTCATTAAACTATTGATTTGAGCCCAAGCCAGAATTTCGGGCTTGATAGTTTATTGATCCAAGCCCGAGTCGAGCCGAGGTCAACTCAATAACTCGATAAGGGGATCGATAAGGGGTTGGGATTGATAACTCGATAAGGGGCTTGATAAGTGCTCGGCTCGATAACTTTATAAAGGCTCGATAAGGGGCTTGGGATCAATAAGGGGCTTTACTTTAGTCCCACATCGGGTAAAGCTGAACTCAGAGGAAGCGAGGAGTCTATATAAGTAGAGGAAGTTCCTGATCTACATGCATATTTTCCTCAACTCGACTCGAGCATTATCGAGCTCGAGTTGTCTCGATAAGAGGCCCAAGCTCACCAAGCCTAAGCCTGAGTCAGCTCAGCTATGCTCGTAGGAGTCTGAGCTCAATCATGAGCCTAGTTGGGCTTATCGAGCTAGAGCCTGAGCTAGGTCCTAGCTCGGCTCGCTGGGCTCGATAACTAGTAATATGTTTAATCTCAGTTTAAAAATAAAGAATGCCAATGAATTCGGTGCGATCCGATGAGGATGAGCTTGAGAATCTTATGTACACCTTCTGATCTAAGTTTCTGCTCTTAAGACCAGCAGTTGAGTTTCCCACTATAGTTCCAGTTTTATGCCATGGTGTCGTACTTTAAGTGGCATGGGTATAGTTTGGAGTTGCATTATTAAGGGAAGGGCATGCATCCTTGGTGCCCTAGGTAGAAGAATAGATGAGCATGATCCTGGACAGTCGTTGGTCAGGGGATATGCTACTTGGCGTATTGGTATGTTCTTTTTCCCGATGTCAGAATTAGTTTACAAATGTGTGGTTACAAGTACTTATGGTTGGTTATCTATGCTTCGCTTCTTCACTTAGCGTTGACACTCATGTATTGGTTGGTGTAGGCCACATTGGTTGGTATTCTGGGTGGAAGCATTAAGCAGGGAGTTCTAGGAGTTGTATTATATTTGAAGGAGAAGGTTCATGATGGTTTCAAGACTATACTTCCATGGGTCGGTTATAGATTAGTGGTGAGGGTTGGCACACAGGTAAAGTTTGTTGTTTGACTTGGAACATAGTAAAGAGTATGGATTGGTTTAGCACACGGTATGGTGTGGACTTATATGATTGAATCAAGAGTTGCTAGTGAACGTGTTGGGAACTTAGTTAGGATGTTGTACTTCATTGCATGCCTATGAAGGCATCCCAACCCTAAGGATACAGGGTCGTAGAGTCATTGTGTGAGGTTTCATGTGAGCCAACACAGACTATCCATGATGCTGGTATCATAAGGGTAAGGATCAAGGATCTAGGTCATCTGGTCAGTTTTAGTGTGCTTTGGTTTTACACGGTTACCTATTTTTGTATACTTTCTAGATAGTCATTTTTCTTGGTTAGTTGTTTTAGCATTGTATTGGGAAACTTTGCTCGTGAGGTACCTACATTCGTGAATCTAGCAGGTTCTCCAGAGTAGTCGCAATGGTGAGCAGCTTGTTGGCTCTTCTTTTGTTGTGGGTGACTTTTACTTTTGGGTATGTACACTTTTCTAGTTTTTGCTATTGTCTTTACTCGTACCCTTTCTGATATATGTGTGTAATATGTGTATGTACATTTCATGTGTGCATGTGTGTGGCATTTTGTGGACATGGTTACATGATGGATGCTAATGGAAAAAGTTTATTGCATTTCTATTATCTTTTATGCTATGTTTCTATTGTGGTTATGTGCTTTGAATGTGACATTGCATTATGTATATTGGACTTGTTAGCAATGTGAGCTCAAGGCGAACCACTTCTGCAATAAATGTTATTGTAATAAATGATTTATCAATAAAAGTTATTGATTGTTTTTTTTCACTCCCTTTCTGAGATTGAATGAATGAATGCACTATAAGGTCCCTCTGTACAATAAGGGTTATGTACCATGGCCAACTTGATAATCATACAGTTGTCGATTCATTGATTGAATCATAGAGGCTGATGCTTGGATGAATATCTAAGGAGTTAGATAGAGGACTTATCAAGTCATCAAATGATTGTCAAGTGATGATCTCCATCCTGAGTAGGAGATGGCAATCCTTTCTCATTAGGCTGATATATGATCGACCTATTGATGCAGGTCCTCAGCATGGGAATAGTGACTCGGAGGTGTCAGATTAGTTTAGTCAATGGGTTGACTTAACGAGATCGAGATAACCAAAGACCTATGTTGAATACTGTCACAGCATAGGCACACATCCTCTGACCAGAGACAGATGTGTTGCTATATGTCTGAGTGTGTACATTTGGCAGACCAATACGTTGATGACCTAACCAAGGTCTATACACTGACAAGCTGGTGTGCATGTAAGGACATATGAATAATAGATCTCTCGAAGGGATCATACAGGTTCACTTGTGAACCGAGAGACATGCTTTGGAAGCATGACATGAATTTGGAAGCATGACATGAATTTGAAGGTAAGATATATGCTTTGTGACAGCATATGATCTATACCAAATCCCAAAAGACCAAGATTGAGAAACTTAGTGATCAAACCCTGAAGGTGACAGTGCAAAAAGTGATCTATATCTTTAGGATGATCATAGGTCTTCCAGTATGCAGGATGTACAGGTGTTGGGAATACCTGAGGGTGATGTGATCATAATCAATTGTATAACCGTGACGCTTCCATTCCGAGGGAGTGATGAAATTGGTTTGGATTTTAGTGACTCCTCTCAGTAGAGAAGTGACATAATCATATTCCATGTACTGGACATTGATCTGAATAAGATTCAGACACAATGAGAAGATTAGGCTTATGGTCTTGATTTAATCAAGCATCTATGGGAGGTCCCTAAGATCTGGATTTGAGATGTGATCTCAATATCCAAGTCACTATACATGGAACAATACAATCGCCCTGTCCTTATCTCCAAGTATCTGCGGAGAAATCACATTATTCTTGAAAGGGTTCAAGACTAATTCCATAGATCTAAGCATTAAGAAATTGATAATTAAATGTGATTTAATTATCTTGATGTATGTGGAAATTATCCAATATATTTAAATGTGATTTAATTATTAGGGATAATAATAATGTGGATAGCAATATCCAAGTATTCATAATATATTATAAATGTGATTTATAATGTATTAGAGAGAACTAATTGTCATTTATATTTGCTTATTAATTATTGATGTGTATTGGATATAGCTTGTGTAATTAATTGAAAATGTAAATTTTATTTTGTTTTGGGTTGTGAATATGATTCACAAATATCCAATGGTAAGATTGCAATATTCTTAAAATTAATTATGTATTATTTTTGAAGAATAAATCATAATAAAAGTTGTTGGAGATTATGGGAGAAATTCATGGAGATATGCAATCTCATGATATTACATGAGATTGCCTCCATCATGAGGACATGGTGGACGGCTACCAATTCCCACAAGGAATGTGGTAGCCGTCCCCCCCTTTCCTTATGGGGAGTAATCTCCATGCTAATCTATCCTTAATTGATTGATATAATTTAGGATTGAATTATATTTGACATGCCAAATATATTTGATTTAAATTAGATTATTAGTTGTTGGCTTTTACCAACAACAATCTTGACCATTGGATTAAACGTAAATCAATCTCATCCATTGATTTTATGTGTCCCATGGATTGAGATCCATGGATCCCAAAACCCTATAAATAGAGAGGCATACCATGCTCTCTAGGTAATACTTTTGAAGCACATCTCTTTCTCTCCTCTTCCCACATGTCAACTCTCTCTCCCTCTCTCCTTGGTGGCCGTCCACCAAACCCTAGAGGAGAAAGCCGTCATCGCCTTCGCCACCGCAGCACCGCTTCGACGTTTCTTCGGATCTCCATCTTCTTTGGAGTGATACGCTCGTGAAGAAGGCGTACGATCTCGTACGATGAGATCAGGAGACCACCGTGCGTGGATCAACTTGTTTGATTGCGAGGATCACGCGACTCATCCCCACGCTCGCAAGCTTCTTCTCTGACGATCGGACTTGAGACAGGAGGTCTCTATTCATAGAGACTCAATCAACCATGCTTCAAGAGGTATTCCTTTGTACTTGTTGTGGTTCTAGATGAAACGATCCGAGAATCGTTATTGGATCATGTGGTTTCATCGCATGAAAAATTTTTAAATTCCGCTGGATAGAACAACTAGTTCAACTAGTCGTTCTTCGTCTTATTCGATACGATGCTCACGCTTCCATGATGCGCTGGAGGATTAAACCATATACTTCATGTGGTATCTGAGCCTTTGGTCGAAGGTTTTGGATACGATCTGCAAACCTAGGACGACTTGGGTTCGTTAAGGTCGCGAATTTTTTTTGTCGCATTTGATTTTCGCACATCTGTTTAGTGAATAAATTCGGCCCTGTTTAAAATTTTTAAAACGAATTAATACTTGGATTTTTTCCCCATTAAATAAGGAAATCATAGGATCTGATTTTACGTAATTTGGATTCCGTTTGCTTGAGATATGGTTGTTTTAATGAACATGTATTCACTGTTGCGGGAACTGCGATCTTAATATGATTAATAAGTTAATTACTGTTTTTATCTGCCTCAAAATGCATGAAATATCACTTAGGTTCTGTCCTAAATTAAATTATCAATCTTTGAAAATTGATTTTGTCTAATTTGGATTTGAATTGATTGAGATATGTTAATTTTAGTAAGTAGGGGTCACTACTGAAATTACAATCCTAATCAAGAACCATGTGATTGTCAATTAATGAAATTAATTGTTAATTTCATGAAATATTTATGGAAAATATTTGAGAAATATTTAATGATGATTATTTCCTTAATTGACTTAGCCTCAACCAATAAATTGATCAGATTTGATCTAGATCATAATTGAAAACACAATCATCAAACTCCTTGCTAGAATAGGATTGGGAATTTGTCTAGCAAATTTCCTTACAATGAAAAATATTTTTATTATTACTATATGGTGTAATTTCGGTTGAAGAACCGATGATCATCTCAAGTATAAAATGATTGACTCGACATTATTTTTTTCCGAGGAGGATATGATGTCTAGTCAGGGATCGTTGGGGTAGCGGGTCGCATTGATTGCGGTCTGTCCCACTCCCGCCGGTACTGGCCATGACAACGGGTAGGGAACGAATGATGCTTGAGAGATCATGATGTATTTTTCTAATTATTAAAATTCGAATTAATACGTACTTTAATATAATACCATATATTCAAGTAAAATCAAATTTGTTGATTAAATTGGATTGAAAATTAATTTAACATGATTAAGTTGATTATATCCAATTAAAAACACTCTATTATGAATAGATGTGTATTTCCCTTGGAAGAATTAATTATGTGAATATTATTCATGATAATTAATTAAAATTTGAATATGAGATGGAGGATCACATAAGTGACATCCATGGTCTCTCGTCAAGGCGAAGGGTTCCGTCGCCAGATATTGTATGTGGGAGATGCCTATCCGAAGTGACAGCTCCTGCATACGATCCATTTGAATCGAGCTCGTCGCTTCTCGAAAGAGTAAGCACGTATGCGTAGTGACCCCAATATCAGGTCCTCATATTATTGAAGCGATATTGGATTGTGCATAGTGAGTTGTATTCCTGTTGATGGTTGGTTCAACTAATGATGTGTCAACATCACCTTAGGGGTGGTGGGCCCGGGTATTAAAGACCGAATTGGGAAATGCAAGTTGGACTTGCAAGGCGGAATGTGTTCCCGCTTCTCTTTATTGTAGTCATAGGTTCTCATATTATTGGGATATGACAAAGATAAAGAGGAGATCCCAGTTCTTGCTTGAGATATAATGGTAAGTATATCTCTTACTTTAAAAAGTGTTTAAGGGATAAACTTTCAAAGTTGACAGAACAAGAATAAATTGATTTAAAATGCCTTAATCAAATATCATAAATATGAATATATGTTCTAATAGAGTGCATTGACGTCCATGAACCCACTAAGCAGGCTTCTGGAGGTCAACCAGTTGACCGGACCGAATTACTCGGATTGGATCCGTAATTTGGAGCTTGTTCTCTCGGCTGAGCACATAAGTTATGTGCTATCAGAAGACAAGCATGAAAGCCCTAAAACGAAGGAAGAAAAGGCATACAATGACAAGTATGATGAAGATCATGTCTTGACAAGATGCTATATCCTAGGTCCTCTCTCCAATGTTCTTCAGAAGCAACATGTGGAGATGAGCACATGCCAGGAAATAATGCAGAATCTGAAAGATATGTTTGATGACATTTACCGCACCCAGTGTTACAACATTATGAAATAACTGCAAGATGCAGGAAGGAACTTCGGTCCGAGAACACGTACTTAAAATGTTTGGATACTGATAAACCGCGAAATCAGCCCTTTAAAAGAGTGTTTTTAGCACTTGGAATTGTCGTAGCAGTCGGGCCGATTCGGGTCATCAAAAGACCATCTCATTTAAATATGTATATAATAGATCAAAATGCGATGGTCGTAATTTTTTTTACTTGGTAAGATACCAAGGTCAAACTCAGGGACACGAGCCTCTCTCGTATTAGTCGGATTTTAGTCTATTTAGCTAAGTGTTGAGTTACAGGCAAAATATGTCAAGGCATGCATGAAGTGAGACAAGGTAACAACAATGCATTAAAATAAACATGCATTTTTTTATCAATTTTTATCATGCAAATAAATGCAAGGAAATGCAATGCAAATAATATGCCCGAAATTATAATTACTTGAGCCATAAAACATGCGAGTCAAACAGAGTTGAATAATGAAGCACTCTAAATTTATAAAGCATCTAGGCATGAGAACCACGTAAATCAGGACACCTAGATAATGAAATAATGCACTACGATTCACAGTGTCAAATCTGAAATTAAAGCATGCCATAAGAAAGACAGCAAGGAGAGCTTCAAAATGGAACTGAAATCATCTCGATCGGACCTATATAGCTCAAGATATGCAAGATCAAAGACAAGGGCATAAATGAAAAGAAAACATGAAATAAACATTGCAGACAGGTCCCTGGGAGGGACTAAAATGAAATTACATAAAAGAACAGAACCCTCTCTGTAAATTACCCCACACGCGCAGGGGACTTTCTGCAAATACTAAAACCCGCGTGGGTTTCAGTGTAAATAACCCCCTGCGCATGTGGTCCGCACGTGACCGAGACCAGTTCGCAAATTGGAGAAGTTCGGAGGGCTTCTCTGCAAATTGCCCAGACGTGCACGTGCCAGGCACGTGCCATCCAGGCTCGGAGTAGGCTCGGACTCGGTAGAGGTTCGATGTTGCTTCGGCTTGGCTTGGCTGAGGCTCGGACTCGGTCGAAGCTGCTGATGGCTCGGCACAGGCTCGGAAGAGGCACGGAGCATCCAAGCCTGGAGGCTCGGACGGGAGGCTCGGTGCGGGCTCAAAGATTGCCACGTGGCCGAATGACGGCCATTGGATCGTGAGGATCCAAAGGCTACCGGTGAAGGCGCTGGTGGACGACGTGGCTGCATGGAGGCCGTCGGATCGAGAGGATCCAACAGCTGCTGATGTCGATGGCGTGGCCCTATCTGAGCCATTGGATGGTCTCTGAGAGAAGACCATACAACGGTCCATGTGTGTTTTCCTCCACCGAAGGCTGGCGGCGGGTTCAGAGCTCCGGCGAAGGAGCTCTTCCTCCACCGCTGGTGTTCTCTCTCTGTAGGCCTCCCCGGAGCTCGTTGTATCTACGTCGATGAAGCTCGGAGCTCAGGGGAGGTGTCAGGCGTTGTGGCTCAGTCCATCGGAGCCCAAATGTCGATGGTGAGTTTGACGAAAAAGCTCCGGCGTACATTCCGATCATTGAAGAGCGAGGCCACCTGCAGGGTTAATTGCGTAGCCGAAGCATACGGTGCAAAGTGTTGGTGCGAGGTGAGGTGAAGTGGAAGCTCATAGTGCGGAGAAGCCGGGAGCTCAGAGCTCCTCCACCGTGGGTGGTGGAGGAAGTGGGCCGGAGATGGTCAGAGGCGAAGAAGGAGGGTTTGGGGTGATCAGAGAACGTCGTGTGGAAGGGTGGAGTGTGGCGGAGCTCGGAGAGTGATCAGTGGAGCAGGGGGGTGCATGTAAACATCCAATAAATTAAGCAAAAACAAAGAGGAGAGTTCGAGAACCTTACCTAGTCGGAGATGGATGAAGTGGCCTGGGCTTGAGCTCCGAGAGGAGCTCGGGGTCTTCGCACGTGCCGGGCGGCCGTCCCAGCGAGCTCGGCGGGGCCTTAGCCATCGCAGCTCCGCCTTGATCAGCGGAGGGTCGACACCGGGGAGGAAGGGTCTTCATCGCTCAATCGCACCGCCTCCCCCTGTCACAGGGAGGCGGAGGAGGGATGCGCCCTCTCCCGCGTAAAGGTGGACCAGGGCGAACGGAGGGGGGAGCGGTGTATTTGAAGGCTGGATCGGCGGTTACTGTGGTGGAAGGCGTGGGTTTCGAGGCAGATGTGGGGCGACTGGGATGACGACGGTGTCGTGGGATGATGCGCGAGGAAGAAGGATGATGGGGGACTGTCGTGGGGAAGTTGGCGATGTGCGAGGTTGTCGGAGATGATGGGGAAAATAGGTAGGGTGGACGGGTTGCGCGAGGTGGAGAACGTGGGAAGAGAGGGGGGTCTGGAGGTTGACGACGGTCATCTGACCGTTAGATCTGGAGATCCAACGGTGGGGAGCGTTGCGTGAACGAGTGGCGTGGATTAAATCTGCGACGATGCGATCAACGGGCCATGAAGCCGCCACGTGTCGTGATAAGTGACCGACGCTTAAGGACAGTGATGATGCAGAGAAGGTGAGGATCGAATGGTTGGCGAAGCTAGCGGCTGTGATGGAAGATCGGGGCGTGATCGGAAGGCACCAGTCGCGCCACGTGGCAAGCTCTTGTGAGGCGCTAACATGCGGTGCAGATTAAGGGCGGGAGATGATCGGACGACAGGGAAAAGAAGCGGGTCGTGGAGAGCTTAGTGCCGTTGGATCTCAAGAGGAGATCTGACGGCTGAGGGCGCGAGCGAATAAGACAAGGCGGGCGGGCCACGTGGCTCACCCAGAATGGGCCACGTGGCCCAATGAGATTATTGGGAGAGGAAAGTGGATTTTTGAGGGGTTAGGAGGCCGAATTTGAGAAAACTCAAAACATGAAAGTTGTAGATCTTGATGAGATCTACAAGTTTCATGTTGACCAAAACTGGAAAAGAAGTCATCTGTAGACTCGAAAGATTTTGGAGGGTATTTTTAAGGTTAAAAATACCACGAAATTTAGTTTTGTCATTTTTTTGTGGTTTTTAATTTTTAAGAACTCTAATAATTACATGAAATTATCTGGATTTTATTGACACCAAGCTTAAGCAAGGGGGTTAATAATAGAAAATAAAGATGATGAAATCGAGTTTCATCACCCCCTATAAACTATGCTCCGACGGGGTGGCGGTGTGGCGGCGGGGCCGCGCGCAGGCAGGCGGAGGGGAGCGCCGACGGAGGGGGGGGACCCAACGGCTGGAGTTGGAAGTGGGGGAGGCTGGGGCCCGCGCGCGCGGGGCGGCGACGCCGCTGCAGCGCGGTGGAGCCGCGGATGGCTGAGGATGGGGGGGATGGCGTGCGGCGTCGCTTCCCGTGGATGGCGGGGCGGCGGCCACTGGCCGCTGTCTCGTGTGTTTTTTTTTTGTTTTTTTTTATTTTTTCCTTTTTTTTGTTGTAATAAAAGATTTTTTTAATTTTTTTATATTTTTAATTTTCTTTAAAACAGGAAATATGTACACAAAAAGGGGAAGATGATGATGAGGGTGTGAAGATGTAATAAAATGATGATGGGTGCAGTAATGTGATAAAAAATGAGAAAATAATAACGGTGATAAAATGAAGGGAAAACTTACCTACGATGAACTCGATCGCCTATGATGTGCCTTCGAAAGCACGGTCTTCGCTCGAATCGTCGGCGTGCGATGAGCTCGAGCAACGCACGGATGTAGTTGCGATGTTGGCCGAAAAGCCAACGGATCTCACCGGAGAGAGGGCCGTCGTCGCTCGACCGCGGTTGCGTCGCTGTCATCGATTCAACTCAGGGAACTAGGCTCTCCTCACATAAATATGGATCAAAGGCAAAAATGAGGAGAATGCCATGTATATAAAGAAGAAAAAAAATGGAAGTTAGAATTAAGATGGAGTGGGATGGAGGTTAATAAAATGGTGGAGTTGAATTAGAAGTTAGAAAATATGGTGGAGTAATGGAGTTGAATTGGTGGTTATTGTAGAGAATGTAAAATAAAATAAATAAATAAAATAAAGTTGTCTACTTTAATTACAATAGAATAAAAAAGAATAAAATAGATAGTGGAGAATTTACAAGGGAAGACAAACAACATGTACACATTTTTTTTACTTTTCTAATATGTAATTTTTTTGTCTTTTTAATAAGATATATTTACAACGAAAAAATATAATAAAATAGGATAATTAAAATATAACACAAGTTTGATTTTTTTGTATTTTTAGTAATTAAGAAAGGTAAAATAAAAAATGAAGAAAGAATGAATATATACATAATGTACAATGTACATCTAGGTCCCAAAACCCAACTTTTGCAAATGAGCTCCTATTTTAATGAAACCACTTCAGTTGATAGATAATTTTCTAAATTGAACTTTAAAAGTGAGTTTGGTGAATTTGGAGTTCATATGGAGCGGAAATTTAGCATGGAAGTTGGACTTTACGGCTTTTTCTCTTTGAATCTAAGCGCATTTATTTGAGGTAAAATTTGTTTTGTATTTTTGTATTTTTATATGCATTTTTATAAACAAGTTAGAGAAAGAATTAGGCAAAAAGGAGTTGAAATGAAATTATTAAAAATACATGAAGTTTTGGGCTATTTACAAGTATAAAACTCCATTATTTTTGCGGCTTTTTATTATTAATTCATTTTGTACAATCTTATATACACTAATTAGTGTATTTTATTTACAAGAGTCATTTTATTAATTTATGGATTTTATGGACATTTATTTGGGATTTTACTTAGGGATTTTGCTAAGATGAAGATATTAAGATGATGAATCGTGGATTCATCAGATACTTGTCTGAGCTGGAGACTCTTAGGGTAAATATGGATGCAGATATGTAAGTTGACTTCATTTTGTTGTCTTTTCCCAAGTCATTCAATAATTTTGTGGTTTCATTTCACATGAACAAGTTGGAACTGTCGAATGCTGGACTTCTTGCTGCATTAAAGTCTGCAGAAGACGTAATGAAGAAAGATGGTCCCGCTGACAGTGCAATGGTTGCATAGGTTAGAGGGAAGCGCGGTTGGAAGCAAGGTTCTCGGAAGGGCCCGGCTGATGACTGGGATCTTCCATCGGTCTAGAGCAATCCGCACAAGGCAGGATCACAATGTCGCTGAGGCGACCGACAAAAGATCCCAAGATCGATCAACAATTAACCCACAATAAATATATGCAATGAATATCCAAAAATGTGGAGTTAAAATTTATTATAACTCTACATGCAAATGTCTATAGGTGTAAGTACAGGTAGAGGTCGAACACTGGGAGGCGAATGGTTGTATGTAATGTATCATTCAATTATTCAATCATTGGTTCATGTCCTTTTATTGTTTTAGTGGGTTTTGGGTTTTGTAATTTTTTTATATTTTTGTTTTTATAATTTTTATTTTGTTTTTATATTTTATATTTTTTATATTACTTTTTTTATTATTATTTAAATATAAATATATGTATATGATATATATAAAGAGATATATATATAAGAAGAGAGAGAGGAGTAATATAATATATATATATATATATATATATATAAATATAAAAACTTAGGAAATATTTCAAATAAGGTGCACCTTTCCTGGATGCATGGAAAGCCACGTCAATTTAAGCATTTATTCTATTTATTTTACACATTCTAACTCCATAAATTTAATATTAAATATTAATATAATATGTATATCATTAAAAATTTATGAAAATATTACTATATTTGACATTAAAAGTTTGTTACAATATGGATGATATATTTTACATAACTGTATAATCGTCAGTATTTTACAATATGTAGTTTAAATTTACAAAAGTGTTACGTAATTTACAAATTTGGTAGTGGCTTTCTGAATTTCAGGAAAGACCCACCTCATTAGAAGGGCCCCCTAAAAACTTAATATATATATATGTATATATATATATGAATTTTTATGCTTTTTAGTATTTTTCTATTTTTTTTATTTTCCATTTATATTTATAATTTTTATATATTTTTAAATTCAAAAATGTCCACAATATTGGACTAAATAAATAGCCGTGTATAATTTGGGTTTTTTTAAAAATATAAAATAAACTCCAAAATTACCCAAATTAATTTTAATATATTAATAATAATTTATAGATAATTATAAAAAATAAAATTATATTTTTGGGGTTTTTTTAAGGATTTTTCTATTTTTTTGTTGGATTTTGGAGCTTTCTAATTTTTTTAATTTTCTTTTTCATATTTTTAGGGTTTTGCAATTTCTGGACTCAATATATATCCATAATTATCCCATATATATATTTTTTGGAATTTTTCAAAAACATTTTCTAATTTTTTCTGTATTTTTCAATTTAAACAGTACAAAATAGGCTTCTATTTCATTTTTAATAATTAGGCAAAATGCGAAAAAATGCAAAATAAAATGTGGCGTGGAAGAGCATGGCATAAAACATCTACCCTAATTTTTGTTCATTTTTAGAAGCCACTTAGACATTTTTACTAAATGGGTAAAAGACACAAAAATAATTAAGCCTGGCAGGGGCATTTTTGCAAATATAATAAATTCCAGGGACACAGGTGCAAAAATACAATAGAAATAAACATTTATTTTAATTTTTAGAACTATTTCACAATAAACAAAAACCGCCAGGGCTTACATGCAAAATTTCACGCGCCTCACGTGGGACTGCACGTGAGGCGCGGAAGGACCTAAACGTAATTTCAAGAAACACAGGGGTCCTACAGAAAAATTTACAATTATTTTAAAACGTGCAAATTTATTTACAGCATTAAATATTAAATACAAAAAAGGTGGGGGCTGGATATGCAAATTACCCCCAATAGGCGTTGAATCGAACGGCTGGTCTTCATCACTAATCCACGTGGCGCCTCCACGTGCGCCGATGACGGTTCGCTGCTGGATGGCTGAGATTAGATCAGCCAAGCTGATCTGACGGTCGATGCAGAGCTCCATCCAACGGTGCTGATCTCATCTGGGGCCTTCGTCTTCATCCAACGGTAGAGAGCATACGTGCAAGAACAGGGAAGAACACCCGCCGGGGCGAGCCTCTTCCGACCCGATCTCGCTCTCCCACCGATGATCACTGCTCCTAAAGGTCCCAATCGCTTCCTGGAAGGTGGCTTGGTCTGCTGGAGGTGTTGGATCGACCGGAGGCACCCTGGATCGCCGCTACGAGCTCGAAGAAGGATAGCAGCTCCATGTACCTCCGCCTGCATGTAACTTGACTCCTGGTGCGCTTTGGGCCACCTAACCTGCACAGGAAGGTAGAGGGGCTCGAGGCCGTCACCCTCGACCCGGGGTTTGAAGCTGAAAGCATAGGGGTGATGATGGGCGAGGAAGCTCCGGCGAAGGGTGGTGGAGGAGCTTCGTTTCGCGGAGCCAGGAAGGTTCCGGTCGATAGGAGGTGACTGGAAGGTGGAGACGGCGATAGGGATGGAAATGGAGGCGAAATGGTGGCGAGGCACAGTCGAAAACACGGTGAAAAGCTCGCCGGAGCAGAGCTCCGGCGAGCTACAAAGTCACTAAATTACACTAAACTAATAAACGAAACCTAAAACTAATTGCTGGAATGAAATGCTAGAATCGAAATCTACCTAGAAATATAAAAAGCGCAGCTCTTATACCTGGGGGCCGCCAGGGAGCAGGGTGGCCGCCGGAGCGCCACCGCGACAAAATTGCCCTCCGCCATGGCTGAATCGAGGTGATGGGAAGCGCCTCCTGTGACGAGGGCTCCACCAGGAGCGGATTCAAGCTCAAAGAAGGGGGTGAAATTGGCCAAATTCGGCCAAGGAGGAGGGATGAGTTATTTATATACATTCCAAGGGACCCCCAAGGACCGGCGATTATTGAAGAATCGGGGCTATGTACAAGGGTTCCAAGATCTCGGCGGGAATCAAGGATAATCAGGGAACAAAATCCGTGAAGTGATTGTTGTCGATGGGGCGATAGATCGAGCGGAAAAGAGGCAAGAAATCAGGGGAAAAGATGGTTCACGTCAAGTCATGCGGCTGGAGGTCAAGTTGACCGGGATCAACTCGCGGAAGGATCTGGTTGGTCCACCTCAGCCGTTAAACGCCAAAACAGGGGACCTTATTATAAATTGATTTATTTAGCTGAGTTAATGATTTTATTAATTTTTGCTTATAAAATAAAAAATGTGTATTATTTCATGTAGTATTTATTTATAATTTTTATTGAATTTTTCGAGGTGTTTTATTATAGTTTTATTTGAATAATGTGTATATGTATGTATTTATATGTATTTTATATTTAATTTATTTATTTTCTTTTATTATTTTATTGGCTTATTTTATAAATTTATAACTTATTTTTATGAGTATAAATATATTTTTATTTGATTTTTATGAATTTATTTCTATTTTTAAATAAATGTGTTTGTGTATATGTAGGTATACTTATAGGTATTTTACCTATATATTATATACATTTTATTTATTTAATGAATTTTATTTGTTTTTATTTTGGATTTGTATTTTTAATAATTTATATATAATATATACATTATTATAAAAATATAAAAGAATAAAGAATAAAAGAATAAAAATCCCTTTAATTTATGTACATATAGGTAGCATAAGTATTTTGCCTAGGTGTTACCTAGGCTTATTTCATTTTACAAATTCTTTTTAGTTTTCTTTTAAATTTAATATGTACATGTATTGTATACATTATTTACAAAATTCTAAAAATATGAATTTATAAAAATAATGAATATTGAATAAAATGAATATTTTAATCAGGTATTATGTACAAGAAGGGCTAAAAACCTAACTTCCATAGATGGACTCCAAAAATCATGAAACCAATTTTATAAAATAGTTCTTGGAATGCTATTTACAATTAAAGGTGAGTTTGGGTGATTTGGAGTTTTTATTTGCAAGATATGGGTCTGTGAAGTTGAGATTTTGGCTTTTTATTCTGTGTATAAAATGTACACTGAGTATTATTTTTGTACAAACTGATTTTGTATTTTTATTTACATTATTATCTACAACCTTTTTGTACAAAGTTTCTCTATTTGATGAATAAATAATTATATACAAAATAGGTGTCAAAAATGCATGAATAAATGAATAAATAAATGAGGTATTTATTGTACGATTGGCCCTTATCTCCCCCTACTTTATTCCTTGTCGACCAATTCCATGCTGGCCTTGGTCTCGGGGTTAGGGTCATAAAATATTTGCAATATTTTATTTCTTTTTCTTTTCTTCTCTTTATTCTATAATTTTGGCATTAAAAACCTTATTTTCTGTATAATTAATACAATAAAGAATGGTTGCTATTATGTACAATTTGATGCTATTTACATGCATTTGCTGGGGTTTTTAAGGCCAAAATGATAGAATAAAGGTGATGAAATGGAGATTCATCACCCCCCTATACTTGCCTTTGCTAGTCCCTAGCAAATACTTATGCAATAAGTACAAAAGAACAAAGAATAAGAAGAAAAGAAAAAGCAAAAATAAAGAATTTAAAGAATAAATGGAATTGAGCCTAATTATAAAACTTTTTTTTGAGAAGACCTAATTATAAAACTTATCTTTACAAAATCAAAGTTTGTGTGAAAATGTGTGTGGAACCTAGTAGGGAACCAAATTTAAAACACAACAGCCTCTGAGAGTCACAGAACTCGGTTCAAATCACCTCAATAGCCAGGTCAGAACTATCCTACATCATACGCAAACCCTTATGACTATGAAGCTGACTTGTACAGTGTAAGTGATGGTGGCTCTCCCCACTGAAATGACAAAGGGACTGACTTATCCAGATTGACAACCCAATGATTCCCTAATCCAACAGCTCTTTCCTCGAGGAGCAGGGTATTCCCTTCTAAGTTCAAGTGGCATCCAACTCAAGAGGAGGAGGTAGAGAAAAGAATGGACGGTAGCCAGTGTAGCTACCTATCCTGGGTTGCAAGACCAGTGTAGTCATGTCATCCAGCTGCAGGCTCTCATGGTATAACTTTGATGCTCAAGCTTGCTTATTTTCTATACAACATACTTTGCAGGCATTTTATTTTTCTACAGGCCTGACCATTTTTTTTTCAAACATACTATTTACAGCAGCATTTACATAAGGACTTTTTCCTCTTGAGCCAGAAGACTATCCCTCTTTTGAAGCTTTATCGCAACCCACAGTCTCCTGTCGTTAGACCTCATGGCTACTAGACCAGGTTGGGGTGCACTTCCCTCCCTAGACGAGGACGAATGTTTCCACCCGTGTACGTCTCATACTGGCAAATCCAACCCTCTCACCACTCCAACTGAGTTGAGCCAAGTGAAAGGTGCAAGTGTCCAAGTTAGGTCACGGTCAACAAGAGTCATACGTGTGTTTTGAAAAGTTCTAGTTAGTCCACTGAGGTGACTTGAACCCAGCCCTGATTTCTCAAAGAATTAAGTCTGGATAGACCTGAAGTACCTTAAACCTAGTTCTCGTAAGGTTCCAGTGCAGTTAGGTGCAGTAAGGTCCAACCAAGCTCCAATCTTCGACCTTATTAGACTAGTTCAATTATCAAGCTCAATGAAAAAATATGAATGCAATGCAAATGCTATTTACAAATATGCAAAGAATAATGCAATTTTTCCAAGAATTTTGAAAACAAAAGAGATAAATTTTTACACAAAGAATTTTTGCAAATAAAATAATATTGGGCACTCAAAATATAAAATAGGTACAGCTATTTACACGGGTGTGCCGCTTTATTTTAAAGAATGTTTAAAGAATTTATAATTTAGTTTTTATTTATAGGTATATATGTACACTTATTAAAGAATTGTGCTTATTTTTATTTATAATTATATATTTAGTTTTTATTATATGTGACTATTCCTCAAACTTATTTGACACAAATTTTTCAAACAATTTTTGAAAACTATAGTCCAAAATAATTTTTACAAATATTATTACAAACATGTACACACATTTGAAAATCATTTTGCAAAGGTTTTTCAAAACATTATATATAGATTTTTCAAAATATTTTTGCAACCATTTTTCAAACCATTTGCAAATCGTTTTTCAAACATTTTATTTCACACAAAGAAAAGAAATTTTTACAAACCACACATTTTTACACAGGTTGAAAACATGTAACAAAATATTTTCCAAATAGTTTTCAATAAATGTTCACGAAGATTTTCAAACTATTTTTCAAAAATTTTGCAAAAAACATTTTCACCTGATTTATTAATCAGTATATACAAAAAGAATTTGAGGAATAACCACATCTTTTTAAGGATTTTAATGAATTTTAAAGGATTATTAGCCATATTATTAAGAGAATACGAAAGGACGAGTTATGGCTAAAGTATATACATAGTATATACGACCCCCCTATACTTAGCTTGACCTATGTCCTCATAGATCGGAAAGAAAAGAGAGAAGACATAACTCGTACTGAGTATAGACAAGTCTAAAGAATATATAAAGAAGAGATGAAACAAATAGAAGTTGACCATCCCCCCTATACTTAGGATCAAGTAATCCTAAGTATAGCAGACTGTACACAAAGTAGGGAGGGTCAAGGGTGGGAATAAATAGATGAAAGAATTAACAAATCAGGGGTGCACCCCCCTATACTTAGGACAAAGTACGTCCTTAGTACAGAAAACTGACACAAAGGGGCGACACCTTTTATTTAGATACAAAATATAGAAAAGGAAAAGAAGAAAAGAAGAAAATAAGAGATATATACCGATTGATGAAAAGATCGTGTAGAATATACGCATCACTCCCCCTATACTTAGGGTGAGATATCCCTAAGTATAGGCAAGAACAGGAGTGACGAAAATGTGCAAGGAAAGAACAACTCGGTGTGTGCCCCCCTATACTTAGGACAAGGCATGTCCTAAGTGTAGACACAAGATGTGGCGGTAGATCTGGGGCACACATAACATACGGGAGAAAGAAGGAATAGACAAACACATATATACAAATGGTGAAGTACAGGACGGTATCTGACAAGTAACTACCGTACTCCCGTCGTCGTCTCCCTGTGAGAACGATGACGCAGTCAGAAGGTGAAAAGAGACCCTGATATACAGTCAGGTGGGTGTCGGCTACCGGGGGTAATCAAATCAGAAAGTAACGCAGGGACTGGTAGCGTGAAGCAGTCAATCGGCTCATACGGTCAACATGAGGGAATATAGCCGATACCGTAAGACCGGGAGGAAGAAAGAACAGTACAAACTCCTCTAGTCAATCAGAGTCTCAGATAGATCGGAAATAAGGCATATGAGACTGTGTGATGCACGGTGATGATATAATCTGAAAGTCACAAGAATATACCGAGCAACACAATATATGGCTCACTCTTGCGAGGGTCCTCAAGGTAAGCAGAATCAGAGAATAATCAGAAGACTCGGCTCCGTGCTCCAACAGAAAGGAGACACCACCAGGGATGAAGCCGAGTTCATAGAAAATGATGTACTCTCCCGCAGATAACCCTCGGGGAGTAGTACATGCTCGTCAATGAATAATTAGAACTGAAGCTCACCCTTTCGAGGGTTGTCAAGGAGAGCAGTCTCAAAGGAGCTTGATCCATCAGACGGATCATAGAAACGGTCTCGGTAGGCGACAGATCGGCTACCAGCAGAAGAGACCGTAAAATCAAGAAAGTGTGGCAGCGTCCCGCAAATAACCCTTAGGGAGCGGGCTGCCAACTAGTCATGGAAATAGCAGATACCAGAAGCTCAACCTTGCGAGGACCATCAAGGCGAGCAGACTCAAAGGAGTCTAATCAGATAGATCCCATGATCCGCAGATCGGATACGCAACTCAAGATCGGACCAAAAATCAGATATATCAGACGACTCGATTCCGTGCTCCGCAGATCGGAGACACAGTCAGAAGTGGGAACCGAGCGTAAAGAGAGTGTCGCAGCCTCTCGTAGATAGTCCTCGGAGAGCACTGTGAACTAAGCAAAGAATAGTCAGAACATGTCTCTACCTTGCGAGGGTTGTCAAGGAGAGCGGGCTCAAAGGAGCCGGATCCATCAGACGGATCCACATCATGGTCTCAGTAGTCGACAAGGCGGCTACCAACAGAAGAGACCAATCGGATCTGAAATATGTCATAGTCTCCCGCAGATAACCCTCGGGGAGCTATGAACTAGGCATGGAATAATCAGAAAAGTGGAGCTCTGCCTTGCGAGGTCCGTCAAGGAGAGCAGACTCAGATGAGTCTAATACATTGGCCTTGTGTACTGACAGGTCAAGTGCACAATAACAGGGAGAAGCCAGTCGAGCATATCATCTGACTCGGTTCCAGGTCCCATCACAATGGCGACCCAAGCAGTGAATGGAACCGCAGTCCTAGAAATTGTCGCATTCTCCCGCAGATAGTCCTCAGGGAGAAATGCGAGCTAGATCAATGTGGTTCATTGGAATGCTAGCAAGTCATCTCAGGTCCTCAAAAGCAATAAATCACTCAATCATCCGGAGGGCATAAGATCATGCAATGGAGCAAATAATCATGTCAGTCACCAAACATCCCTTGGATCAATCCAATCTGCTGAGATGGCACGAAAAATAGTCAGGAATCCTCTGAGTGCCAGGGTGGATTTGAGAGTCAGGAGATCAAGGATGGGTCAAATAGGACGATGAGAGATCATGCAGGATCCGCACACCTCATCAGGAAGTCCAAATTAGAATAATCAATCAATCCTCAAAATCAAGATGGGTGGAACCTCAAGAAAGATAGATCAATCAATACTTATGAAGTCTTCATCGAATTATCGCATCATACCACATCCTCCATCCGGTGTGCGAGAACTAAAATTCCTCAATAATGCATCACACCTATGCTCTATGCATCAGCAAAAATCCTCAATAAGCTCGTATGCACGTATCAAAGACACATCACATCAATCTCAGCAACCTCAACATCATAGGCCCGACTTACAAATAATTTCTATAAATAATCCTCGATGCGGGCCTCATCATTATGCACAACATTCCCAGTTAAAGGGAAAGATGATACGGGGGACACGAGGAATATGGATAAGAAGGGTACACAAAGGGAAGTGGAGAAGCTGATTGAGCGGGCGTGCCAATATCATGGGTGGTAGAAGAGTGATACAGAGGGTACGAGGAGGGCGGGCGAGAAGATCGGGACATAGACAAAATTGGGTGTTCCATACAGGGCGGGAACACCGTCAAAATTGTGGTTCAAGGAGACTGCTCTCCCTGAACCGGAGAATGATGATGGTACCGAGAATACGAGGAGAGTGATAAAGAAGAGGGAAACAAAGGACTTGGCGAAGAATGATTGAGCTCAAGCGCCAATATCATGACTCGATGCAACATGAAGAGATATATGTATAAGATGGGTAGAGAGACTCAAAGATGAAAAAAAATGCATGACTCACACGGGCGGGACTGACTACTTTAGTAATGAATGAAAAACACAATGGACTCCAAGTCACAATCAAGACACAAGGCAAACCCCCAATTCACCTACTCAACACAGTGAAGACCATCAGGTGACGGTCATTTATCTTTTCGATTTTAGAGTTAGGTGAGAACCACAAAAATTATACAATCACTTAGGAGGCTGGATGGGATTTGGGCTCTACTCCTTAGTGTGTACGTGAGCAAAAACGCATCCAATGAGGGGGTTGCTCTCCCCAAGACAAGGAATCCATTACGTTTTATTTTTAAGTCCAATAGAGTTAGCAGTCCTGATTTTATTTAAGTTATCACTTTTTTGGGTATTTTCAATGCACGTGCCTATCGAGGTTCCAATTTCCATTAAGCATCCTAGGTTGGCAAAATCAGAGGGAGAAGATCGGAAAAGCCATGCAAGTCAGAAATCGATGATGCATGCTAAGTAAGAAGACTTACAGTGCCTCCCAGCTCTCTCCATGCGGGATGCAAAACAGAATTTGAAAGCTATGCTACATGCAAATGCAAACCGAAGAAATCGCCCTAGGTACAGAAATTGCTATTATCGTGAAGCACCACAAGTCGCTCATTCTTCTCTAACCTCAAAAAGTCCGGTCTTGGCTCACCCCTCCTCTGTGCTCAACACACTTGAGCTTAGGAGAAAGCGCTTTGCGGGGCTCGTTGTGGCACAAAGGCTAAGAGACAAATGAACAGCTGTTTAGAGTTTGATCTAGGTCCAAAGCGAACTATAGGTACATGCAAATATTAGGGTGTTTGGACCTAACTCTACGAGCAAGCAACTCCTAATTCTAAGGCTCATTCACACACAAAGTAATAAAAATAAAATAAAAAAATAAAATAAAAGAAAAGCGTCAAAAATCATCGAGGCCCCCAAGGGAACAATCCCTCGGGCCCTAGACCTCGGGAGTCTTCGTGTACCTGTGAGAGTCTTGTATTATTACATGTTTCTAAGTGTCACTCTCTCACATGAATATACATAATAAAATAAAATAAAATGCATAAAAATAGAGACTGTCTTCAAAAATTCTCCTTCGTGTGTCATGGATGCTCTCTCTTGTTGGCTTGGCAAAGAAGAGCCAACTCCACCTCGCTTGGGTGCTTAGGTCCTCCTAGGAGGTCCTCCTTCGCTCGGCGGTCCCTCGCATCACAGACAAAGAAAGGAGATGGTCAGAACAATCAATCAAATAGTGCTAAATAAAAATAAAAATCACACAAATAAATAAATGAAGGACATGAGCAAACAATTGAATAAATAGACAAATACGCTTACAAAATCATACAAAATCCGTTGCCTACCCGGCAACGGTGCCATTTGATGACTAGGATCTTCCATCGGTCTAGAGCAATCCGCACAAGGCGGGATCACAATGTCGCTGAGGCGACCGATAAAAGATCCCAAGATCGATCAACAATTAACCCACAATAAATATATGCAATGAATATCCAAAAATGTGGAGTTAAAATTTATTATAACTCTACATGCAAATGTGTATAGGTGTAAGTACAGGTATAGGTCGAACACTGGGAGGCGAATGGTTGTATGTAATGTATCATTCAATTATTCAATCATTGGTTCATGTCCTTTTATTGTTTTAGTGGGTTTTGGGTTTTGTAATTTTTTTATATTTTTGTTTTTATAATTTTTATTTTGTTTTTATATTTTATATTTTTTTTTATTATTTTTTTATTATTATTTAAATATAAATATATGTATATGATATATATAAAGAGATATATATATATAAGAAGAGAGAGAGGAGTAGTATAATATATATATATGTAAATATAAAAACTTAATATATATATATATATGAATTTTTATGCTTTTTAGTATTTTTCTATTTTTTTATTTTCCATTTATATTTATAATTTTTATGTATGTTTAAATTCAAAAATGTCCACAATATTGGACTAAATAAATAACCGTGTATAATTTGGTTTTTTAAAAAATATAAAATAAACTCCAAAATTACCCAAATTAATTTTAATATATTAATAATAATATATAGATAATTATAAAAGATAAAATTATATTTTTGGGGTTTTTTTAAGGATTTTTCTATTTTTTTGTTGGATTTTGGAGCTTTCTGATTTTTTTAATTTTCTTTTTCATATTTTTAGGGTTTTGCAATTTCTGGACTCAATATATATATATAATTATCCCATATATAATTTTTTTGGAATTTTTCAAAAACATTTTCTAATTTTTTTTGTATTTTTCAATTTAAACAGTACAAAATAGGCTTCTATTTCATTTTTAATAATTAGGCAAAATGCGAAAAAATGAAAAATAAAATGTGGCGTGGAAGAGCATGGCATAAAACATCTACCCTAATTTTTGTTCATTTTTAGAAGCCACTTAGACATTTTTACTAAATGGGTAAAAGACACAAAAATAATTAAGCCTAACTAGGGCATTTTTGCAAATATAATAAATTCCAGGGATACATGTGCAAAAATACAATAGAATAAACATTTATTTTAATTTTTAGAACTATTTCACAATAAACAAAAACCGCCAGGGCTTACATGCAAAATTTCACGCGCCTCACGTGGGACTGCACGTGAGGCGCGGAAGGACCTAAACGCAATTTCAAGAAACACAGGGGTCCTACTGCAAAATTTACAATTATTTTAAAACGTGCAAATTTATTTGCAGCATTAAATATTAAATACAAAAAAGGCGGGGGCTGGATATGCAAATTACCCCCAATAGGCGCTGAATCGAACGACTGGTCTTCATCACTAATCCATGTGGCGCCTCCACGTGCGCCGATGACGGTTCGCTGCTGGATGGCTGAGATTAGATCAGCCAAGCTGATCTGATGGTCGATGCAGAGCTCCATTTAACGGTGCTGATCTCATCTGGGGCCTTCGTCTTCATCCAACGGCAGAGAGCATACGTGCAAGAATAGGGAAGAACACCCGTCGGGGCGAGCCTCTTCCGACCCGATCTCGCTCTCCCACCAATCATCGTTGCTCCTGAAGGTCCCAATCGCTTCCTGGAAGGTGGCTTGGTCTGCTGGAGGTGTTGGATCGACCGGAGGCACCCTCGATTGCCGCCACGAGCTCGAAGAAGGATAGCAGCTCCAGGTATTGCCGCCTGCTTGTAACTCGACTCCTGGTGCGCTTTGGGGCACCTAACCTGCACAGGAAGGTAGAGGGGCTCGAGGGCGTCACCCTCGACCCGGGGTTTGAAGCTGAAAGCACAGGGGTGATGATGGGCGGGGAAGCTCCGGCGAAGGGTGGTGGAGGAGCTTCGTTTCGCGGAGCCAGGAAGGTTTCGGTTGATAGGAAGTGACTGGAAGGTGGAGACGGCGATAGGGAAGGAAATGGAGGCGAAATGGTGGCGAGGAACAGTCGGAAACACGGTGAAAAGCTCGCCGGAGTAGAGCTCCGGCGAGCTACGAAGTCACTAAATTACGCTAAACTAATAAACGAAACCTAAAACTAATTGCAGGAAAGAAATGCTAGAATCGAAATCTACCTAGAAATATAAAAAGCGCAGCTCTTATACCTGGGGGCCGCCAGGGAGCAGGGTGGCCGCCGGAGCGCCACCGCGACAAAATTGCCCTCCGCCATGGCTGAATCGAGGTGATGGGAAGCGCCTCCTGTCACGAGGGCTCCACCAGGAGCTGAATCAAATTCAAAGAAGGGGGTGAAATTGGCCAAATTCGGCCAAGGAGGAGGGATGAGTTATTTATATACATTCCAAGGGACCCCCAAGGACCGGCGATTATTGAAGAATCGGGGCTATGTACAAGGGTTCCAAGATCTCGGCGGGAATCAAGGATAATCAGGGAACAAAATCCGTGAAGTGATTGTTGTCGATGGGGCGATAGATCGAGCGGAAAAAAGGCAAGAAATCGGGGGAAAAGATGGTTCACGTCAAGTCAGGCGGCTTGAGGTCAAGTTGACCGGGGACAACTCGCGGAGGGATCTGGTTGGTCCACCTCAGCCGCTGAACGCCAAAACAGGGAACCTTATTATAAATGTATTTATTTAGCTGAGTAAATGATTTTATTAATTTTTGCTTATAAAATAAAAAATGTGTATTATTTCATGTAGTATTTATTTATGATTTTTATTGAATTTTTCGAGGTGTTTTATTATAGTTTTATTTGAATAATGTGTATATGTATGTAATTACATGTATTTTATTTTTAATTAATTGATTTTCTTTTAATATTTTATTGGCTTATTTTATAAATTTATAACTTATTTTTACGAGTATAAATATATTTTTATTTGATTTTTATGAATTTATTTATATTTTTAAATAAATGTGTTTGTGTATATGTAGGTATACTTATAGGTATTTTACCTATATATTATATACATTTTATTTATTTAATGAATTTTATTTGTTTTTATTTTGGATTTGTATTTTTAATAATTTATATATAATATATACATTATTATAAAAATATAACAGAATAAAGAATAAAAGAATAAAAATCCCTTTTATTTATGTACATATAGGTAGCATAGGTATTTTGCCTAGGTGTTACCTAGGCTTATTTTATTTCACAAATTCTTTTTAGTTTTCTTTTAACTTTAATATGTACATGTATTGTATACATTATTTACAAAATTCTAAAAATATGAATTTATAAAAATAATGAATATTGAATAAAATGAATATTTTAATCAGGTATTATGTACAAGAAGGGCTAAAAACCAAACTTCCACAGATGGACTCCAAAAATCATGAAACCAATTTTATAAAATAGTTCTTGGAATGCTATGTACAATTAAAGGTGAGTTTGGGTGATTTGGAGTTTTTATTTGCAAGATATGGGTCTGTGAAGTTGAGATTTTGGCTTTTTATTCTGTGTATAAAATGTATACTGAGTATTATTTTTGTACAAACTCATTTTTGTATTTTTATTTACATTATTATCTACAACTTTTGTGTACAAAGTTTCTCTATTTGATGAATAAATAATTATATACAAAATAGGTGTCAAAAATGCATGAATAAATGAATAAATAAGTGAGGTATTTATTGTATGATTGGCCCTTATCTCCCCCTACTTTATTCCTTGTCGACCAATTCCATGCTGGCCTTGGTCTCGGGGTTAGGGTCATAAAATGTTTGCAATATTTTATTCCTTTTTCTTTTCTTCTCTTTATTCTATAATTTTGGCATTAAAAACCTTATTTTCTGTATAATTAATACAATTAAGAATGGTTGCTATTATGTACAATTTGATGCTATTTACATGCATTTGCATGGGTTTTTAAGGCCAAAATGATAGAATAAAGGTGATGAAATGGAGATTCATCACCGGCCCAGAAGAGAAAGAAGAAGAGTCAAATCGTAGGCTCATCTTCCAATGCATCCACACTGATAGTGTCGAAGAAAACCGACGTCTGTCACCACTGCACGAAGCTGGGGCACTGGAGGCGTAACTGCCCGGAATACCTGAAGTCGGTCGACAAAGGTAAATCCCCAGCAGGTATGAAATCTACTTTTATCATTGAAACCAGTTTTCTCGTTGGACAAGAAGGAAGTTGGGTTGTTGATTCTGGTGCTTCTTTTCATGTATGCAATTTGTTGCATTTGTTTCAGGAAACTAGAAATCTGGAAGAAGGGGAGATAGTCATCCAGATGGGATCTGATGCAAGTGTTGCAGCAGTTGCCGTCGGGACCTGTCGACTATCATTATCTAGTGGTAGAGTCTTAGTATTTAAAGAGTGTCTTTATGTACCTGAAGTCAGAAGGAATTTGATATCTGTATCTAAGCTAGTTAGAAGTGGATGTTCATTCCTTTTCTATAATAAATTAGTCATAAATTATTATGATAAATATATTGCGGATGGTATTTTGACTTCTGGTGGACTCTATGAATTGTGCATTAATGAGCATGTCATGAATGTTACAACCACTCATAAAAACCCTAAAAAATCCAGGGAGAATACAAATCATTCAAATATGATTTGGCATTAAAGGCTTGGTCATTTATCTGTTAATAGGATCAATAGATTGTTAAAGGTTGGACCTTTAGATTTTCTACAGGTTCAATCTTTACCTACCTGTGAACATTGTATTTGAGGTAAAATGACTAGGATGCCTTTCCGTAACAAGGTTACAAGATGCGAAGGTATTATTGACCTAATACATACCGATATTTGTGGTCCCTTCAGTACTGCGACTCGAAATGGATATCGATATTATTTGACATTTATGATGACCATTGGTGATACGGGTTTATCTTCCTATTACGTCATAAATTTGAAACCTTTGAAAAGTTCAAAGAATTCAAGGCTTTGGTTGAGAACCAAACCGATAGGAAGATTAAAAGGATTCGATCTGATCGAGGTGGTGAGTACCTCTCAGATGAATTCAAGGAATATCTTAAAGAGAATGGAATTGTCTCCAAACTCACTCCTCCTGGAACTCCCCAACTTAATGGTGTTGCTGAAAGACGAACAGGACTATCATAGACATGGTCCGTTCAATGATGAGCAAAGCACATTTACCACTTAGTTTCTGGGGATATGCAGTAGATACTGCAATATATATCCTGAATAAGATTCCTAGCAAATCTGTACCTAAGACTCCTCATGAGCTCTGGTATGGAACCAAACCTAGTGTTAATCACTTGAGGGTTTGGGGTTGCTTGGTTCATGCGAAGAACGTGGACGCAAGTAAGCTAGAATCTCGCACTCGTGAGTGTTACTTCATTGGTTATGTTAGAGATGGTATTGAATACCAGCTCTATGACCCTGAGACCCAAAAGGTTTTTGTCTCTAGAGATGTAAAATTTCTGGAGGATGATTTCCTTAAAGGTCAAGATAAAAATGAAGTAGAGGAACTCATTGAATCCCCTGAGGATTCTGAGCTTCCTAGACCAGAAACGGAAGAGGTAAATAAAGATGAAACACCCATACCTCTTCGAAGGAGTTCGAGGGTGGTTGCACCACCTAAAAGGTATGGATTCCATGTGTCATGTGAGACTGACAATGATCCCACTTCATTTGATGAAGCACTCGCGGATCATGACATGGATAGATGGATGCTAGCAATGAAGTCAAAAATTGACTCCTTGCATAAGAATGGTGTATGGACACTAGAGGATCCACCTAAAGGGGTAAAACCCATTGGGTGTAAATGGATCTTCAAGAGAAAGAGGGGACCTGATGGGAAAGTAGAGACTTTCAAGGCACGATTCGTAGCCAAGAGCTATACACAGAGAGAAGGCATCGACTACGATGAGACATTCTCTCATGTGGCTATGCTTAAATCCATCAGGACACTGCTAGCTATAGCTGCATATCTTGACTACAACACTGGCAAATGGACGTCAAGACAACTTTCCTCAATGGATACCTCGAGGAGGATATCTATATGGAGCAGCCCAACGCTTCATAACTAAAGATGGCAAAGTATGTAAGCTGAAAAAATCCATCTATGGGATTAAGAAAGCTTCTCGTAGCTGGAACATCAGATTTGACGAAACCATAAAGAGTTATGATTTTGTGCAGAATCCTAATGAACCTTGTGTGTACAAGAAGCTTAGTGGGAGCGCCATTGTGTTCATCGTGCTTTATGTAGATGCCATCCTTATCATTGGGAATGATACAGGGATGATGACCAGTGTGATGATTTGGCTATCCCATACCTTTCAGATGAAAGATCTTGGAGAAGCCTCTTACATCTTGGGTCTGAAGTTGTTTAGAAACTGAGAGAAGAGGATATTGGGATTGTCACAACATGGGTACATTAAGAAGATTCTTGAACGATTTCGTATGGATAGTTCTAAGAAAGGTTTCCTCCCCTTAAGACAAGGTATCCACCTGTCTAAAGGGATGGTTCCTCAAACTATTGAGGAAAAGAAAGCCATGGCTGGATGCCCTTATGCATCAGTTGTAGGAAGCTTAATGTATGCCATGATGTGTACAAGGCCAGATATCTGCCATGCAGTGGGAGTGGTAAGTCGTTACCAATCCTGCTATTGAGAACAACACTGGAATGTAGTAAAGAACGTATTCAAATATCTAAGACGGACGCAATATTACATCTTGGTCTATCGAGATGGTGATCTCCAAGTTTTGGGATATACAGAGTCTGACTTCCAATCGGATATTGATGATCGAAAGTCGACATCAGGGTTTGTATTCCTGTTGAATGGTGGTGCTGTGAGCTGGAGATGCAAGAAGTAGGAAACTACAACAGATTCAACAACAAAAGCAGAGTACATTGCCGCATCGGATGCTGTAAAGGAGGCGGTGTGGTTATGCAATTTCATCAAGGAGCTTGTTGTAGTTTCCTCTGATACTCCCATCCCGCTACTCTGCGATAACACTGGAGCCATTGCCCTGGCGAAGGAACCCAGATGGCATCAAAAGAGCAACCACATGGAAAGGAAATACCACATCATTTGGGAGATTCAAAAGCGTGGTGATATTATCATCACCAAGGTGGCCTCCGCCGACAACATTGTTGATCCTCTTACCAAACCTCTGACACAGAAGGTTTTGACCAACATGTAATGAGTATGGGTTTAAGGATTGTTCCTGAATGGTTCTGAGGGCTAGTGGGAGATTGTTAGCAATGTGAGCTCGAGGCGAACCATTCCTGCAATAAATGTTATTGTAATAAATGATTTATCAATAAAAGTTATTGATTGTTTTTTTCACTCCCTTTCTGAGATTGAATGAATGAACGCACTATAAGGTCACTTTGTACAATAAGGGTTATGTACCATGGCAAACTTGATAACCATACAGTTGTTGATTCATTGATTGAATCATAGAGGCTGATGCTTGGATGGATATCTAAGGAGTTAGATAGAGGACTCATCAAGTATCATCAAATGATTGTCAAGTGATGATCTCCAGCCTGAGTAGGAGACGACAATCCTTTCTCGTTAGATTGATATCTGATCGACCTCTTGATGCATGTCCTCTACATGGGAATAGTGATTCGGAGGTGTCAGATTATTTGAGTCAATGGGTTGACTTAACGAGATCGAGATAACCAAAGACCTATGTTGAATACTGTCACAACATAGGCACACATCCTCTGACCAGAGACAGATGTGTTGCTATATGTCTGAGTGTGTACATTTAGCATACCAAAAAGTTGATGACCTAACCAAGGTCTATACACCGGTGAGCTGGTGTGCATGTAAGGACATATGAGTAATACGATCTCTCGAAGGGATCATACAGGTTCACTTGTGAACTGGGAGACATGAGCTCACTCATGAGGTATTGGGAGTGATCAAATTACATGCACGGTCGTCATGCTTTGGAAGCGTGACATGAATTTGAAGGTAATATATATGCTTTGCGAAAGCATATGATCTATACCAAATCCCAAAAGACCAAGATTGAGAAACTTAGTAATCAAACCCTGAAGGTGAGAGTGCAAAAAGTGATCTATATCTTCAAGATGATCGTAGGTCTTCCAGTATGCAGGATGTACAGGTGATGTGATCATAAATGATTGTATAACCATGACGCTTCCATTCCGAGGGAGTGATGAAACAGGTTTGGATTTTAGTGACTCCTCTTAGTAGAGAAGTGACCTAATCTTAGTCCATGTACTGGACATTGATTTGAATAAGATTCAGATACAATGAGAAGATTAGGTTTACAGTCTTGATTTAATCAAGCATCTATGGGAGGTCCCTGAGATCTGGATTTGAGATGTGTTCTTAATATCCAAGTCACTATACGTGGAATAATACAATCGCCCTATCCTTATCTCCAAATATCTGTAGAGAAATCGCATTATTCTTGAAAGGGTTCAAGAATAATTCCATAGATCTAAGCATTAAGAAATTGATAATTAAATGTGATTTAATTATCTTGATGTATGTGGAAATTATCCAATATATTTAAATGTAATTTAATTATTATGGATAAGAATAATGTGGATAGCGATATCCAATTATTCATAATATATTATAAATGTGATTTATAATGTATTAGAGAGATCTAATTATAATTTATATTTGTTAATTAATTATTGATGTGTATTGGATACACATTGTGTAATTAATTGAAAATGTAAATTATATTTTGTTTTGGGTTGGGAATGTGATTCACAAATATCCAACGGTAAGATTGCAATATTCTCAAAATTAATTATGAATTATTTTTGAAGAATAAATCACAACAAAAGTTGTTGGAGATTATGGGAGAAATTCATGGAGATATGCAATCTCATGATATTACATGAGATTTCCTCCACCATGAGGACATGCTGGACGGCTACCAATTCCCACAAGGAATGTGGTAGCCGTCCCCCCCTTTCCTTAAGGGGAGTAATCTCCATGCTAATCTCTCCTTAATTGCTTGATATAATTTAGGATTAAATTATATTTGACATGTAAAATATATTTGGTTTAAATTATATTATTAGTTGTTGGCTTTTACCAACAACAATCTTGATCATTGGATTAAACATAAATCAATCTCATCCATTGATTTTATGTGTCCCATGGATTGAGATCCATGGATCCCAAGACCCTATTAATAGAGAGGCATACCATGCTCTCTAGGTAATGCTTTTGAAGCACATCTCTCTCTCTCTTCTCTTCCCACACGTCAACTCTCTCTCCCTCTCTCCTTGGTGGCCGTCCACCAAAACCTAGAGTAGAAAGTCGTCATCGCCTTCGCCACCACGGCCCCGCTTCGACGTTCTTCGGATCTCCATCTTCTTTGGAGTACTACGCTCGTGAAGAAGGCGTAAGATCTCGTACGACGAGATCAGGAGACCACCATGCTTGGATCAACTCCTTGGATTGCGAGGATCATGCGACTCATCCCCGCGCTTGCAAGCTTGTTCTCCGACGATCGGACTTGAGACAGGAGGTCTCTTTTCGTAGAGACTCGATCAACCACGCTTCAAGAGGTATTCCTTTATACTTGTTGTGGTTCTAGATGAAACGATCCGAGAATCGTTCTTGGATCATGTGGTTTCATCTCATGAAAAATTTTTAAATTCCGCTGCATATAACAACTAGTTCGACTAGTCGTTCTTCGTCTTATTTGATATGACGCTCACGCTTCTGTGATGCGCTTGAGGATTAAACCATATCCTTCAGGACTATCATGTATCCAGATCCCAGGGGCATCACAGTTTGGTATCATAGTAGTGATACTCCATTCCATTCTGCATAATTGATTCCTCAATGGTATTCAAAGTACAAGATGGTGTTTAAGAGTCTTTGACCTGACATGAATAGTATAAAAATAGTAATTAATTTTCTTTATGTAGAAACATGTAGCCTCACATGGATCCTGACTTGGCACAACAGTTGGCTTTCCTTATCTAGGCTATGCAGGACAAGCAGCATCACTGTGAGGCAATTGAGAAGAGGATGCAACAGCAGGATGACTTGTCCTACCTCACATTCCAAGAAGAGGAGGATAGTGTAAAGAGGCCAGACTCATTAGAGCCAGGGTCATTTGGGGATGCGGATGCATTACATATGCATCAGACCACATACACATCATACTAGTGATCACAAATGCCATAGTTCTTTGGTATTGGCACAGTAGAGGAGGTAGAGCTTTGGATCAAGCATGTATCCAAAGTTCTAGGGATGATTGATGGACCGGTGGAGGAGTGGGTTACATTTGCTGAATTCTTATTAGTTGGATATGCAGAGAGACGGTGGCAGGATATCCAGGAGCATCTGACATAGCCCATCACTTGGGATCTCTTTATGGTGGAGTTTAATAGTGAGTTCTACCCTAAGCACTAGGTAGAGGAGCAGAGCCGATAGTTTGTTGAGCTGACCATGGTCGATGACAGCCCAGTACTCTTTGATAAAATACACAGAGTTGTCTCAACATTCTCCAGCCACTGCATCCTATCCACAGGAGAACTTGCATATGTTCATCCATGGTATGTGCCAGAAGGTGCATGATAGGCTCTGTACCTTGGCTCTTACCTCCATCGAGGAGGTGATTGTCAAGGTGATGAGATGGGAGGCTATGTAGAGCCAATCAGCAATAGGCAGGCACACATACCAACTTTGCCACATAGCCAAGCGGTACACCAGGACTTCTCTCGTTTCCATCGAGTGTGTTGTTACCATCCCAATATAGTGACACATACAACTTGTGGATATACTTCTTCTCCCACCTTAGGGAAAGCTTTAGTCAGTCGTGGGTCAGGACTCCTCACTCCCGACACTTGTACAGAGCCACAGATCTAGGGGATGTAGCTTGGTTTTAGGAGGCACACATTCTTAGCCAGGCAGAGCTTATTTCTACTACTAATAGTTGGACCATTTCAAGACCTAGTATTCATATTATGTTAGTGGTTCGAGTACCCAGTAGCAGAGTGAGAGATCAGTATGACCATCCAGACATCCACTGAGATCGAGTTTCCATTGTGGAGATCGGGATTCATAGAGCACTCCACGATAATCATTCAACGTTGTAGGATCCAACGCACCACCCCCACACAGTCAACTGAATGCAGTGATACAGGAGCAGGCACGTGTCTCTTGATTAGTCATCCGAGGTATGATCTCAGTACTTGGACTTCCTATACATGACCTATTTGATTTGGGGGCTACACATTCTTTTCTTGCACATGTATGGTGCACACATTGGGCAAGTCTATGATGAGTGTACCCATATCGTACTACATCAAGGGCCCATGGGGCCTGTTGTTCATTATTCATCAGGAAATCGAGGATATAGTTGTACAGATAGGTAGGCAGGAGATGTATTTCTACTATTGATATAGATAGAGGACTTCAACATCATCTTAGGTATGGACTGGCTTGAGAGGCACCATGTGTGCTTGTACTACTTTGAGAAGACAATTATCTTCCACTATCAAGAAGTACACGCCTTTAGTTCAATGGGCATACTTCAAATGCATGGGTTGAGTACATATCTTCTATGAGAGCACAGAGTATCGTTGAAGGCAAAAATTGAGGCACCTAATGTCTGGTCTTGGAGGGATTGTGGTGTCTGACAAGTCGGATATGGCAATTACCGTGTCAGATGCTCTTACAGCACTCGGTACCCGATCAATGCGAATCATCAAACAATCAACCCGCGAATAAATATGACAATGAAAAATAGTGTGAGATGAAATTTATTATACACTACAATATATGTGTATATTATGAAAGTATAGGGGTCGAACTAGTGAGAACAATAGAGGATACTTATAATTATTAGTAATTAACAATAATAATTTTTTATTATTTGTATTTTTGGGCCTTTCTCTAATTTTTATGTGGGGTTTTTAATTATATATAATTTATGGTTTTTAAGTGTTATAAATTTTTTATGTTTAATATTTATATTTTATTTTTTATTTTTTCAATTTTTAATTGCTTTTTGGTTTTTCAAATATAATATATATTTATAAATAATAAAATTAATATTGTACTTAGTCTAAGTAATATATAGAGTATATAGTATATATAGGGTTTATATTTTTAAATGAACATAAACATAGTAAAAATATAGAAAATAATATATATATTATATTGTTATCTATTTTTGGTAATTTTTAGAGAATTTTTTCTAATTTTTATGGATTTTTAAAGTGTCGAAATATACAGAATAAGTTCAAAAGTAACATGAAAATAATTTTACTATATTATATAGTATATAGAACAATTAGAAATAGAATGATATATTTTAAGATTTTTCAATTATTTTTCTGATTTTTATAAGGTTGTTAGGATTTTGTATTTTTTTTGTTTTTTATATTTTTAGTGATATTTGGATGTGTTAATAATTAATATAATATAGGTAATATATTTTTTTGGTAATTTTTGGAAGAGGTTTTATTTTTTGCTGGTTTGAATAGTTATATAGAACAAAAACACGTATTTTGGAATTTCCAAAAATTAGGAAAATTAATTAAAATGGCATGCAAAAAATATATCATCTATCACAGTAACAAGCATTTAAATTAATTTTCAAACAATTTTTACAATAACAAAAATATTTATAAAAACAAATAAACATAGAAATAAATTTATGAATTAGTAGGGACCTAATTATAATTTTTAGAAACTTAAAATTCTTTTAATAACCAGTTGTTGAATCCCTGATTCTCACTCTTTATTCTTTTATTTATGCTCTTTTTCTTGGCAAAACATCATGTAAATATCTGTAAATAGAATAAAATAGCAAATTGCATGCTTGTGTTAATATTATAAAATTAGTTTGTTTTTATGCAAAAATAAAAGAATAAAGGAAAATAAAAGGAATGAGGTATTTAGAATAAATACAGAGTGACCCAAGCTGGTATTTAGAATAAATACAGAGTGACCCAAACCCTAAGAGAAGGTCAAGCCTTGATCTGATCGCAAAATAAAATAAGTAGAGAGAGATAGGGCTCACTATGTATTGTATATATTACCTATATTTGTACATATTAATTATATAATTATTTTTGACAAAATAAAATTAAACTATCCTCTTTATACCCTTGTATATAATCATAGAAATGATATAAAAATAAAATAAAAATCAAAAAAATAAAATAAAAATAACAATAAAATCCTTCACTCCTTGTACAAAACACACTTGTATATATTATATCCATTATTTATTATATACCCTTATTAATTTGTAAAAATAAAATAAAAATTAATTTATACTTATTAAATTATGTTATAAATAAATAAAATAAAAAATAAGGCTATTTATGTAAAAATAAAAAAATAAAAATACTTGTACACAATACATATGTAATTTATACCTGTACATAATATTATATATTGTATATACAATAATTTATTTTTCATAAAAATAATTAAAAATCACAAAAAATTAGTTTGAAAAATAGTAACATTTCTTTATTTTATACACATTTTATTTTAACTTCATTTGCTATTTTTTTATTGAATTTTCAATTATTTTGTATATTCTAATTTTCTGATTGGCCCAGGGGTTTTGTTGACTCCAGTCAATGCCCCTCCTTGCCCGGGTCGGGTCGAAGCCTCCTTGCTGGAGCTCCTTCTCTGATTTTTCCCGCTAGATTCCAAGCTCCTCTTGCCTCAAGATCCGAACCCGAGATTCCTCGTATAACCGAGATTCTCGCGGATCCCTTGCATCACCCAGATCCCTTTAGGGTTTCGTGCTCCATGCCGATCTTTTTGGACCCCTGAGTTGCCTATATAATCTTCTCATTCGTCTCCTTATGTGGTAGCTCATCCCTCGCGACCGATTTCTTCCCTAGCCACCTTCAGTAAGGTGACAACCACTCAAGGCATAGCTTAGAATCCTTAGGGAGTCAATTCGAGGCTTGTAGCTAGATGTGGCCGGAGACCTCCACAACGTGCAACCTCTCTCACCTGCCGCAACAGATCGAGGCCATCACCCCGATGTTCATCTTCGCCTGGAGTTCGTGCTTCAGCTGGTAGCTTCAAGTATCCACTTTAGCCTTCGCATTTCACCGTCCATTTGAATCTCCCTATCTTTCTCCATCGCACCCACTTGAGCTTCGACCAACTGGCTGGAGCTCCGACACCCATATCCATTCGCACCGATCGACTCCTCAACGCGCACTTCATCTTCCTATACAATCTGATCACCCTTAGACCTTCTCGTTCGGGTAGGACTAAGGCTAAGACCTCACTCTCTCACTATCACCGGAGGTCGAACACCATCACCCCCCTCCCGTTTCTCCTACATACTTATGCAATAACATCGACAGGAGCCACGCTCCCATGTTGTTCTCCCTTTTGCAGGTGTTAGCACGCGTGGAGGAGCCCATTCCGAACCTCCACTACTCAGGTAGAGCAGCTCTAGCTCGCGCCACCCTCCATGCCTATCCGACCGACGACTACCTCATCGCCACACTCCATCAGAAGCGGAACACTCTCACGACCGTGTTGAGCCTTCCCGCAACTCCATCAGGGCCGTGGATCGTCGTCCATGCTCAGGCGAAGCTCGTTGAGGAGGAGTTCTTCTAGCATACTCAGCCTTCGTTCGATGGAGTCCCTCTCATCCAGATTCCATCCTCGCCGTTCATTCGCCCCCTTTGTCAGAAGCGTCAGATGCACGATTAATGACCATCAAGGTAAGAATTTTCCGCGACGTCTAATCTCGTCAGACACAATCAGATCCGTACATCTAAGCCACGTGCCGGCATCGTCCGATCTTGAGTGGAGAAGATCCAAGCCGTTAGTTGACACCTTCGCCAGAGCCCGCTACGTGCCCCCCACATGCCTTGCACGTGCCTGTAAAGGGTATATTACCTTTTAGCCCCTGTTTATTTATACATTTAGTTTTAGTCTATATAATAAATATTGAAGTTAATCACTCTTGTAATCTGGACATTGTATTTTTGGATATTTGCATTTTAGTCCCTCTTAGTATTTAGCACGTGCCATCCCACGTGGGTTTTGGGTTATTTACACTCTATGCCCTATAGTCTTTATATGTTATGAATTGAATGGTAAGTTTTTTATATTTGCATTTATACCCCTGTGAGTCTGGATCACGTGTAGCGCGCGTGCTTGCTTGGATTTTTGCAACTTCGGCCCTGTACTTTTCACCTGTTTTATTGTTCGTCCCTGGAACTTAATATTTTTGCACTTAGGTCCCGGTAAACTGTACCTAATTACATCTTGTATTTTGGTTTTAATAAATAGAATTTTAATTTGAAAAATCACCTAAAAATTACCTCTAACTCCTGTTTAAGAGTAATATTTAGTGTGGCTATATTAAGTAATTTGTTTACATTTATTATTTTTTAAAAAATAAAAAACCTATAAAAAGTGTCCTTTCTATTTTTGAAAATCAATAAAAATTTGAAAATTGTCTTAAAAATTCCAAAAAATCCACGTTAGTGTCATCTTGTGTGCTTTAGCTACAGTAGTAATTTTGTTTGAAAATCATTATAAAAACCCTAAAAATTACAAAAGATCTAAAATATTATAAAAAACATATAAAATTAAAGAAAAATCCAAAAAATCCCATTTCATTTCCTGTTTGTAGATTTTTACATGTATTTTCTCATAAATTTGCTAACCAGGATTTTAGGGTATTTTAGTTATATTTAACTTGCAATTTAATCTTGGCTATGCATTCTTTACCTTTTTTAGCCACTGTTTTATTTTTATAAAATTACAACAAGATCAAAAAATTCCCAGAAAATTACCAAAAAATATTTAAAACCTTAAAAACCCAAAAATATTTTTATCCTAATTTTCTAAGTACTTTAACCTTAAAGAAATTTACAAAAATATTGTTGTGTTGCCTTATTTCCTTGATTGTTGATTTTGTTTCCTTATTAAAAATCATAAAAAATTTTGCAAAATTAAAAACCACAAAAATATATTCTTTTATTTCTTAGATTTGACTACTTTGTAGGTTTTCTCGTGCTCTTTGTGTTCAACCCTGATTTCTATACCATGTAAAATAAATAGCGAAACCGCTTATATTCTGTGATTGTTTTTTATCTTTTGGAGTGGTTTATTTTTCTTGATTGAGCCCAGCTTGTTGATTGGAGTCACAATGACCTTGATATTTCCTGATACTTAACCCTAGTTGATAGGCCACTCATAAGGAATGACGTCGTTATCGGGGAGCACCACTTAGTAGTCATTTTCTCTTTTATTTCTCTTTTCTTATTCTTTGTCTCTATTTGATATAATTGTTTTCTAACGCATTTCTACTTGGTTTATGTACGAGGAACCACCCAAGGATGCTTCGGCGTTCTTTTAGAGTACCACATCCGAGGAGGAGCAGGAGAGCATGAGAAGATAATTATAGTAGATAGAGTAGTTTCATTTTCTGCAAATTTATTATTGTTGTAATATTTGGACTTGGACTCTCTTGGAGTATTAGACTCATCAGGGTCTGTTTCACCGAGTACCGGTGTACTCGGAGGACCTCGCGAGATTTTTCATGATTTTGTTTTCATCATCTTTTCTGTTCTTTTGATTCATGAGGATTTAGCCCCTAGATTTAGGACTTTTGTTGATTGTGACATAATTAGCTAAGGCCCCACACTTAATTGCTCATTCTATTCATATAGAATGTAATTGGACCTAGCTAATAGTTAATAAGAAAAAGTTAACCTAATCATTTAAGAGGCAATGCGTCGCTAGAGGTCGTATGCAACGCATGCAGGATCCGTTGTGGCAGACACCGATTGACCTATGACACCGGACTCAGGCCTCTCTTTCTGATTAGTTAGTTATCTGTTCTTCATGATCAGTAGAAGTTGCTCGTCTAAGGCTGATTTCTTCGTTGCGTCATTTAGTTAGTTTACTTCCTGTATTTAATTTATGTGTGTAACACTCTGCATGTAGAGTGCTGGAGATAGGTACGCATTTCTATCTCTGCATGCACCATAGTGTTTGATCGTGCATTGGCTTTTTCCAACATCCTCCCCCTATTTTATTGGACTCAAAATAATCTAAGACGTCGAAAAATTTGTTAGGCATTGTTTTTATCATAAGAATACAAAAAAAGTGAAAACAAATAAAATTGGGACTGTTAATGCAAACTGGACCCTAAAATACACCTCATCTAAAAATCCTTATTTTGGAGAGAGTCACCCCTCATTGGTTAATTTATCTGCAACGAGAGAGTGACCTGCACACTAGGTAGAGCCATACATTAACTCCTTTCAGACTAGTGGTCTTGTTGTTGGTTGTTCTCAAGTGAGGATTTCACCGGGTAGACGATAATCGGTCCGGGATTTCCTTAGCAGATTGGGCAGATCGGGTAGCCGGTAAACGGTCCGCATCCATACTAGTTGGGAAAACTATCTGTGGGATGGGGCCAATCTCTTAGAAGCATCGGGTTCCCAACAACCTGCTTAATCGCTTTGAGATCTTGATTCTTCACCTAAATAAAAACAGACAAGATTAACGACCAATCTTTCATGGTCATCAGCTCCAGCGCCGAGTGGGTGAATTGAGGGTTTGATTTCTGATCTTGTTTGCATTCCAGATCTCATCAGCATAAATCCTTACTTCACGATGATGGGAATGAGGTCCCTTAGGCTGACTTTGACAGCACTGCTCTCGAGCACTCCTTTCCATTCATCTCGGGCAGTTTAAGAATCCCAAATTAGCTATCTGAACCTGAGTTCGCTACCATCCTATTCCACCTCGACCATCTTTCTTCCAATCCTGAGGTGACCGACCAGATGCCAGCACTGTTATACGTTCATTTGACGGTACCTGAGTTGGCGTCCTTTGCCTTTGCAGAGACCTGAGAGATGGCCAGCAGTGAGGGACGCACTGATGAGCGGTCGTAGGGATCAACGTACGTACTTGACAAGGCAGCCATCAACAACACACTCTTATCCTCCCCGGAGACGATACAGTGCTAGATTAGAGACAAGGGAGAATTCATGACAGAGGTGCATTGGGAGCTTACGGAGATGCGAGCCGCCAGAGGAGAGCCGCAGAGACCAACTAATGGGGAGATACTCGCAGCTGGAGGAGGAGACGGACGACCAGATGGTCAGCCATAGCTGAGGCCACCACGTACGATGAGATAGTTGCACAACCCTAGTGCAACTCTCACTCACCGTCAGATTCAGCTTCCGGAGATCCTGGGCGATTTTGAGCTTTGCCCCCATACTATTAAGCTTCTGCCCAAGTTCCATGGGTGATGAATCCATGATTCTCACTCTTTATTCTTTTGTTTTAGCTCTTTCTCTTGGCAAAGCATCATGTAAATTCCTGTAAATACAAAAATTTAGCAATCTGCATGCCTGAGTTAATATTGCATATTTTTAGCATGCATTTTTGGCAAAAATAAAAGAATAAAGGAAAAAGAAAAAAGAATGATGTATTTATATAAAATACAGAGTGGCCCAAACCCCAAGAGAAGGTCAAGCCTTGACCTGCTCGCAAAATAAAATAAGTAGAGAGAGATAGGATTCACTTTGTGATTGTGTATACTACTTATATTGTACATATCTATTTTTAGACAAACTAAAATTAAATTATCATTATGTGACCCTTGTACATATTTCTAGAAAAAATAAAATAGAATAAAAATCAGAAAAATTAAATAAAAATAAAATGAAAATTCCCCCTTCATTGTATAAAAGACATATGTAAATATTACACCCTCTATTTATTATATACCATTAGTAATTTATAAAAATAAAATAAAAATTAATTTACACTCCCAATAAATATGTTGTAAATAAATAAAATATAAAATAAGGGTACTTGTGAAAAAATAGTAAAATAAAAAAATACTTGTACACAATACATAGATATATTATGCTTGTATATAATACTATACATTGAATTTACATTAATTTTTTTTCATAAAAATAATTAAAAACCACAGAAAAATAATTTTAGAAATAATAAACATTTTTATCTTATAAACTTTTTATTTTAAATTCATTTAATATTTTTTATTGAATTTTCAAGTATTTTGTACATTCAAATTTTCTGATTGGTCCAGGAGGGTTTGTTGACTCCAGTCAATGCCCCCTCCTAGCTCGGTTCAGGTAGAAGCCTCTTCTCCGGAGCTTCTTCTCCGATTTTTCCCGCCCGATTTCGAGCTCCTCTTTCCTCGAGATCCGGACCTGAGATTCCTTGTATATTCGAGATTCTCGCGGGTCCGTTAGACGATCTGAATCTCCTTAGGGTTCCATGCTCCATGCCAATCTTTCTGGACCCCCGAACTACCTATAAAACCTTTTCTTCCACTTCCTAGCGCCACAACTCATCCCTCGCATCCCATTCGTTCCCTAGCCATCTTCGGTGAAGTGACATTTATCGAAGGACCAGCTTAGGATCCTTAGGGAATCGCTTAGAGGCTCGTAGCTCGACGTAGCCGGACCTCTCTACCGTGTGAAGCCTCCTAGCCCGTCGCTGCCTGGTCGAGGACAAGACCCAACTCTACCTCTGCCTAACCTTGCTGAGCACGTCATTAGCTTCAGGTATCACCTATATCCACCGCATATCTCGTTTCATTTCATCTTGTCATTCCACCTCCGCCGACGTCCACCTACTCCGACCAACTGGTTAGAGCTTCGTTCCCTACATCTGTCCACTCCGATTTACGCTATATCTCACTCTACACCTTCCCACACAACCCAACCACCCTGAAACAAAACTATCGGGTCGAGATTAGGCTTAGACTTCTTTCTCACGCCTTCGTCGGAGATCGATCACCATTCACCGCCACTTCTCTTATCCTTTGCAGCAATAACCTGGGTCAAAGCATGCCCCCGAGCCCTCTCTTAGGATCATTTTAGAGCACTTGCTGCTCAGGCAGAGTAGCTCCAGGAGGAGCTCCACCACCGGCCCCATCCGACCGTCGTCACCTCCATCGGAGCGATCCACAAGAAGAGGAGCACCCTCGCGACACTCTAGGACCCTTGGGTGACTTGATCGGAGTTGTGGATCGCCTCCATTGATCGATTGAAGTTCACCGCAGGGGTTGTTCTTACAGATCCTCCACCTGTCATTGGATGTCCTCGTTACTGCCAGATTTCATCACGTCCATCCGATAGCAGCAGCCTTTCCGCCGTTGGATCAGACTCTCTAGAGCAATCTGACACGCATGTAGCCGACCAGATCAGAGACGTCAGATCCTCTATAGGGAATGTTCAGAGCCACAGAATAGCGACCCCTCCGAGCGTGTTCCACGTGTCTTGCAAAGGGTATATTTCTCTTCTACCCTCACACTTTTATGATTTGTTATTTAGCTTAGGAAATAAAAGTTGTAGTACAAACATTTTACAGTTCGGACCTCGTATGTTCTGAGATTTGCATTTTAATCCTCCCTATTCGAACTCACGTGCGTCTACACGTTGTATTTGGGTTATATGCATTACATGTCCTGAACTTTGTTACTGTTATGAAAATAATATTTATTTATAGTATTTGTATTTATACCCCTGTGCGATTGGTTCACGTGATCTGTGCATGTTTGATTGGACTTGTTGTAACTTAGGCCCTATACTTTCCTTCTATGTTATTGTTTGGCCCAGTACTTTATTTTAATTATGTGTAGGTCCCTATGAGCTGCCTATCTCTTGTTTTATTTAATAAATACCAAATTAATCCCAAAATTTCCCTAAAAATTACTGTTTACTCCTATTGGCATGTAGTATTTATGGTAATTTTTTTGATTAATTTCATTGCATTTATTATGATTGAAAAATAAAAAACCCATAAAAAGTGTTTTGTCTTTTTTGAAAATCCATAAAAATTCGAAAAGTGTCTCAAAAATTCTATAAAATAATGTTAGTGTATTTTTGCATGTTCTATCTTTAGTAACATTTTTTGAAAATTCCTTACAAAAACCCTAAAAATTGCAAAAAACCTAAAAAATTCTAAAAATCATATAAAATTCTAAAGAAATCAAAGAAATCCATTTCAGTTCCTGTTTGTAGGTCTTTGCTTCTATTTTGACATATAATTATTCTTTGGGTTTAGGGCAATTTAAGTAATTTTAATTTGCAATTTAGCTTGTTGTGCATATTTGTAATTTTATTCACTGTTCGATTTTTATAAAATCATAAAAAAATTTGCAAAACTCCAGAAAATTAGCACTACACTTTAAAACAATAAAAACCCAAAAATATTTTTATATTAATTTTCTGAGCATTTTAGCAATAAAGAAAAATACAAAAAGATTATTGTGTTCCTTGTTTTCTTCTTTGCTTGATTTTGTTCCCTTATTCAAAATTAAAAATTCGCAAAACTAAAAACCACCAAAAATATGTTGTTCATTTTTTAGAATTGACTACTTCGTAGGTTTACTCGTGCTCCTTGTGTTCACCCTGGTTGCTATACCAAGTAAAATAAATAACGAAACCGCTTACATTGTGCTTGATTGTTTGATTTAATTGAGTGGTTTTATTCTTCTTTATTGACTGAGCTCTATGATTCGGGTTGCAACAACCCTTGATTATCTGTTTACTTAATTCGAGTCGCCTGGCATGTAATCAGAAGGGCACCGTTGCCGGGGAGCACGGCTTAGTAGTTATTTTCTCTTTTATTCATTAATCTTGTTTCTTTGTCTCTATTTGATATAACCATTTTCTAACGCATTTTTGTTTTGCTTTTTGTGCGAGGAACCGCCCGAGGACGCTTCGGCTTTCTGTTGGAGTACCCGCACCTGAGGAGGAGCAGGAGAGTAGGAGGAGACAGTTATAGCAGATAGAATAGAGTAGTTTATTTTTCAGCAAACTGCTATTATTATAATATTTGGACACTTGGACTTACTTGTGTGGACTTAGACTTATAGGGGTTTGTTTCGCCAAGCACCGGTCTGCTCAGGGGACCTCACCGGATTTTTTGCGGATTTTATTTTTGATCGCTTTCATTTTCTTTTGATTCACAAAGTTTTGGCCCCTAGACTTAGGATTTTTTGTGATTGTGACGTAATTAGCTAAAGCCCAACACTTAATTGCTCATTTTGTTCCTATAGAACATAATTGGACCTAGTTAATAATTAATAAGAAAAAGTTAACTTAATCCTTTGAGAGGCCACGCGCCGTTAGAGGTCGTATACAGTGCATGCATGATCTGTTGTGGCGAACACCGATCAACTCGAAGACCAGAATCAGGCCTCTCTCTTTGATTACGTAGTTTTTTGGTCTTCACGATCATTAGAAATTGCTCATCTAAAGGCTGATTTCTTCGTGCATCATATAGTTAGTTTATTTTCTGTCTTTTAATTTATGTGTGGATCACCCTGCATGTAGAGTGCTAGATTCAGGTACACATTTCTATCTCTACATGCATCATCGTGTTTGATCGTGCATTGGCTTTTTCGACTTCCTCCCCCAGTTTTCAGACTCAAAATAACCAAAGGGAATCGAAAATTTTGTTAGGTGTTGTTTTTATCAGAAAAATACATAGAAAGGTGAAAACCCAGAAAATCGGGATTGCTAAATGCAAATTGGACCCTAAAATACTCTTCTTCATAAAATATCTTGTTTTTGGGAGAGTTACCCCCTCATTGGTTGGTTTATCTGCAGCTAGAGAGTGACCCACACACTAGTCTTGAGCCATACTTGAACTCCTATCTGACTACTAGTTTTGCGGTTGGTTGTTCTCTAGTGAGGATTTCACCGGGTAGCCGGTAATCGGTCCGAGACTTCCTTAGCATATTAGGCAGATCAGGTAGCTGTTAAATGTTCTGCACCCATACTGGCTGGAAAAAACTAACTGTGGGATTGGGTCAGTCTCCTGAGATCACCGGGTTCCAAACAGCTCGCTTAATCGCTCTGATAGATTGATTGATCACGTAAATAAAATTAACAAGATTAACAACCGAGCTTTCACAGTCATCAGCTCCAGTGTTTAGTAGGTGAATTGGGGGGTTTGATTCCTGATCATGTTTGCATTCCATATCTCATCGTCATAATCCATACATCACGATGTTGGGAAGGAGGTCCTTTAGGATGCCTTTGACAACACCACTCCCGAGCACTCCCTTCCATTCATCTAGGCCAGTTTCAAACAGCCCCGACCAGCTCTCTGAACATGAGCTCTCTACCACCCTGTTCCCCCTCGACCATCCTTCTTCTCCTGGTCCTAAGGTGCTAGATCAGAGGCTGGTACAGATTTATGTACATTTGACGGCACTTGAGTTGGGGTCTTTTGCCTTTGAAGAGACCCGAGAGATGGCCTGCAGTGAGGGACGCATCGATGAGAAGCCCCAGGGTTCCACATATGTACTTGATCAGGGCGCCATCAACAACACACTTCTAGCCTCCCAGGAGACCATGCAGAGACAAATCAGAGACCAGGGAGCGTTCATGGCAGTGGTGCGACGAGAGCGTGTGGAGATGAAAGACGGTAGAGGAGAGCTGTAGAGACCAGTCGGTGGAGAGAAACCCACAGCTGGAGGAGGAGATGGATGTCCAGATGATCAGCCATAGCCGAGGCCACCATGCACGATGAGGCAGCAACACTACCCTTGTGCAACTCTCACCCACCGTTGGATTCTTCTCCCATAGATCTTGGGCGATTTCGAGCTTTGCCCCTAGACCATTTTCAGCTTCTGTCCAAGTTCCATGGGCTTGCCACTGAGGAGCTGCACCTCCATCTCCAGGAGTTGGAGATGATCTGTAGTACTGTCCACGACAGATTCATGGACGAGGATGCGATCAAGATGATCGCCTTCCCTTTATCATTGGTTGACAGAGCGGCCTATTGGTTGAAGCATTTTGGGAGGTACGTCACCACCTAGGAGTAGCTCCGGACCGAGTACTTGAACAAATACTATCCACTCAGCCGGACCAATGCAGCGAGAGCTATGATCAATAATTTTACCATGATCCTGAATGAGCAATTCCATGAGTCTTGGGATCGTTTTAGAGAGATCATTGATCGGTTTCAACATCACGAGATATCAAAGCCCAACTTAGTCCAGAGCTTCTTTTGTGGGCTGACACCGGAGCTACAGGGGCTAGTGAATGCCTCATATGGAGAATCCTATTTCGCCAAGGACGAGGACCAAGTCTGGTCTATCTACGAGGAGATGGTAGAAAACTACACAGTGGTGTCCCAAACTTGGGTTTATACACAGGGAAAGCCCCTCCCACAGGTCGTGTCCTATCAGAGATAGCACGGGTCGATGCAGGTCCTTCTACTTCGTCAGCAGCAGCAGCACAGGCAGACTCATCAGCAGCTGACATGGGGATTATCAGCGAGAAGCTGGACTGTATTGAGATTATAGAGAAGAAGCAGTGCCAGGGCCTTACCCAGATAGATTAGTTGGCACATATGCTTAATGACTTTAAGACCCAGATCATGTGTCTCCAGGAGGCACAGACGGCTCCACAGCCCCGTCTCAGGTCACGGGACAATCCCAGCAGTAGCAGCAGCTCCACCCAGCCTTCTACCAACTACCACCAGGTGCATCACATTCAGGCAGAGCCGGTCCAGCCACAACAGCATTACTTCAGTCACCACCACCTTAGGACACTCATATGGTGGTATATCAGCCGGATCAGCCCCTGGCAGTTCTTCCCCCTTCACCTTATGAGCAGGAGCCATTGATGGAAGTCAATGGGATTTGGTACGACCGGCCCCAGCAGCAGCCTGGGATCCGTCGTGATGATCCCGGATTCAGTTGGTATACCGGAGGCACCTTGTCTCAGCAGCAACCTCCAGCTCAGGGCATCCAACGCAGCCAGTAGCAGTAGCAGCCCCATTACTCCTGGCCATCCCAGTCTTACCAACAGGTTCGTCGTCCCTACCATCAGGGACAACAATGAAGGCAGTAGTAGCAGCCTCAACAGTATTCTCAGCCTCCCCCTCACCACTACTAGTGGAGTCAGCCTCATTTCCAAGAGGCAACATGTCCGGTTCTCATGGACCAGTCTATAAGAACCCAATCCTTGATGATCTCGCCCGCCTACTTTCAGATCAACAGGAATCCTTCCGACGGGAAATGGACGAGTTCCGGTAGGAGATGAGGTAAATAAATCAAGGCCGCCATACCCCCTTAGATCAAACCAAACAAGAACAATCTGAAGAGGAAGTCTGAGCGGGTACAATTCACAGAGACTACCACTCCTAGTGATTCCTTGGGTGATATTTCTTCCTACATATTTGATGCTGATTTCGTGTCACTTAGGAGAGGTAGGATGCCAGCCAGCGGTGCCTCGTCTGAGCGATGACCTCATGGAGATTCAGGAGCGCCATACGAGGAGGATAGTGGTACTGATGCCGCTCATGATGTTGATGATAATGGTGTTGAAGCCACCAAGGATGATGATCTAGCCGATGGCACTAAGGTCGTCGAGACTTCAGATGTAATCGGTGGTGCTGATGCCACCAATCTTCCAGATGTTGAGCCATTGTGCAGTGTTGATGCAAAAACAGATGCCGTGGGTGGTGCTGATGACACCATTTCTACTTCATTTGTGTTGCCATCTTTTGTATCTCAGGATGATTCTAGAAAAACCCAAAAAATGTAAAAATAGGAAAGGCAAAAAATATGAATAAAGGAATGATTCTTGCATCTTCTTTGAGTCCATATGTGTTGAATGCTGATGATTTTATGGATTCTATCCCTTCACATACATAGGAGCTTATTTCTGACCCTCTTTCTGGAGAGGGTCCAACCATCCCCTTCCCTCAAGCACTCTGCTTAGCGAAGGGGAATTGTTGAATGAGGTTTTTGCATTTTTAAATTATTGATATCAAAATCAATGCGCAGTGGTCGTTGCAACCCAAAAATCCCACAACAAACAAACAAATTTTTTTTCTTTCTCAAGCTACAAAAATAATTACAAAAGAATAATGAAGCGAGAGATAATTTTTATACTTATTTACCTGTATAGCAATAGGATCGAACTCAAGGAGGCTACAATTCTTGAGGGTTATTCAAATAATCGAAAGTCAATTACAAGAAAAACAGAATCTTAAATGCAAGCTATCTTGGTTTTTTTGTGAATTTTTTGTCTTTTTATTTTTTAATTATTTTATTTCTATTTTTTTATTTTCTGATTTTTAAAATTTTAGTAATTTTAATTTTGCATTTTTTTATTTTTCAAATAAGGAACAATATGCACAAGGGAAGAAATACACACACCACGCTCTTTTTTTATTTTTCAAAATAATTAGAAATGCTCAGAAATGTCCAGAGAAAATATTTTTGGGTTTTAAAATATTTGAAATGTTTTTGGGAATTTTTGTAGAATTTTCAGATGTTTTTGTATTTTTTTTCTAAAAATCAAACAGTGGCTACAATGATGAACAATGCATAGCCTGGAGTTATTTGCAATTTAAAAATATTTTAAGTGCCAAAACTCCTAAAAATATTTTTATGCTAAAATATAGACAAATATCTACAAACATGAAGTAAAATAACGATTTTTGGATTTATGTATAATTTCCGGTGATTTTTCAAAGATTTTTGGTAATTTTCATTTTTTTGTTTTGAAAAGAATTAATGCACAAAATTTGCATAGAAAATAAAAGGAAATTAATCTATTTTTTGGAATTTTTAAGGAAATATTCAAATTTTTATGAATTTTTAAATTTCAGGAAGAGAAAATGACACTATTTTTATTTTTTATTAATAACAAATGAACATAAAATGCAATGAAAATTTTATGCTAGAAAGATACACACATCAGGAGCATAGCATGATTTTTGCGTAATTTATTCAGCGAGAAAAAGATTTATTTCAACAAGATAAAGCATGCAAGTCAAGTCTAGATAAACATAGACTTAATTGTAAATACTTAAAGTTTTACAATTAAAATTAACAAGGAATATATAAGAGGAAATAAAATATAATTTACCCAGTGAAGGCATGCCAAGCACGTACTATGAAGTTGGCAGGGTCTTTATTGCAAAATTTCTGAAATTCGAAGGTCTAATTGCAATTTGCCAAATTTTTTATTTTGATAAACCCTAGGGTTTTTCTTCCTGGTCTTCGTTCTCAAGCAACAAAAGGGGCCAAGAGGGGCACATGGGTCACCACCCTTATTTCTTCTTTCGTTTCCACGCAAAAAGGAGCACCACCCCTCCTTTTCTCCTCCGATCGACGACGGTGGGCTATGGTTGGCAGCTGGAGTTGGATCACGCGGAGCTCCTGGCGGCACACGTGGCGGAGGATCGGCGAATAAGGAGCTCGCGGTGGCGGAGGACGCGCCCAGCAAGCGGAGGCGAGGAAGGTGGAAGGGCAACACACGCCCTTCAGTCCCCAGTGGTGATGATGGTGGTGGTGATCCGCCTCAGATGGCGGAATAGACCACGACGTGGAGGTCTTCTCAACGTGGTGGTCAACGACGATGAGCTGTGGCTCCCTCCAAGTGGTGTCGTTGGCGGAGTTCTCGCAGGTGACTAAAGGTGGAGGACTGCGGTGGTTCTTGGTCGTGGAGAAGGGAGCCGCAGCCCTGAAGAAGTGGTCTGCGGTTGGCGGCTCCCGCGGGGGAACGGAGGGCACACGGTGGGCTGGAGCGGCCAATTTTTATTTTTTATTTTTATTTTTTTTACTTTTCAAATGCAAATAGAAACTAAAAAAACTTTTATTTTTTATTTTCTTAGAAAATTGTAACAAAAGAAAACTTTTATATACTTTTATTTACTTATTTATTTTTGTGGTTTTTATTTATCCTTCAAACAAATGTTAGAAACAAAAAAATATATATTTTAATTTTTTATTTATAAACAATTACGATTGAGAGCATGATGACTCGATCCCAAAAACAAAACGGAAGACGTGTATGAGTGCAGTTCCGAGAAAAATGGCAGATGGAACCAGATCTCCGAGCATCGTGCGTGGTTGGAAGTGAGAGATCGTGTGAGGTCGAAAAGAATGCGAATAGATCGACATGTGAAATGAAAAATTAAGTTGGATTCGGATCAAATCGTGAAGGATTCTAAGATATAGAGGAAAGAAAATGACAACGAAATAAATATACGAAAAAATAAAACAATGATTAACCTAGGACAATAATAGGAGAAGAAATGTAGATCTCACCTTAGGAGCGGAAAAGACCGTGATCGCCTCGACGAAGGCCGACTCGCTGTCACCGGACGGCTCGAAGGTAGGCACCTCTCTACGATAAGATAGTTCTCAGAGAAATGGCTCCTCTCACCAAAGATTGATCAAGTTGAAATGAGGGAGAGAGAGAGAGAGAGAGCTATATTAATATATAGAGAATAGAATTTGAATTTTTTTTAAATTTTTAATGAAGATAAGAGATAAGAGAGAAAAATTAAAATAAGATAAAGTTAAAATTATTTACAAAAATTAATTTTTTTGTATTTTCGTCACTTAATTAAATTGAATAAAAAATGTTAATTTTTTATTTTTTGTGGTGGTTATTTAAGAATAGCAACTATATACATATACTATATACATATGGTACATTATATACATAGTTAAATGAGGGAATTAATTTGTTTACTTTAAACTTTTTATTTTTTTATTTTTATTTTAAATAATTAGTAAAATTAGTTACAAATATTTACAAATAAAATATGTACAAATAAATTGTGAAATTGCACAAACCACCCTAGAAAACAGACTTTTCAACCATAAGTCCAAAAATTATGAAATCACAACTATTTTAAAGATAATTTAATTTAGAATACAATGGAAGTGAGTTTGGTTCAATTTGAGTTCATATGGATCCGAAATTGGTCTTTCAATTATCGTTTAGTGGCTTTTCCAAGTGTGGTTGCTTTTATTTTGTACAAGATTTTATTTTGAAAACATTTTTATTAATTAGGAAACATTTTTATTTACAACTTTTGTTTTGAACATTATTTTGTTTGAGGACAACTTATGTACAAATAAAATAGTGTAACTATACAAATATACACGTCACACAATTTTTTTGGATTTTTTGATTAAGGACCCTATCTCCCCCTACTTTATTCCTGGTCGATCAGGTCAAGTCTTGACCTTCTCTCAGGGTTCGAGTCAGCTTGTATCTATTACATATATACAATCTTCTTCTTTCTTTCTTTTTTTTTAATTTTCTTTTCTTTATTTTTCCTTTCTTTATTTCTTTCTTTATTTTAGGTTAAAATGGTAATAAGTGTATTATATTTACACACAAATGCAAGTTAGTAAAAGTATGGAGTTAGTATTATATACATTAATTTTATAAGGGATTTTAGGCTAAAATAAATGAATAAAGATGATAAAATGCAGATTCATCAGGAATAAAACATAAAATTCTAAAAAGAGACACCAGTTAGAGTTCGGCCAGCAGATGATTGACAGATTCCATATCATGTTGACTCTAAAGAAGGCACTTGAGCACATCCCTCTCTTTCAAAAGAATATGAGAGAGAAGACCACCATCCGCATGAAGAGAAGGAACCACAATGTAGAGATCCATGTGCTCACTCATGCCACCTGCTTCGCCATCCAGAACCGATTACCAGCCAAGAGGCTAGATACATGGGCTCCATATGTCAGATGCCACATCCATGAGAAGCAGTTCAATCAGACTCTATTAGACAGCGGCTTTTACATCAACCTTCTTCCGACAGCCTTACTCAACCGATTCGAGTTTGACCCTCTTCGATAGAGCAGGACAGTCCTTCAGTTTGTTGATAGATCTTTCAGGAGGTTGAAGGGGTTTTTGAAGGATGTGGTCATCACAATTTAGGGCCTGAATTCCCTGTGGACTTTGTTGTACTGGACATGGAGATCCTTGAGGATGTGACAGATACCCCCATCATACTAGGATGTCCATTCTTGTCCACAACCAAGGCGGTGTTCGATCATGATATTAGGAAGGTATACTTTCACGTCGAGGGAAAGATGTACAAATAGAGACGATCGAAGAGACCAGAGCGCGAGATTCAACCTACTCTGAGCAGTCGAGCAATGCAGAGCAGATGACAGATGCCGAGTGAGATGTCCACCAGGAGTGCGACTTTGTGATCACTTATGATGAAGCTGTATGGTCAGACCCAGCAACACGAGCCCTTATCATGCCTACAGATGCATAAGATTTACAGATTATGGTAGACGAAAGTTCAGAGAGCACATTATTGGCAGAGGACACATTTGAGGCTAACGACCGCAGGAGGGTTAGCGAGGTAGAGTTTATTTCTTGTTCTTCTGATTCAGATCCCTCGGATTCAGATATTGATTGGGATGAGTTTGATAACTATTTGCCATGTTTGATTCCCACAGAGCCGGCAGCCAGGGTGGAGATTGAGCAAGTGCAGACTACAGAGATACCAGCAGGGCTGTCTTCACCAGATTTTCATGCACAGCGAGAGTTCTACCATGCAGATATGGTCGCCTTCACTTAGACTTTTCAGAAGCCATATCTGCCAGATCCCAGTTGTCCAAAGCGGAAGAACTTGCCGCAGTCATTGAAGTACAAATTCCTTGCGGGAGAGCCTGAGATGTACCCAATCATTATCTCAGTGAATTTGATTGGAGAGTAAGAATCTCGTTAGATGGAGATGCTTGAAAGAAACCGCAAGGTGATTGGATGGAGCATAGATGATCTCCTGGGGCTAAGTCCGACCTTGTGCTCCCACCATATTTATCTCAAAGAGGATGCTAAGCCCTCATGAGAGTTCTAGAGACGGCTGAACCCGAATCTTCGAGATGTGTTTATGAAAGACATATCAAATTGGTGGAGCGCTGATTTTATCTACCCCATCTCTGACTCCATGTGGGTTAGTCCATTACATGTGAAGCCCAAGAAGACAGGCATCACTACAGTTTTGAGCGAGTCTGGAGAGGAGATAGCTACCCGGGTACCAACTTCTTGGAGGGTCTGTGTGGAATAAAGATGATTGAATCAGAACACCAAGAAGGATCATTTTCCACTGCCATTTATTGATCATATTGTCAAGAGGCTAGCTGGGAAGAGTCACTACTGCTTTCTTGACGGGTACTTCGGCTATAATCAGGTGGGCATAGCGCCCGAAGACCGGGAGAAAACGACATTCACCTGTCTGTTTGGGACATATGCTTTCATACGGATGCCCTTTGGTTTATGTAATGCCCCGGCTACATTCCAAAGGTACATGTTGTCCATCTTTTCGGACATGGTGGGTGATTTCTTAGAGGTCTTCACGGATAACATCTCGATCTACGGCGATGTGTTTGACGCTTGTCTTGACTGCATAGACCGCATACTTCGGTGCTATATCGAGGTCCATCTTGTATTATCTTGGGAGAATAGGCACTTCATGGTGACTCAGGGGATGGTGCTTGGTCATATCATCTCCAACAAGGGCTTGGAGGTCGATCCAGCCAAGGTGGATATCATCAAGAAACTCAATCCACCGTCCAACTTATGATAGTTGCGACCTTTTCTGGGACACGACAGTTTCTACCGACGATTCATTCAGGATTTCAGTCGTATTGTCCGAGCGCTCACTGATCTGCTGACGAAAGACACCGAGTTCATTGTCGATGATAAGTGTCTACCATCGTTCGAGACTCTCAAAGGATTAGTTGTTGAGGCTCTTGTCCTTCAGCCACCCGATTGGTATCTCCCATTCGAGATCATGACAAATGATTTTGATTTTGCCGTAAGGGTTGTGCCTGGATAGAGGAGGGATGGATTGCCTTATGCCATTCACTATGGTAGCCGTACAGATTTATACTGTCACATAGAAGGAGATGCTAGCCATAGTCTTTGCTTAAGATAAGTTCAGATCTTATATTCTTGGATCCAAAGTGACAATTTTTATAGATCACACAGCCATCCAGTACCTTATGGAAAAGAAGGATGCCAAAGCTAGATAGACCAGATGGATCGTTCTACTTCAAGAGTTTTATATTGAGATTAAGGATAAGCCTGGAGTCAAAAATGTGGTAGCGGATCTCCTCTGCCGATTAGAGAACCTTAAGGAATCAGAGCAGATGGCACCTATTACAGAGACCTTCCCAAATGAGGCGATCCTTGCTATCGCCTCGCTCCCATGTTACGCTGACATTGTGAACTATCTTGTTGCCAAGAAAGTTCCACAAGGTTGGCCCAGGCAACGACTTGAGACTTTCCTTGTGAAGGCCAAGTCGTACCATTGGGAGGATCCAATCCTTTATCATGAAGGAGGAGATAGCGTCTGGTGTCGGTGCATTCCTCGGGAGGAGCACCACATCGTCCTCACATACTGCCACAAGCTTGAAGTAGGAGGACATCATTCTGGGAGAAGGACAACACAGAAAGTGCTCCAATCCGGCCTATGGTGGCCTACACTCCTCAAGGATTCTGATGAATTCGTAAAGAGGTGTGCTGACTGTCAGAGGATGGGAACTTGTGAACAGCGTGATATGATGCTGATGCAGCCCATTCACTTATTTGAGGTTTTTGACGCATGGGGCATCGATTTCATGGGTCCATTCCCTAAGAGTCAGGGGTTCGAGTACATTCTGCTTCTTGTGGATTATGTGAGTCATTGGGTTGAGGTCGTCCCTGCCCAAAACGTAGATGCTAACACTGTTTGCCGATTTTTGAGGAAGAATATCATTTCATGGTTCGGGGTTCCTAGAATGTTGATATCAGACGGGGGACTCAGTTTTCAATGACAAGGTAAGGGTCCTTGCTAACGAGTTCAACATTGACCATCGGGTTGCCACTCCCTATCACCCTCAAACCAATGGTCTTTCCGAAGTATCGAACAAGGAGATCAAGACTATTTGCAGAAGGTCGTCCGCCCAGACCGGAAGGATTGGTCACAACTTTCGGACTCGGTCTTGTGGGCATATCGGACTTCCTTCAAGATACCTTTGGGTACATCTCCCTTTCATCTTGTTTATGGCAAGCCATGCCATTTACCGGTGGAGATCAAGCATAAGTCACTATGGGAAGTCACTGAGTTATTATTGGATCCAGAGAGTATAGGAGATCAAAGGAAAGCGGAGTTGGCATACATGGAGGATCTTAGAGATGCGGCCTTCTCGAGTAGCCTATAGTATAAGGAGAGAGTGAAGATATGACATGATTCTAATATCAGCCATAAGCAGTTTGAGCCGACCAGAGAGTATGGTTATTCGATGCCAGGTTAAGATTATTTCCAGGGAAGTTGCATAGCAAATGGTAGGGACCATACTTGGTCCGAAAGGTGAACGACAATGGAAGCATTGACATATCTGAGTTGTCATCTGAATCCACCGTTCGAGTTAACGGTCAACGACTGAAGACATATCTTGATCATGATCCGCTGATCGTTGGTGTTGCACTATTCATTTTGCATGAGATGTGGTCTTTGACTCACATCATTTGCATCTCATGCTTGATTATCATTTCTCAACTGCAGCTGTATAGATCCAGTTGTCCATATCGCACATTCTTTGGTTTAACACCCCATCTTCATCTTCTGATTATGTTGTACGTAGGGTGCACTTTACCCTAAGTATAGGGGGTGTCAGACATGTGATTATCTGTTTGATTCATTTACCTTTGTTTTCCTACCTATACTTAGGGATATTTTACCCTAAGCATAGGGGAGGTAGACCATGTACATTCTAACCCTCGATTTTCCCCTTGTGTACAGACTTTTATACTTGAGATTAGTTGATCCTAAGTATAGGAGGATCATCGATTTCTATTCATTAGATTCTTTTATTCATCATTGTAGTATAGCCATCTTTTCATTCCCAATACTCAGCACGAGTTATGTCTTCCTTTCATCGCTCTTTGATCACTCTGAAGACATCGTTCGAGCTAAGTATAGGAGGGTGTCGTATATATGGTATATATACTTTAGCCATAAATCGTACTTTGTGTGAGTGTGTTAATAGATAAAATGGCTAAAAATCACAAATTAAAAATCACAAAAAATTTTTAAATTTGTCTTGCATTCTTTCTTGTACATACAGGTTTGTACATAGTTTTTCATAAAAAAATATTTTTGTACAAATGTTTGTAAAAAGACTTTGTGTGTAAAACTTTTGTAAATCTTTGTGTATCAAATTACTTATATAGTACAAATTTTTTGAAAAAATGTTTGAAAAATAAAACTATGCAAAAATTAATTTACAAATGTTTGTAAATATTTTGCAAAAACGTGCTTTCCTTCCTTGCATTCAAACATTTTTCATAAAATTTTACATATTTTGAAAATTGCACATATTTGCTTGTAAAGTTTTTCTGAATCATAGTTGACATTTAAACTAGTCTGGAATTAAATTGGAAAATAGAGTGCGGTTAAGACCTTAATCCACCTAACTTTCAGAGGAACCTTATAGGGGTTGGGGTTAAGACTTTTCAGGTCCATTAGTAACTTAATTCTTTGAGTCCACTAGGCTATGTTTACATGTCATCTTGATGAGACTAAGTAGAACACTTAACAACACACGCATGACTCTCAGAGACAATGGCTTTACTTGGACCAACACTTTATACATAGCTCCACACGGATGAGGTGATGAGGAGGCAGAATTCGATGGCTTGGAGTAGCATACGAGGGTAGTACTTCTAGGAGGAACCTCTTATCTTCATTTAGGGAGGGATATGTATCTCAACTTGGTCTAGTAGCATTGAGGTCTAAAGACAGGAGTTGTGGGTTGTAATAATGCTTCAAAAGAGGGATAGTTTACTGGCTCAAGAAGAAAAACTGGTAATGTATATGATGCACCATGTAGATATGTTGTACATATGCACATTAAAAAATGCAAAAATCAAGAAAAACACCAAAAAAAGTGGATGGTCTGATTGAAAATAAAATATCTGCCGGAGTGTATATACTGAATAAAGCAAAGCTTATGTATTCCACTTTCTCATCTCATGAAGCTTGCAGCGGGAGACTTAGCTACACTGGTTAGGCTCCTAGGGATACGTGACTACACTGGTCACAGTCCATTCTCTTCTTTCCCCTCTTCTTAAGCTGGTTGAATTTGAACTTAGAAGGGAATACCCCACTCCTCGAGGAAAGAGCTGCTGGACTAGGGAATTAGAGTTACCTTTTTGACAGAGGTTGTTGCTTTGTCATTTCTGATGTGGGGAGCTACGTATCACTTACACCATACAAGGAAAGATGCATAGTCATTTGAGTTTGCGTACGTAGAACGTAGACTTGTTCTGACTTGGTTTATTAAGGAGTCTTGACCATAGAATGATGGAACTAAGAGGTTGTTGAGTCTTAAACCTATTTCCCTATAAGGTTCCGACAAAATAATAATCCAAAGGTCTGACTGAGCTCCATACTTTAATTTAATGAAGATAAGTTTAATAATCAACCTCGATTCTTTTTCTTTCTCTTTTCACTTCTTTTTCAAATAAGTGTTTGCTAAGGGACAAGCAAAGGTAAAGTATTGGGGGTTGATGAATCCATGATTCTCACTCTTTATTCTTTAATTTTAGCTCTTTTTCTTGGCAAAGCATCATGTAAATTCCTGTAAATACAATAATTTAGCAAATTGCATGCCTGAGTTAATATTGCATATTTAGCATGCATTTTTGGTAAAAATAATAGAATAAAAGGAAAAAAATAATGATGTATTTAGAATAAATACAGAGCGACCCAAACCCCAAGAGAAGGTCAAGCCTTGACCTGATCACAAAATAAAATAAGTAGATAGGGATATGGTTCAATTTGTGATTGTGTATACTACTTATATTTGTACATATTTATTTTCAGACAAATTAAAATTAAACTACTATTCGATGACCCTTGTATATATTTCTAAAAATAAAATAAAATAGAATAAAAATCAGAAAAATTAAATAAAAATAAAATTAAAATCCCCCCTTTATTGTATAAAAGATAGATGTATATATTACACCCTCTATTTATTATAAACCCTTAGTAATTTATAAAAATAAAATAAAAATTAATTTACACTCCCAAAAAATATGTTGTAAATAAATAAAATATAAAATAAAGGTACTTGTGGAAAAATAATAAAATAAAAATACTTGTACATAATACATAAGTATATTATACATGTATATAATACTATAGATTATATATACATTAATTTATTTTTCATAAAAATAATTAAAAATCGAAGAAAAATAGTTTGAAAAACAATAAACATTTTTTATATTATATACTTTTTATTTTAAATTCATTTGTTATTTTTTATTGAATTTTCAAGTATTTTGGACAGTCGAATTTTCTTATTGGTTCAGGAGGGTTTGTTGACTCCAGTCAACGCCCCCTCCTAGCTCGGGTCGGGTCGAAGCCTCTTCGCCAGAGCTTTTTCTCTGATTTTTCCCGCCCGATTCCAAGCTCCTTTTTCATCGAGATCTGGTCCCGAGATTCCTCATATATCCGTGATTCTCACAGGTCCCTTGGACAATTTGAATCTCCTTAGGGTTTCGTGCTTCATGTCGATTTTTCTAGACCCCCGAGCTACCTATAAAACCTTTTCTTTCGCTTCCTAGCACCGCAGCTCATCCCTCGCATCCCATTTCTTCCCTAGCCATCTTTAGTGAAGTGAAAACCATCAGAGGGCCGGCTTAGGATCCTTAGGGAGTCGCCTGGAGGCTCGTAGCTCGACGTGGCCGAACCTCTCCACCGTGTGAAGCCTCCCGACTACCGCAACTTGGTCGAGGCCAAAACCTGATTCTCCACCTCCGCCTGACCTTGCTGAGCATGTCAGTAGCTTCAGGTGTCGCCTATATCCACCGCATATCTCGTTTCACTTCATCTTGTCATTCCACCTCCGACGACATCCACCTGCTCTGACCAATTGGTCGGAGCTCCGTTCCCTACATCTGTCCTCTCTATATTACGCTATAACTCACTCTGTACCTTCCCATGAAACCCAATCACCCTGAGACTCGACCATCGGGTCGATATTAGGCTTAGACTTCCTTCTCACGCCTTCACCGGAGGTTGATCACAGTTCACCGCCACTTCCCTTATCCTTTGCAGAAATAAACTAGGTTGGAGCATACCCCTGAGCCCTCTCTTCCTTTTGCAGTTACACAAGCACACATGGGATCATTCTGGATCCCTTGCTGCTTAGGCGGAGTAGCTCCAGGAGGAGCTCCACCACCGGCCCCATCCGGCTACCATCACCTCCATCGGAGCCATCCACCGGAAGCGGTGCACCCTTGCGACACTCCAGGACCCTTGGGCAACTTAATCGGAGCAATGGATCATCTCCATTAGCCGATTGAAGTTTGCACCATTGGTTGTTCTTCCAGATCCTCCACCTGTTGTTGGATGTCCTTGTTGCTGCTAGATTTCATCACATCCATCCTATAGCAGCAGCCTTTCTGCCGCTGGATCATACTCTTCGGAGCAATATGACATGCACGTAGCCGACTGGATCAGAGACATCATATCTACTACAGTGAATGATCAGAGCCGTAGGATAGCGACCCCTCCGAGCGTACATCAAGTGTCTTGCGAAGGGTATATTTGTCTTCTACCCTCATACTTTTATGCTTTGCTATTTAGTTTAGGAAATAGAAGTTTTAGTATAGACATTTTATAGTTTGGACCTCGTTTGTTCTGAGATTTGCACTTTAGTCCTCCTTATCAAACTCACGTGCGTCTACACATGGTATTTGGGTTATTTGCATTACATGGCCTGAACTTCATTATTGTTACGGAATGAATTTTTATTTATAGTATTTGCATCTATACCCTTGTGAGACTGGTTCACGTGATGCATGCATGTTTGATTGGATTTGTTGCAACTTAGGCCCTACACTTTCCTTCTGTGTTATTGTTTGGCTAGGTACTTTATTTAATTATGCATAGATCCCTATGAGCTGCCTGTCTCTTGTTTGATTTAATAAATATCAAATTAATCCCAAAAATTCCTGAAAAAATTAGTGTTTATTCCTATTGACATGTAGTATTTATGGTAATTTTTGTTGATTAATTTTGTAGCATTTATTATCTTTGAAAAATCAAAAAACCCATAAAAGTGTTCTTTTATTTTTAAAAATCCATAAAAATTCGAAAAAATGTCTCAAAATACTGTAAAAATTCATGTTAGTGTGTTTTTGCAGATTCTATCTTCAATAGAATTTGTGTTTGAAAATTCATTAAAAAAATCCTAAAAATTATAAAAGACCTAAAAACTTCTAAAAATCATATAAAATTCAAGAAAAATAAAAAATCTCATTTCAGTTCATGTTTGTAGGTCTTTGCTTCTAATTTGACATAAAATTGTTCCCCGGGACTTTAGGGATTATAAGTAATTTTAATATGCAATTAGTCCTGGTTGTGCACTATTTGTAGTTTTATTCACTGTTTGGTTTTTTATAAAATCATAAAAACATTTGCAAAACTCCAGAAAATTACAAAAATACTTTAAAACATTAAAGCCCCAAAAATATTTTTACATTAATTTTTTGAGTATTTTTAGCAATAAAGAAAAATACAAAAAGATTGTTGTGTTCCTTATTTTATTATTTGCTTGATTTTGTTCCCTTATTCAAAATTAACAATTTGCAAAACTAAAAATCATCAAAAATATGATGTTCATTTCTGAGAATTGACTACTTCGTAGGTTTATTCGTGCTCCTTGTATTCGACCCTGGTTGCTATACCAGGTAAATTGCGAAATCGCTTACATGGTGCTTGATTATTTGATTTAATTGAGTGGTTTTATTCTTCTTGATTGACTTAGCTCGGTGATTCGGGTCGCAACGACCCTTGATTATTTGTTTACTTAACCCGAGTTACCTGACATGTAATCAATTGTCTTTCCACCGAGGAGCCTAGCCGCACCTTCATTTCCAGGAGTTTGAGATGATTTGTAGTGCTTTCCACGACAGATTCGTGGATGAGGATACGATCAAGATGATCACCTTCCTATTCTCATTGGTTGATAGAGCAGCCTTTTGGATGAAGCATTTGGGGAGGAATGTTACCACCTGGGAGCAGCTCTGGACCGAGTACTTGAACAAGTACTATCACTCGGTCGGACCAACGCAGCGAGAGCTATTATCAACAACTTCACCATGATCCTAAACGAGCAGTTTCATGAGGTTTGGGATCGTTTCAGAGAGCTCATCGACCGATGTCCACATCATGAGATATCAAAGCCCAACTTAGTTTAGAGCTTCTTTTGTAGGCTGACACCGAGCTGCAGGGGCTTGTTAACGCCTCATGTGGAGGGTCCTATTTCGCCAAGGATGAGGATCAAGTATGGGCCATCTACGAGGAGATGGAAGAAAATTACACGGTGATGTCCCAGACTAGGGTCTACACTCAGGGGAAGCCCTTCCCATATGTTGTATCCTACCAGAGGATAGCACGGGTCGATGCAGGTTTATCTACTTCATCAGCAACATCAGCACATGCAGATTCATCAACAGCTGACATTGGGATCATCAGCGAGAAGCTGGACCGCTTTGAGATCATTAAGAAGAAGTAGTGCTAGGGCCTTACCCAGATAGATCGGTTGGCATAGATCCTTAGTGATCTGAAGACTCAGATCATGTGTATCTAAGAGGCACAGACGGCTCCACAACCCTGTTTCAGGTAACGTGTTGATCCCAGCAGCAGCAGCTCCTCCCAAACTTCTACCACCACCAGGTGCATCACATTAAGGCAGATCCAGCCCATCCGCAACAGCATTACTCCCAGCCACCACCCTCTTAGGACACTCAGATGGTGGTGTATCAGCCGGATCAGCCCCTCGCAGTTCCTCCCCCTTCACCTTAGGAGCAGGAGCCATTGATGGATTAACGGAATTCGACTCAGCAGCAACCCAGGATTTATCGCGATCATCCCGGATTCAGATGGTTTGCCGGAGGCACCTTGTCCCAACAGTAGCCACCAGCTCAGGGCGGGCAAAGCAGCCAGCAGCAGCAGCCCCATCACTCCCAGCCATCCCAGCAGTACCAGCAGGTTCCTCATCCCTCATACCATGGACAGGAGTGGAGGCAGCAGCAACAGCCTCACCAGCAGTACTCCCAGCCTCCCCCTCACTATCAGCAGACTCAGCCTCATTTCCAGTAAGGCAACCTGTCTGGTTCTCATGGACCCGTCTATGAGAACCCAACCCTTGACGACCTCGTCCGCCTCCTTTCAGATTAGCAGGCATCCTTCTGACAAGAGATGGACGAGTTCTAGCAAGAGATGAGGGATATCATCAAGGGAAAGGTCGCCATACCCGCTCAGATCGAATCAAAACCAAACAACCTCAAGAGGAAGTCTGAGCAGGTACAGTTTACAAAGACTACCACTCCTAGTGATATTTTGGGTGATATATCTTTGTATGTGTTTGATGCTGACTTTGTGACACTTAGGAGCGGTAGGATGCCAACCGACGATGAATCGTCTGAGCGATGACCACATGTAGATTCAAGAGCGCTAGACGAGGAGGATAGCGATGTTGATGTCACTTGTGATGACGATGACGGTGGCACAAAAGCCACCAAGGATGTAGATCCAGCTGACAGTACTTAGGCTGTCGTGATTCCAGATGCAATCGGTGGTGCTGATGCCACCATTCTACCAGTTGTTGAGCTAGAGCGCGGTACTGACACCGTGAAGTCATATGCCATGGGTGGTGCTAATGCCATCGTTTCTACTTCAGTTGTGTTACCTTTTGTTGTATTTCGGGGCAGTCTTAGAAAAATCCAAGAAAATGGAAAAATAGAAAAGACCAAAAATATAAATAAAGGAAAGGTTTCTGCATCATCTTCGAGTCCATATGTGTTGAATGCTTGATGAACCGCGGAATCGACCATTTAATAGGGTTAAATTTACACTTGAAATTGTCATCACAGTCAGGCCGAATCAGGCTCATCAAAAGACCACCTCATTTAAATATAACAATAAAAAAATCAGATGGTCGTATTATTTTACTTGGTAAGAAACCAAGGTCGAACTCAGGGACATGAGCCTCTCTCGCATTATTCAGATTTTAATCTATCTAATTAAGTGTTGACTAAGAGAGATATAGGTCAATTAAATGCATGAAGGACAAGATAATGCATTCAAGAAAAACAAAAGTAAACATGCATTTTTTTATTAATTTTTATCATGCAGATAAATGCAATGAAATGCAATGCAAATATGCCCTAAGTCAGAATAGTGAGCAATTTAAAAAAATGAATTAATTTCAGGTTTAATTTCAAGACACACCCATGATGGATTTGAAGCAAGGCATGAATTTAAGCTCCTAGAGACACTTGGATATGATCAATTAAACATCAAAAATTTCAGATTCCAAAATAGATTAAACATGCCATTAAAAAGTACATCAAGCAAGCTTCGAAATGAAACTGAAATCAAGTAAAACAGAGGTATGGTGCCCAAGATATGCAATAAAGAAGACAAGGGCATAACTGAAAGAAAACATGAAAAGATAACTACAAACAGGTCCCTGGGGGGGACTAAACTATAAATACGAAAAATGCGAGGCCTTCCCTGTAAAATACCCACACGCACAGGGGCATTTTTGTAATTTTTGAAACCCACAGGGGTATGGTTGCAAAATACCCAATGCGCATATGATGCTGCATGTCACCGAGACATGTTTGCAAATTGGAGAAGAAGGCGAGGGCTCCCTGCAATTTTCCCAGATGGCACATGATGTGCACGTGCTATCTCTAGGCCCGGATCGATCTGAGGCTCGGAGGAGGCCCGGGGTGCTTCGGCTAGGCTCGGACGCTGGCTCAGGAGATGCGAGCCTCCAGGCAGGTTCGGTGTAGGCTCGGTGCAGAGGCTCGGTGTAGCGCTGGTGTTGACGCGTGGCTGGTTGGAGAACATTGGATCGTGAGGATCCAATGGCTACTAGAGTTGTTGCGTGGACTCATCTGGAACGTCGGATGGTCGCTGAGAGAGGACCATCCAACGGCAGCTGCTCTTCTCTCCCTCCTCTTTAGCAGGCGGCGATTTTAGAGCTCCGACGAAGGTGCTCCTCCTCCGCCACTCCATCTCGGTCACGGCAGCACTCTCCGAAGCTCCTTGGATGGACGTCGCGGATGATGGGAGCTCAGGGAAGGTCTAGGAGCCTCTGGAGCCGTGCATTGGAGCTCAGGAGAGTGCTCTAGGGCCGATGAAGCTGGCTCCGATGGAGCTCCGACCATTGCAAGTGTTGAATACCTGCATCGTTAGTAACACATAGCCGAAGCAAAGAGACGTGCATGCGTGAGTGGAATGAAAGCTCGTGTGGGGCGGAGAACGTGGGAGCTCGGAGCTCCTCCGCCGTGGGTGGCGGAGGAGGTGGGTCGGAGGTGTTTTAGGGTCTGGAGGAAGAAGGGGATGATCGAGAAGCGGTGCGTGAACGGTGGTTGTGAGGTGGAGATGTTAAGAGGATTAATGGAGGAGGGGGTTGACTGTAGGGAGCTAATAAAATCAATGAAATTGAATAAAAATGCAAAAGAAGATCGGAGAGAACTTACCTGAGGTTGGGCAGAGCGGGAGCCTGGGCTGGGCATCGGGGAGGATGCCCGGGTCTTCGCACGTGCTGGGCGGCCACCCCAGCGAGCTTGGGCGGGGCTTGAACCACCATGACTCCGCCATGGACGGCGGAGGGTCTCACCGGAAGCTCCGGTCGTCTTCGCTCAATCCGGCCATCTCCCACTGTCATAGGGATATGGCAGAGGGCTGGGTCGTGCCCCGCGTACAGGTGGACGGGCGTAATCGAAGGAGGGGCGGCATATTTGAAGGGGCGAGTCGGCGAAGCTGTGAAGTGGGATCATGGTTTGACTGTAGATCATGGAGCAGATGAGAAGGGGTCGTGGGTAGTGGAGATACCGGCGAGGACGACGGATGAATGGAGTTGACCGTGAGGCGGTTAGCGAGGGGAGAACTAGTCGGAGATGGTGGAGGAAATAGGAAGGGCGACCTGGGTGCGCGAGGTGATGAACGTGGGGAAGAGGGAGTACTGGAGGTGGAAGATGATATGCTGGCCGTTGGATCTTGAGATCCAAAGGCTAGAATTTGGGCGCTCACAAGCAGATATGATGAGATCGGGGGCGGAGCGATCTAAGGGCTGTGGAGCTGCCACGTGGCGCATCGAAGGTGAAGCGCCAGCGGACGGATGTGATTAGATTAGGACTTCGATCGAGCGGTTGGGATTATAGGGCCAGTGGACGGTGTAGATCGAAGATATAACGACAAGATCGGAAGGCGCACAATGCGTCACGTGGCAAATTGTGGGAGAGGCACGAATGAGCGGTGCAGATCAGAGATGGGAGTTGATCTGATGGCTATGAAAAGAGGAGGATGTGGAAAGAGCTAGGCCGTTGGATTCAAAGAGAAATCCAACGGCCAGAGGTGCGGGTGGCTGAAGCAAGGGAGGCGGGCCACGTGGCTCACCCAGAACGGGCCACGTGGCCCAATCAGATTATTCCAAACAAAATGTTTATTTTTGAGGGGCTAAATGACCGAATTTGAGAAAACTCAAAACATGTAAGTTGTAGATCTCGATGAGATCTACAAGTTTCATGTTGACCAAAAGTGGAGATGAAGTCAAACAAAGACTCGAAAATTTTTAAGGGTATTTTTAAGGATAAAAATACCACAGATTTTAGTTTTGCCATTTTTTGTGGTTTTTAATTTATTAAGGACTCTGATAATTACAGGACATTATCTGGATTTTATTGACACAACTTTAAGTAAGGGGGTTAATAGTGGACAATTAAGATGATGAAATTGGGTTTCATCGGTCCCCTATACTTAAACTATGCTCGTCCCCGAGCATCAAAGAGAATGAAAAAGCTGGATTAACCCCCTTGTGCATGTGAGTACCGGATCTAATCTGATCAAGTCCGCTCAACTTTAGAGGTCCAAAATTCTATAATTCAACCCAACCTTAACCAAGAGGCATCCAATTCCTCTAATTCTCTCGACTCTCTCTGATGTACGTATAATCTAATGGATATGAAATTTAGTGTTGAATGCAATTCCAAGAGTAGAGTCAAATCGTCACCCAAAGTCTTGGTCCAAGAAATTCTCCTAAGGACCCAATCCTCAACACTAGGGAATAAATCAAATCTTGCATCCATTCCATCGTCTCTTTAGTTGTCAGACATAGAAAATGTAGATGGTAGGCCAGTAATGGAGGGCATGGGATTGTGTCATTTCTTCTCTCCCTCTCATTGGAACAAGGATTCTCTCTAGTACCTTATTAAGCAACACATTTTTTTTGGTGTTGATCAGTGCGTCCGTCAAGAGAAGTTTGGAGCCGTCTGCACTTGTTTTCCTGGGAGTACACCGGGGTGTGCCTTTTTTGAGTACCTATCGTACCTTCTACACCCAGACTTGTAGCATTTACGATGCAGAGCCCTTTTAGGTGCAAGCCCGACTCCTGCTCCTAATAGCGGTGGTCCAAGTGGACACTTTGGAAAGTTTGGGAGCGCTCAACTTTGGTGGAAGCTCTTTGATATTTGTCTTTGTGGATTGAGAGCTTTTTCTTTGAAATTTCATTGACTTGTATAATTTATGGCTAGCTCCACTGCTTTTGCCAAGAGTTGGCGTACACTGATCAACATTTTTTTATTTATTCACACCCTGGCACTTAGGGTCAATGTCAAGAGATTAATATAAGAACCAAGTTCTCATATTGGCTAAAAATTGCTGACACTCAGGTTTCATGAAGCCTTCAAAGATTTTATCCCATCCTCGAGCATCATTAGATCAAGTCCAAACTTGAATTCGTCATCTCAATCCCTCATGTGAAAATTCAACTCATCTCATCGAAACCGCAGTCGTGTATGTGATGTGCTGATCATATTCTTTTTGTCTGAGACTAAGCATGAAGCATGCAAATCGAGAAACCTAGGGGAATATAGATGATTAAGTCTAAGACCTTGATGGCTAAGGCTGGTTAACCTAAAATCTCAAAGACCTCATAAACCTATGTTTCCTTGATCATTTCAGATCCTGGGTGGAAGTGTAAGTGTAGAGGATTAATCCAACTCCTTCATTCAAAAACAAAACATATTTTTTTTTTGAAACTTCAAGAGATATTAGGACTGCCTAAACTCAATTAAGCATCTGCATTCAACCAGTTTGGATGTAAGTACATGCTGAAGCCCGTAGCTTGAGGACGTGGCCTTACGCGATGTCCTCTAAACCTTCCAACCTGCTAAGGGAGAACCCTCATTGAATGCGGCTACTTAATTGGGCTTAGTAGTCACTAATGGCTCCTAAAGGATTTTTGGGTTTTTCTCATTTTTATAGATTTTAATAGAAAGTTAAAACACATGTTAGACTCAACTTTCCTTGAAAAGAGATAGAAAATTTTTCAAAACTATGTCACACAAATAAAAATTTTCAAAATATTTTCAAAAGATTTTTCAAAACAAGGAAAACTCATTTTTCAAATCATTTTAAAAATATTTTTATCAAAGTAGTGTAACATAATATAGAAATGCCGTGAAAAAACTATTGAGTCCTCTTAGTTCGAAAGATTCTACTTTAGCCAACAAATTTTAATTTTTTTTGAATTTTTCAGATTATAGCTAAAGTAAGTATACTGTATATACGGTATACCCCCCTATACTTAAACTTTGCTATGTCCTCATAGCACTAGATGTTACAAGTCCATAGGTCCATTTAAATATAGAGAAATATACGGGAGCTAAGAGGGGCTCCCCCTATACTTAGTTTAGAAGTAACCTAAGTATAGAGGCAAGGAAAGAAGAGTGTAGAAAATCACAGAGACTCGGGTCCCCCCTATACTTAGATTGAGATTAGCCTAAGTATAAAGATGAGAATTGATGTTGGGAGGGACCCAAGGTGAACGAAGAAGATGGGTGGATTTACAAATGATCGGATGAATCTACGGAGATGAATGGAGTGAATAAGGCTCAGGGGAGTGTATCGAAGCAAACATGGCTCAATCAAGCAAGCAAGACCCTCAAATTCACCAACTCACACATGAAACCAACCGAGGTTGGATTATTATCTTGTCGGTTTTATTGGTGATAAAACATTTGATGTTTACTCGGAGAAAAACGTGAAGTGAAAATCAATGCGTAAACGAGGGTGTTGCTCTCCCAAAATCAAATTTTACTCCATTTTTTGGTTGACTTGCAATTAACAGTCCAAATTTTTCTTAAGGTTGTCACTGATTAAAGATGAGCACATAAACCAAGCATTCATCATCTACCGTTCATTCCCATTTTCCATTAACCAAGGTGATCAAGCTAGGAGGGAAAATCGAGAAAAGCTGCGTATTCGATAAAACCATGATCTAAGCTAAGTGAGAAAATCATGTAGTGACTTGGTGAAAAAATACGTGAAGATTGGGGCTGTTTTGAAAACTAAAAACTCATGTATGCAAGTCGATCAGAAAGTTTCACCTAATCATGCTTCTATTAGCGGGAAAAATGTCTATTGATTTTGACTAAGTGAAGCGAGGTTAAGTGCGTCTTTGATTAATAGTGTGTCCTACCTATGAGCAAGCACATGAAAAAATGAGAATTTTAAACAAAGCTCGAAGAGCCGCGTGCCTGATCCTAGGTCGACACTCAAGTGGGGACGATCCCCACACAACCACAATCGTTCGATTACAATCGCGAGCCTTCGATCGAAGACCGCTGTAAAAGATGAATTATTACAAGATAACATGACATGCAAAAATGGCATTTTTTTCTTTCTTCTCGACGTTCTCCAAGAGTGCTTCTGTGGCTCCTCACAACGGGTAGCATCCTGCTCCTCGCCTCCTTGAACCATCAAGGGCCCTGCCAAAAAATCAATGGTTAGAGATCGATAGAGAAGAAAATTTTATATTGCAACATAAATGAACAAGTTGACCTATATAAAAGATACACTTAATTAAATAAACAAAAAATCCAAAAATACAAGAAATGAGTCATGCCCCCGGCAATGGCGCCATTTGATGAACCGCGGAATCGGCCCTTTAATAGTGTTGAATTAACACTTGAAATTGTCATCATCGTCGGGCCGAATCGGGCTCATCAAAAGACCATCTCATTTAAATATAACAATAAAAAAATCAGATGGTCGTATTAATTTACTTAGTAAGAAACCAAGGTCGAACTCAGGGACACGAGCCTCTCTCGCATTATTCAGATTTTAATATATCTAATTAAGTATTGAGTGAGAGAGATATAGGTCAATTAGATGCATGAAGGACAAGATAATGCATTCAAGAAAAACAAAAGTAAACATGCATTTTTTTATTAATTTTTATCATGCAGATAAATGGAATGAAATGCAATGCAAATATGCCCTAAGTCAGAATAGTGAGCAATTTAAAAAAATGAATTAATTTCAGGTTTAATTTCAAGACACACCCATGATGGATTTGAAGCAAGGCATGAATTTAAGCTCCTAGAGACACTTGGATATTATCATTTAAACATCAACAATTTCAGAGTCAAAAATAGAAATTAAACATGCCATTAAAAAGTACATCAAGCAAGCTTCGAAATGAAACTGAAATCAAGTAAAACGGAGGTGTGATGCTCAAGATATGCAATAAAGAAGACAAGGGCATAACTGAAAGAAAACATGAAAAGATAACTACAAATAGGTCCCTGGGAGGGACTAAAATGTAAATACGAAAAATGTGAGGCCTACCTTGTAAAATACCCACACTCACAGGGGCATTTTTGCAATTTTGGAAACCCGCAAGGGTATGGTTGCAAAATACCCAATGCGCACGTAATGTTGCACGTGACCGGGACCTGTTTGCAAATTGGAGAAGAAGGCAGGGGCTCCCTGCAATTTGCCCAGATGGCACGTGTTGTGCATAGCTATCTCTAGGCTCGGATCGATCTGAGGCTCGGAGGAGGCCCGGGGTGCTTCGGATAGGCTCGGACGCTGGCTCAGGAGATGCGAGCCTCCAGGTAGGTTCGGTATAGGCTCGGTGCAGAGGCTCGGTGTAGCGCTGGTGTTGACGCGTGGCCGATTGGAGGCCATTGGATCGTGAGGATCCAATGTCTACTAGAGTTGTTGCGTGGAATCATCTGGACCGTCGGATGGTCGCTGAGAGAGGACCATTCAACAGCAGCTGCTTTTCTCTCCCTCCTCTTTAGCAGGCGACGATTTTAGAGCTCCGGCGAAGGTGCTCCTCCTCTGCCACTCCATCTCGATCACGACAGCACTCCCCGGAGCTCCTTGGATGGACGTCGAGGAAGATGGGAGCTCGGGGAAGGTCCAGGAGCCTCTGAAGCCGTGCATCGGAGGTCGGGTTAGTGCTCCAGGGTTGATGAAGCTGGCTCTGATGGAGCTCCGGCCATTGCAAGTGTTGAAGACCTGCATTGTTAGTAACACATAGCCGAAGCAAGAAGACGTGCGTGCGTGAGTGGAACGAAAGCTAGTGTGGGGCGGAGAACGTGGGAGCTCGGAGCTCCTCTGCCGTGGGTGGCAGAGAAGGTGGGTCGGAGGTGATTTAGGGTCTGGAAGAAGAAGGGGATGATCGAGAAGCGGCGCGTGAACGATGGTTGCGAGGTGGAGCTGTTAAAAGGATTAATGGAGGAGGGGGTTGACGGTAGGGAGCTAATAAAATCAATGAAATTGAATAAAAATGCAAAAGAAGATCAGAGAGAACTTACTTGAGGTTGGGCGGAGCGGGAGCCTGGGCTGGGCATCGGAGAGGATGCCCGGATCTTCGCACGTGCTGGGCAGCCACCCCAGCGAGCTCGGGCGGGGCTTGAACCACCGCGACTCTGCCATGGACGACAGAGGGTCTCACCAGAAGCTCCGGTCGTCTTCGCTCAATCCGGCCATCTCCCCTTGTCACAGGGAGATGGCGGAGGGCTGGGCCGTGCCCCACGTACAGGTTGACGGGCGTAATCGAAGGAGGGGGCGGCGTATTTGAAGGGGAGATTCGGCGAAGCTGTGAAGTGGGATCGTGGTTTGACTGGAGATCGTGGAGCAGATGAGAAGGGGTCATGGGTAGTGGAGATACCGGCGAGGACGACGGATGAATGGAGTTGACCGTGAGGCGGTTGGCGAGGGGAGAACTAGTCGGAGATGGTGGAGGAAATAGGAAGAGCGAGCTGGGTGCGCGAGGTGGTGAACGTGGGGAAGAGGGAGTACTGGAGGTGGACGACGATATGCTGGTCGTTGGATCTTGAGATCCGACGGCTAGAATTTGGGCGCTCACAAGCGGATATGATGAGATCGGGGGCGGAACGATCTAAGGGTTGTGGAGCTACCATGTGGCGCATCGAAGGTGAAGCGCTAGCGGACGGATGTGATTAGATTAGGACTTCGATCGAGCGGTTGGGATTATAGTGCCAGTGGACGGTGTAGATTGAAGAGATAACGGCAAGATAGGAAGGCGCACAATGCGCCACGTGGCAAATTGTGGGAGAGGCGCGGATGAGCGGTGCAGATCAGAGATGGGAGCTGATCTGATGGCTAGGAAAAGAGGAGGACGTGGAAAGAGCTGGGCCATTGGATTCAAAGAGAAATTCAACGGCCAGAGGCGCGGGTGACTGAAGCAAGGGAGGCGGGCCACGTGGCTCACCCAGAACGGGCCACATGGCCCAATCAGATTATTCCAAACAAAATGTTTATTTTTGAGGGGATAAATGGCCGAATTTGAGAAAACTCAAAGCATGAAAGTTGTAGATCTCAATGAGATCTACAAGTTTCATGTTGACCAAAATTGGAGATGAAGTCAAACAAAGACTCGAAAAATTTTAAGAGTATTTTTAAGGCTAAAAATACCACAGATTTTAGTTTTGTCGTTTTTTTATGATTTTTAATTTATTAAGGACTCTGATAATTACAAGACATTATCTGGATTTTATTGACACAACTTTAATCAAGGGGGTTAATAGTGGACAATTAAGATGATGAAATTGGGTTTCATCAATGGTGTTGATTGTATAGAGTATATCTCTTCACATCTACATGAGCCTATTCCTGACCCTCTTTCTGGAGAGGGTCTAGCTATCCCCTTCCCTCAAGCACTCCACTTAGCGAAGGGGAATAAAATAGAAAACCCAAAAAAGAGACATCAGTTAGAGTTCAGCTAGCTGATGATCGATAGATTCTAGATTCAGCTGACTCTACAAGAGGCACTAGAGCACATCCCTCTCTTCCATAAGAATTTGAGAGAGAATATCACCATCCGCAGGAAGAGAAGGAACCACAAAACAGAGATCCATGTACTCACCCGTGACACCTACTTCGCCATTCAGAATCGATTGTCAGTCAAGAGGCCAGATGCAGGAGCTCCATATGTCAGATGCCACATCCATGAGCAGCGGTTCGATCAGACTCTATTAGATAGCGTCTCTTCCATCAACCTTCTTCCGACAGCCCTACTTGATCAATTCGACTTTTAGCCCTCTTTGATAGAGCAGGACAGTCCTTCAGTTTGCTGATAGATATGTCAAGAGACTGAAGGGGTTGTTGAAGGATGTATTCATCACAATTCATGGCCTAAAATTTCCCGTGGACTTTGTTGTACTGGACATGGAGATCCTTGAGTCTATGACAGATACCCCCATCATACTAGGATGCCCATTCTTTTCCACAGCCAAGGCGATGTTGAATCATGATAGTGAGAAGGTATACTTTCGCGTCATGGGCGAGAGTGTACAAATAGAGACGATTGAGGATACTAGAGAGAGAGATTCAGCCAGTTCCGAGCAGACAAGCGATATGGAGCAGATGACTGAGCGAGACATCCACTAGGAGTGTGACTTTGTGATCACTGATGTTGAAGTCGTATGGTCAGATCTAGTAGCACGAGCCCTTGTCACACCCTCATATACAGAGGATTTGCATATTATGGCATATGAGAGTTCAGAGAGCACACTCTTGGCTGAGGACACATTTAAGGCTGATAGTCATCGTCCAGATAGCACAGCAGAGTTCATTTCTTGTTCTTCTGATTCTGATCCCTCATATTCAGACATTGATTGGGATGTTTTCGATGACTATTTGCTTTGTCTGATTCCTTCAGTACTGACAGCTAGGGTGGAGAGTGAGCCAGCACAGATTACAGATACACCAGTCAGGCCGTCTTTGCCAGATGTTCGCATACAACGAGAGTTCTCCCATGCAAATCTGGTAGCATTCACTCAGACACTTCAGAAGCCAGATTTGCCATCTCCCAATTATCCAGAGCGGAAGACCTTTCCACAGTCGATGAAGTACAGATTCCTTGCAGTGAGATAGAGATGTACCCAGTCATTATCTGAGCAGATTTGACTGGAGAACACGAATCTCGTATGATGGAGGTTCTTGAAAGAAACTACAAGGCAATTGGATGGAGCGTAGCTGATCTCCAAGGGATAAGTCTGGCCTTGTGCTCCTACCATATTTATCTTAAAGAGGATGCTAAGCCATCGCGTGAGTTCCAGCGACGGCTGAACCCGAATCTTTGAGATGTGGTCATGAAGGAGATATCAAAATGGTGGAGCACCGATTTCATCTACCCCATCTCCGACTCCACGTGGGTTAGTCCATTACATGTGGTGCCCAAGAAGACGGGCGTCACTATAGTTGTGAGCAAGTCTGGAGAGGAGATAGCTACCTGGGTAGCCACTTCTTGGAGGGTCTATGTGGACTACAGATGATTGAATCAAGCCACCAAGAAGGATCATTTTCCACCGCCATTTATTGATCATATTATCGAGAGGCTAGGTAGGAAGAGTCATTATTATTTTCTTGACTGGTACTCTGCTTATAACCAGGTGGCCATAGCGCCCGAAGACCAGGAGAAAACGACATTCACCGGTCTGTTTGGGACATATGCTTTCAGACGGATGCCCTTTGGTTTATGTAATTCCCCGGCTACATTCCAAAGGTGCATGTTGTCCATCTTCTTGGACATGGTGGGTGACTATTTAGAGGTCTTCATGGATGACTTTTCGGTCTACTGATTACGGGTTTGATGATTGTCTTGACTGCCTAGACCGAGTACTTCAGTCTTGCATCAAGGTCCATCTTGTATTATCTTGGGAGAAGAGCCACTTCGTGGTAACTCAGGGGATGGTGCTTGGCCATATCATCTCCAACAGGGGTATGGAGGTTTATTTGGCCAGGGTGGATATCATCAGGAAACTCAATCCACCATCCAATTTGCGGCAGTTGCGGTTTTTCTGGGGCTTGTCGATTTCTATCGACGATTCATTCAGGATTTCAGTCGTATTGCCTGACCGCTTACTGATCTGCTGACGAAAGATACCGAGTTCATTGTAGATGATAAGTGTCTAGCGTCCTTTGAGACTCTCAAGGGATTATTTGTTGAGGTTCATGTCCTTCAGCTACCTGATTGGTCTCTCCCATTCGAGATCATGATGGATGCTCCTGATTTTGCCATAGGGGTTATGCTAAGACAGAGGAGGGATGGATTACCTTATGCCATTCACTATGCTAGCTGGACTTTGGATGCCTCTCAGCGAAACTACATTGTTATAGAGAAGGAGATGCTAGCAATATTCTTTGCTTTGAACAAGTTTAGATCTTATATTCTTGGATCTCGAGTGACTATTTTTATAGATCACATCACAATCCGATACCTTATGGTAAAGGATGCCAAAGCCAGATTGAACAGATGGATCCTTTTGCTCCAGGAGTTTGACATTGAGATTAAGGATAATCCTGAAGTCAAGAATATGGTGGTGGATCACCTCTCTCTATTACAAAACCTTTAGGATTCAGAGCAGATGGCACTGATTACTGAGTTTTTCCCAGAAGAGACGATCCTTGCTATCGCCTCGCTTCCATGGTACACCGACATTGTGAACTATCTTGTCACCAAGAAAGTTCCACAAGGTTGGCCCAGGCAGCAACTTGAGATATTCCTTGTGAAGGCCAAGTCGTACCATTGGGAGGATCCCATCCTTTATCATGAAGGAGGGGATAGCATCTTGCGTTAGTGCATTCCTTAGGAGGAGCACCACAGCATCATCACATATTGCCACAAGCTTGAGGCTGGAGGACATCATTCTAGGAGGAGGACAACACAGAAAGTGCTCCAATCCGACCTTTGGTAGCCTACCTCTTCAAGGATTTTGATGAATTCGTGAAGAGGTGTACTGATTGTTAGAGGATGGGCACCTGTGGACAGCGTGATATGATGCTGATGCAACCCATTCACTTCTGGGAGGTTTTTGACGCATGGGGCATCGATTTCATGGGTCCATTCCCTAAGAGTCAGTGACTCAAGTACATTCTACTTGATGTGGATTATGTGAGTCATTGGGTTGAGGCTATCCCTGCCCGAACTGCAGATGCAAAGACTGTTCGAAGATTTTTGAGGAAGAATATCATTTCACGGTTTGGGGTTCCTAGAGTGTTGATATCAGATGGGGGGACTCACTTTATCAACGACAAGGTAAGGGCCCTTGCTAACGAGTTCAGCATTGACCATCGAGTTGCCACTCCATATCACCCTCAGATTAATGGTCTTGCTGAGGTGTTGAATAGGGAGATCAAGACTATTTTATAAAAGGTTGTCTGCCCAGATCGAACAGATTGGTCACAGCTTTTGGACACGGTCTTGTGGGCCTATCGGACTTCCTTCAAGACAAATTTGGGTACATCTCCCTTTCGTCTTGTTTATGGAAATCCATGCTATTTACCTATAGAGATCAAGCACAAGTCACTTTGGGCAGTCACTGAGTTATTATTGGATCACAAGCCTTTTCAAGTAGCCTACAATATAAGGAGAGAGTGTGAGACGAACCACAAGCACTGAGTTATGATCCATAAGCAGTTTGAGACGAACCAGAGAGTATGGCTATTTGATGCTAGGTTGAGATTATTTCCAGGGAATTTGCAGAGCAAATGGAAGGGACCATACTTGGTCTGAAAGGTGCACGACAATGGAAGTATTGATATATCTGATTTATAATCTGAATCCACCTTTTGAGTTAACGGTCTGCAATTGATGCCATATCTAGATCATGATTTGTTGATCGTTGACATTGCCCCTATTTATTTTGCATGAGCTGTGGTCTTTGACTCACATCATTTGCATACATAGGGTGTACTTTACCCTAAGTATAGGGGGGTTCCAGACTTGTGATTATCTGTTTAATTCTTTTTACCACTGTTTTGCTGAATATACTTAGGGACATTTTACCCTAAGTAGAGGGGAGGTAAGCCCTGTACATTCTAGCCCTCAATTTTTCCCTTGTTTATAGACTCTAAACTTTGGATTACTTGATCCTAAGTATAGAGGGATCACTGACTTCTATTCATTGCATTCTTTTTATCCATCATTGTAGTATAGCCTTCTTTTCATTTCCCAATACTTAGCACGAGTTATGTCTTCCTTTCATCGCTCATTGATCACTCTGAGGACATCGTTCGAGCTAAGTATAGGGGGTGTCGTATATATTGTATATATACTTTAGCCATAACTCGTACTTTGTATGAGCGTGTTAATAGATAAAATGTCTAAAAATCACAAATTAAAAATCACTAAAATTTTAAATTTTTTCTTGCATATAAAATTCCTTCTTGTACATACTTGGTTGTAAAAAGTTTTTTGTAAAATTTATTTGTGTACAAATGTTTGTAAAAATATTTAGTGTGAAAAACTTTTGTAAATATTTTTCTATCAAAAGTATGTGTATAGTACAAAATTTTTGAAAAATGTTTGAAAAAGAAAAGTTTGCAAAAATCTATTTGTAAATGTTTGTAAATATTTTGCAAAAACTTGCTCTTCTTCCTTGCATTCAAACATTTTTCTTAAAATTTTGCATATCTTTAAAATTTCACAAAAGAGTTTTGTACATATTTGTTTGTATATTCTTCTGAATCATAGTTGACATTTAAACTAGTCTGGAATTAAATTGGAAAATTGAGTTTGGTTAAGACCTTAATCTACCTAACTTCAGAGGAACCTTATAGGATTTGGGGTTAGGACTTTTCAGGTCCATTAGTGACTTAATTCTTTGAGTTCATTAGGCTATGTTCACATGTCATCTTGATGAGCCTAAGTAGAGCACTTAACAATGCACACATAACTCTCAGAGACAATATATTTACTTGGACCCGCACCTTACGCGTAGCTCAACACAGATGAGGTGATGAGGAGGCAGAATTCTTTGGCTTGGGGTAGTATACGAGGTTAGTACTTCTAGGCAGAACATCTCATCTTCCTTTTGGGAGGGATGTGTGTCTCAACCTGGTCTAGTAGCATTGAGGTCCAAAGACAGGAGTTGCGGGTTGCAATAATGCTTCAAAAGAGGGATAGTCTACTGGCTCAAGAGGAAAAACTCCTTATGTACATGTTGCACCATGTAAATATGTTGTATATATGCACTTCGAAAAAAAATGTGCAAAAGTATGAAAAACTCCAAAAAAAGTGGGCATGCCTAATTGAAAATAAAATGCCTACCGGAGTATACATAGTGGATAAGAAAAGCTTGTGTGTCCTACCTTCTCATCTCATGGAAGCTTGCAGCGGGAGACTTAGCTACACTAGTTTGGCTCCCAAGGATACATGTCTACACTGGTCACAATCCATTCTCTTCTTTCCCCTCTTTTTGAGCTGGTTGAACTTGAACTTAGAAGGGAATACCTGGCTCCTCGAGGAAAGAGGTGTGATAGACTTGGGAATTAGAGTTACCTTGTTGAGGGAGGTTGTTTCTTTGTCATTTCTGAGATGGGGAGCTACATATCACTTATACCATACAAGGAAAGATGCATAGTCATTTGAGTTTGTGTATGTAGACTAGTTCTGATCTGGTTTATTGAGAAGTCTTGACCATAACATTGTGAAACTTAGAGGTTGTTGAGTCTTAAACCTATTTCCCAATAAGGTTCTGACAAATTAATAATCCAAAGGTTTGACTGAGCTCCATACTTCATTTTAACGAAGATAAGTTTAATAATCAACCTTGATTCTTTTTCTTTTCTTTCTCTTGTTTTCATTTCTTTTTCAAATAAGTGTTTGCTAAGGGACTAGCAAAGGTAAAGTATAAGGGGTGATGAATCCCTAATTCTCAGTCTTTATTCTTTTATTTTAACTCTTTTTCTTGGAAAAACATCATGTAAATATCTGTAAATAGAATAACTTAGCAAATTGCATGCTTGTGTTAATATTACATAATTAGCTTGTTTTTGTGAAAAACAAAAAGAATAAAGGAAAAAAGGAATGAGGTATTTAGAATAAATACAGAGTGATCCAAACCCCAAGAGAAGGACAAGCCTTAACCTGATTGTAAAATAAAATAAGTAGAGAGAGATAGGGCTCACTATATATTGTATATATTACCTATATTTGTGCATATTACTTATATAATTATTTTTAAAAAAATAAAATTAAATTATCCTCTTTATACCCTTGTATATAATCATATAAATAATATAAAAATAAAATAAAAAACAGAAAAATAAAATAAAAATAAATCCTTCATTCCTTGTACAAAACACACTTGTATATATTACATCAATTATTTATTATATACCCTTATTAATTTATAAAAATAAAATACAAATTAATTTATACTTCTAAAATTATGTTATAAATAAATAAAATACAAAATAAGGGTATTTATGTAAAAATAATAAAATAAAAATATTTGTACATAATACATATGTATATTATACATGTACATAGTACTATATATTGTATATACAATAATTTATTTTTCATAAAAATAATTAAAAATCACAAAAAATAGTTTGAAAAATAATAAACATCTTTTATTTTATAAATTTTTTCTTAACTTCATTTTCTATTTTTTATTGAATTTTCAATTATTTTGTATATTCTAATTTTCTGATTGGCCCTGGGGTTTTGTTGACTCCTGTCAATGCCCCATCCTAGATCAGGTCGGGTCGAAGTCTCCTCGCCGGAGCTCCTTCTCCGATTTTTCTTGCCCGATTCCGAGCTCCTCTTACCTCGAGATCCAGACCTGAGATTCCTCGTATAACCGAGATTCTCGTGGATCCCTTGCATCATCTAGATCCCTTTAGAGTTTAGTGCTCCACGTCGATCTTTCTGAACCCTTGAGTTGCCTATATAATCCTCTCCTCCGCCTCCTTGTGCGGCAACTCATCCCTTGAGCTCCATTTCTTCCCTACCCACCTTCAGTGAGGTGACAAAGACTCAAGGCACTGCTTAGGATCCTTAGGGAGTCGCTTGGAGGCTTGTAGCTGGACGTGGCCGGAGGCCTCCGCTGCGTGCAGCCTCTCTCGCCTGCCGCAGCAGATCGAGGCCATCACCCTGATGTTCATCTTTGCCAGGAGTTCGTTCTTCAGCTGGTAGCTTCAGGTATCCACTTTAGCCTTCACATTTCACCGTCCATTCAAATCTCCCTATCTTGCTCCGATGCACCCACTTGAGCTTCGACCAACTGGCTGGAGCTCTGACACCCATATCCATCCGCACCGATCGACTCCTCGACACGCACCCCGTCTCCCTCCACGACCTGGTCACCCTTAGACCTTCTCGTTCTGGTAGGATTGAGGTTGAGACCTCCCTCTCTCACTATTGCCGGAGGTCAAACACCATCCCATGTCGTTTCTCCTACATACTCATGCAATAACATCGACCGGAGCCACGCTCTTGAGTCGTTCTCCCTTTTGCAGTTGTTAGCATGCGTGGACGAGCCCATTCTGAACCTCCACTGCTCAGGCGTAGCAGCTCCAGGTCACACCACCCTCCACGTTTATCGGACCGACGATGACCTCATCGCCACCGTCCACCGGAAGCGGAACACTGCCACGACCGTGTTGAGCCTTCCCGCAACTCCATCAGGGATGTGGATCGTCGTCCATGCTCAGGCGAAGCTCGCCAGGGAGGAGTTCCTCCAGCATCCCCGGTCGTTGTTCGATGGAACCCCTCTCGTCCAGATTCCATCCTCACCGTTCATTCGCCCCCTTTTGTCAGAAGCGTCAATGCACGATTAACGACCATCAAGGCCGACATTCCCTACACCGTTTGATCTCATCAGACACGATCAGATTCATACATCTGCGCCACGTGTCTGCACCGTCAGATATTGAGTGCAGCAGATCCAAGCCGTCAGCTATTACCTTCGCTAGAGCCCGCCACGTGCCCCCCACGTGGCTTGCACGCACCTGCAAAGGGTATATTACCTTTTAGCCCCTGTTTATTTATGCATTTAGTTTTAGTCCATAAAATAAATATCGTAGTTAAGTACTCTTACAGTCTAGACCTTGTATTTTTGGATATTTGCATTTTAGTCCCTCTTAGTTTTTAGTATGTGCCGTCCCACATGAGTTTTGGGTTATTTACACTCTATGCCCTACAGTCTTTATATGTTATGAATTGAATGATAAGTTTTTGATATTTGCATTTATACCCCTGTGAGTTTGGATCATGTGTAGCGTGCGCGCTTGCTTGGATTTTTTGCAACTCCGACCCTGTACTTTTTACTTATGTTATTGTTCGACCCTAGAACTTAATATTTTTGTACTTTGGCCCCTGTAAACTATACCTAATTATATCTTGTATTTTGGATTTAATAAATAGCATTTTAATTTGAAAAATCACCTAAAAAGTTCTCTGACTCCTGTGTGAGTGTAATATTTAGTGTGATTTTATTGAGTTAATTTGTTTACATTTTTTATAATTTGAAAAATCAAAAATCTATAAAAATGGTCCTGTAAAAATTCGAAAATTGTCTTAAAAATTCCAAAACAAATTCATGTTAGTATCTTCTTTTGTGCTTTAGATACAGTAGTAATTTTGATTGTAAAATCATTATAAAAACCCTAAAAAATACAAAAGACCTAAAATCTCATAAAAATCATATAAAATTCAAGAAAAAACAAAAATTCTCACTTCAATTCCTGATTGTAGATATTTACTTGATTTTTCTCATAAAATTGTTAACCAAGATTTTAGGTCATTTTAGTTATATTTAACTTGCAATTTAATCACATCTATGCATTCTTTACATTTTTAGTCACTGTTTGATTTTTATCAAATCACAAAAATATCCGAAAATCCCTAGAAAATTATCAAAAACATTACAAAACCTTAAAAACCCAAAAAAAATTATCCTAAATTTCTGATTACTTTTAGCCTTAAAGAAAATTACAAAAAGATTTTTTGTTGCCTTATTTTCTTGATTGTTGATTTTGTTTCCTTATTAAAAATTAGAAAAAAAAAATTGCAAAATTAAAAACCACTAAAAATATGTTCTTTTATTTCTGAGATTTGACTACTTCATAGGTTTTCTCGTGCTCCTTGTGTTCGACCCTGATTGTTATACCAGGTAAAATAAATAGTGAAGCCGCTATATTTTGAGATTGTTTTTTTATCTTTTTGAGTGGTTTATTTTTCTTGATTGAGCCCGACATGTTGATCGGGGTCGCAACGACCTTGATATTTCTTGATAATTAACCCTAGTTGATAGGCTTCTCATCACCAGTCCAAAAACTATATAGGTAGACCTATAGATTTTACAAAAAGCACCTCACATGGCGTCTACGTGAGGAGACATGGACAAGTACCAAAATGTAAATAGATGAATATTCAAGGGTCTAATAGAAAATTATAAAAATATATCACAACACATATAACATATTATAGGACTAAAAATGAAATAAAAAAATGAAGGAGGGCTGCTAAGAAATTTACCCAATCCTGGTGTGTTATCCAACGGCTGTATGCGAGCCACTGTTCCATGTGTCAATCCCACGATGTCTGATGACTCTTTGTTGATCATCGGTTGAGATCAAGTCCTTCGTGCGATTTGACGGTTGCTAGCGGATGAAATCTAATGGCTTTTGAAGATCTGGGGCTTCACTTATAATCTGACGGTTTTCGAAGTGCTTGGAAGAACCCTAAAGAATAGCGGCACACTGGTCCTTCGATCGCCGATAGATCGCACTCCCGGCCTTCTATTTTACTGCTAAGGTGCTCTGTTAACTCCTGTAGGTGCTCCGTAGCCAATAGTGAGCTCAAAAATGTCCAGTCCCCATCGATGGGGGCTTAGAGGTCAAGAAAGAAAGCCGCTCTTGGAGGCTTCGTGTAGGTCCAAATCAAGCCATGTTAAGGGTCCTTTTAATATGTACATGTACCGAAAAGATGGATTAACATGGGCGAAGGGATTTGGCACTTTATTGGGTGGATATGGCGGATATGGATGCATGCCGGAGTCCTCGGATGCATTGTAGTGGAGTGGAGACCGTAGACTTGATCTAGGGCGAATCAAGGTGGATGGAGTGGTTAGGAAGGTGGAGAAGACGAAGAGGAGGGTGATGGGGCATAAGGAAGTCAGGACCATGGTTGGACAAGCAAAATAATGGCTAGAGCTCTAAAGCTCCGGTGAACTTATAATATATGAACCTACACTACAAACGGCAGTATAAGCATAAAAAAAGATGAATTAAATGCAGGATGAAAATGCATAAACAAATCTCACTGATTATACCTCAACATGATGCTAATCGACCTAGAAGTGCCAACGTAGGAGTGAAAACCTGGTGAAGGGGATGATGCATCGAAACTCACCCTCTCCATGCCTTAAAACGTGAGATCAACTCCCTGTCACGAAACTACTACCTCAAGCTGAGAGATTCAAGAAACAATAGGGTCCAAGACAGATCAAGATTAAAAAATTGGAAGAAGTGTATATTATATATATGAGAGGTTTAACTAGGTTTACGTGCAAATCAAGGTGTGTACGAGGAAGGAAAGTGTGGGTGTGATGGAGGGATGTAATGTGAAGATATTTCATGAAGAAAGCTAATTGAATCATGCAGTGTGTCATGTAAGAAAAATTGATGAAAATGGGTCTTCGCACATTCTGACAAGTCTGACCTAGTACAAGTGATGAATCTCTGATTTATCATTACAATATCCCCTTATTATCCTTAGAGCATAATCACCCTAACCCAAATCTTCATTAATGCATCATTACCAATAAACCTGTCAGTTATTAACCCTAATTATTGTACAAAAGTTAACCCCTTTATTTTTCTTTATTTTCTTTGTTTTATTCCCTATTAAAAACCCCTTAAAAAATAGAGTAATTATTGCATATATTTGTTTTGATATTAAAAAGAAAATAAAAAGACAAAAAATCTCAAACCATTAAAAATCAGTATTTTTATACTTTAAAAATACTTCCAAAATTTTCACTTTGTGTATTTGATCTCTTTTGACTTTCTGACCAACATGAAACTTGTAGATCTCATGGAGATCTACAACTTTCATGTTTTGACTTTTTGCTAATTCTGCCTCCTTCTATTTATTTTTTATTTTTCCATTCTTTTTTTAATAATTTGATTGGGTCATGAGGTGCTTTCTGGGCCGTCTACGTGGCCCCTTCTCCGTATGCCACCTGACCTCTCTCCTAGCCGTCCATCTCCTATGCTCTCCTTCATCTTAACGGCTCCTCTCCCGCTATCTCTCTCTCTCTCTCAGCCCTTGGATCTTGCCCCTAATCAGATCTCCACCTCTTATTACCACCTTCACCACCATCGTTGGATGGCGGTGCCCATCCAATGGCTGGTAACCCATCACGTCCCCTTCTTTATTCTTCACCATCAAATCCCTTCCCCTACTCCATTTCAGCCTCTCATCTCCCTTCGACTGTCGATCGTTCGATCTTCCCCTCAGATCTAATCTGAAGCCCCCATTTGTGCCCAACCTCGGCCTTTGGATCGCAAGATCTAGGACCTCTTTTTCCTCCTCCAGCACCTCTCTTGCCAGACGTTACGCACATTGACCGCCTCACCCCCCCTTCTATCTTGGCGGCCACCACCGACCAACTCTCCCTCCAACAACTTCTACACATAGCCTAATGTCCCTCTCCCTCATGTAACCCTCATACCTTCGATTCCGACCTTCTATGGTTTTAATTCGATCGTTACTATCTGCTCCTCTACCACCAGAAATCGTCTTTCTGCCACCTTCAAATACCCCTACTCTATCCCCATATCCACTCGTCCACAAATATAAGGGTGAGGGCCTAGCCACCCTCTGCCTCCCTGTGACACACAGAGGTGGATCGAGGGGGGCATGATGGCCGATCCGCCCGAGTGTTGACCCTTGTCTTCATCGGCCAAGCCATGATGCCTTAGCCGCCATTAAGCACCATGCCCCAACCGGGCATGTTGTGCGAGGACCGGAGACTCCCAAGGAGCCTCAACCCATGCCACAACCTACCTCGCTTCGTTGTTCTTCTTCTTTGATTAGGTAAGCTTCTCGCCCCTTTCTTTCTCTAATTTATGCTTATTTCTCCCACACATATACTTCATCCCACCTTTGCCTCACTACAACCATCTTCGCCGACCACCACACTCACCTTATCCCTCCCTCCACGAGCTTATCCAATCTAGGGAACCACCTTCTACGTCTTCGTCGCCCTCCGGACTCCGCTCACTCCATTCCACCCACACACATGTTTTGGCCACCACCTAACACTTGGTACATGTTGCCCATCAATTGATGGAAGCCTCAGTGGCGCTCTGTTCTAGAGCTCCGCCTCAAGTGAAGTGTCTCCACATCTCCACACCAGACACTTCCAATCCTTCCTCTCAATGTTGGCCTCTTCACGAAGCCCCTAGGAAACCCTATCGACCTCTGGGTTGAGCCTCGGATCATGGAGGAGGAGGAGGGTCCTTGCCGGAGGCCTGTTTACGCCACCAACAACCGAGGTATGGAAATTGACTTCGACAAGCAGTTACCGTCTGATCCCATGATCGGATGGCCATCCTTCTCTTCTCAATTCGTTCCACCACTGTAGGCTCTGTGGAATCGAGGCACTACCAAGGTAGATCTAGCCACCTACATGGCACGAGTCTCCTGCGACTATCTGAACAACCATCCAACCTCGCCCGCCTCCAGAGCCTAGCCCGTGCGCGTGCGACATGCGTACGGGCTAGGATATTTGCAGTTCTTCCCTCACCACTTGCAGTATTTACAACTATGTCCCTCCCAAGTGCATGCGCCTCATGTGCACGCTTGGGAGAACTGTAAGGAGGCCCCAACGGGTCTTCTTAATTTCAGAAATACCCTTACAGGGACCAATTTGCATAGTTTATCCAATTATTTTCATGTTCTCCTCGCATTTATGACCTCAGACTCTTTATTTAATATCTTGAACATTCGAACTCCTATTGAGTTGATTTCAATTTCATTTTGATGTTAATTTTGAGATCTTCATGATGGCATTATTATCTTTCTGATTTGACACTTGATTTAAGAGGCTAAATTTTGGATATTTTATGTGTCATTTGCTCCTCATTTTTAACATCATTCTTAGAACTTTGAGGTAATTTTGTGTTTCAATTGATAATGAAATTGGATCTTTCTATTGCTCAATGAATCTAACTAATTTAGGGTATATTTGTATTTGTATTATCATGCATCATAGCATTAATGCATCATATTTAATTTTTTAGAAACCAAAATAAAAATAGCATACTTCTCATTCACTACATGCATGTCTTTGCATGAGTTTCATGTGCACTTTGTCTGCATTTTATTTGCATTATTTTATGATATATTTTTTATTTCCATAGTGAAGACCTATATCAATGAATTTAATCGCTCTTATTTAATTGATAATCTCTGATAAATAGATGAGGAGGCTCGTGTCCCTGTGTTTGATCTTGGTACACTTACCAAGTTAAGTTCTCCACATATTCGAAAGTGTGGTTCTGCATGGATCGTTTTCACCACCTAAACAACGATAAAACACAACTATTAATGTGGTAAAAATGTGGTTCATCGGAGGTGCCAAGGTACACTTGACATGAGGTCAATGAGGTATGATTAGTCCACGTCAGCCTATGTGAATATAAAACAAGACATAATTCCCTTATTAATTCAATTAAAAATAATAAATGATTTTACTAACTAAGTTAAAACATGAAAAATGTCTAAATTTTTATGTATTATTTTATGGGTTTTTTACTTACTTTTACAATATTGTTTATTAGGTTCACATTTTTTTAGGTATATACGTAGGTATAAATACCTATATTTTATGTATTTTATTTTTATTTTGTATTTTTATTATAATTATCATAGGTACATGTTTATATCTTTATAATATATTTAAATACATATTTACATATTTTATTTTTTTGATTTTATTTACAAACTTATATAAATCTATGTATGTATATTATATATATAGTATACCTATATATTTCAATACATTATTTATGTTAAGTATACTTTAATGGTTTTAATTTATGTGTATATTTTTAATATGTTTCAAATAATGTTTACAAGTATTTAAAAATATAATAATAGTAAAAATATAAAGAATAAGTGAGTTTGGTAAATTTTGAGTTCATATGGAGAAGATATTGATCTGTGAAATTTGGTTTATGGCTTTTTTTATTTATGTGTTCCAGTTGCACAGTGCATTATTTTTCTTGATGGTTATTTTATATAATTTTCTATGTATTTTATGTACAAGCTTCATGTTTAACATTTTATTATTTTATGAGTAAAATGGAAAATGAAATAGGTGAAATAATGTCTATTTTTAGGGTATTAAATTAGGATTTTAAGTGTAATTTTGTATAGTTATTGGCCCTATCTCCCAATGCTTTATTCATGATCGATCAAGTCAATATTGACTTGGTCTTGAGGTTTAGGTCATTCAGTATTTTCAATAATTCATTTCTTTTTTCTTTTCTTTTCCTTTATTCTTTTATTTTAGGTTTAAATATTAATATTTATACAATATTTACAAGTTAAACAATGAATGTTATTTCAAGAAAAATAATGGTATTTACATGTATTTTACTAGCGATTTAAGGTCAAAATGAAAGAACAAAGGTGATAAAATGGAGATTCATCAAGTACATCAGTCAGGGATGTTTGGGATACCTTGTATACATTGTTGACACATCCACTTAGGACAAAATGATCAAGGATGTTAGGGTAGTATGTGAGTTCCTGTTATGTTCCCAGATGATTTACATGGACTACCCCCAGTAAGGTAGATAGAGTTTAGTATAACACCATTACTAGATACACATCCTATACACATCCCTCTATATAAGATGGCACCCGCCGAGATGAGAGAGCTCAAGGTATTGTTGTAGGAGCTTCTAGGGAAGGGATTCATCTGCCCCAATACCTCACCATGGAGAGCATCAGTGCTCTTCATCAAGAAGAAGGATGGATCTATGAGACCTTGCATTTATTACATGCAGCTAAACTAGTGGACGGTCAAGAACCGCTATCCTCTCCCACATATTAATGGACTTTTTGATCAGTTGTAGGGAGAAATGATGTTTTCCAAGATCGATATATGATCTGAATGTCATCAATCAAGGATCATAGATTCAGATGTGATGAAGAATTTTACATCAGAAAGTGTCATACGAGTCCATGGTAATGCCATTCTGACTCACGAATGCATCTGTTGAGATCATGGATTTGATGAACCGAGTTTTTCATACTTGCTTAGATAGGCTTGTGATTGTGTTCATTAAAGATGTTATACTCCATTCTCATGATGAGCACATGCATGAATCAAATCTTCGCACTATGCTAGAGACACTCTAAGAGCATTAGTAGGATGCAAAGTTCAACAAGTGCGAGCTCTGGATTTCTGAGGTGGCATTCTAAGCCACGTGATTTTAGGGGCAGGGGTGGCAGACGACCCTGCCAAGATAGAGGCCATTTTATCCTGGATGAATCCCAAGTCGATTACAGAGATTCGTAGTTTTCTTGGTCCAGTCAGTTACTACATAAGTTTGTTAGGGGATTCTCTTAGTTAGCATTACCCCACACATAGTTGACAAAAGGATTTGTCATTTTTCTGGGGCAACAAATGTGATTGAGCTTTCGTACGCTCAAGGAGCAGCTGAATACTACTCGCATTCTTACCCTCCCTTCCGATACTTGGGATTTCACAATTTATACCGATGCTTCCAAGGAAGTTTTGGGTGGCATATTTATGTAGTGAGGATAGGTCATAACTTATGCATCTCGACTGCTGAAGAGCAACTAGCACAACAACCCTACTCATGACTTGGAGTTGGAGATTGTAGTCTTCGTAACGAAGCCACTATTTATATGGGGTGACATTTGAGATTTTCATGGATCACAAGATCCTCAATTACATATTTGACTAGTGTGAGCTGGACATGAGAAAAGATAATGGTTAGTGCTACTGAAGGATTACAATTGCACTATCTTTTACCATCTTGGTAAGGGAAATGCGGTAGCAGATACCTTGAGTAGGTGAACACACATGGCATGATCAACGGCTTGATTATAGACTTGGGATGTCCTCACTACACTTAGTGAGTGGCATTCATTTGAGAGCACGTCTAATGTAGTGGTTGTATTAGCGAAGTACAGTAGCTTTTGGGACAGGATTGTCTAGGGACAATAATTAGATAAGATATTGCAGAACTTTTATCATCATTGCTTGAAGGATGAGTTTGAAGATTTCTGAATGATAGAGACCGCTCTATGGAAGGGAGATTGTGTTTTTGTTCCTGAAGGTTAGGAACTGAGGAGAGATATTCTAGATAAGGCACATAGCTCGAGACTTTCCACTATCTAGGTAGCACCAAGATATACAAGGATCTCTACTACCATTTTTGGTGGGAGGGAATGAAGAAGGATATAGTTGAGCATGTCAGTTGATGCCTAACTTGTCAAATGGTGAAGGCAGAGCACTAGAGACCACCTGGTGTACTAGAGCTTCTCCCCATTCCGGTGTGGATATGGGAGAGCATCTCCATGGATTTTGTCTTATCATTGCTGCATACCCCAGACAGGCATGATGCAATTTGGGTGATTGTTAACCAATTTATCAAGTCAGTCCATTTTTTTCAAGTCAACATGACATGTACTCTAGTAAAGCTAGACAAATTATACATCCATGATGGCATTCGCTTGCATGGGATACCAAGGATGTGGTATCTGTGGGAGATTCATGGTTTGCTTCACTTTATTGTGGGGAGTTTATGAGAGCCTTGAGGACAAAGCTATGTCTTAGTTTAGCTTACCATTCATATACAAATGGGTAGTTTGAGAGGACTATTCAAACATTGGAGGACTTTTTCTGGTCTTGTGTTGCTGATTAGAAGGGATCATGGAAGGATCACCTCCACCTTATTGAGTTCACATATAACAGCATCTATCATGTTACTACCGGCAAGATGCCTTTTGAGGCCTTGTATGGGAGGAGATGCACCACTCCCTTGTGTTTGCAATTGATCGACGATAGCACCTTGTACACCCTGCAGATCATTGAGGAGACCTCTAGAGCAATAGAGACTTTTAGGAAGAGGTTGTTGACAGCTCAAAGCCATCAAAAAAGCTATGCCAACTAGAGGCGTAGAGACCTTGAGTTTCAGGTATTGTATTTTACATACATGTCTTGAGCAAGATTTATAACGAACTCTATATGCTTATGTATTCATCATCATGATAGGTTGGGGATTTTGTGTTCTTGTGAGTATTTCAAATGAAGGGAGTGCTGAGGTTCGATGACAGAGGCAAGTTGTCTCTGCAGTTCATGGGACCATTTGAGACTTTGGCTAGAGTTGGGAAGGTGGCTTATAGAGTGGCCCTTCCCTTTGTTAACATAATATTGACTGATTTGCTAATCATACACAATTAGCAGTCGCTGAGGTGACCAAACACAAGAGGGGTATTAAGAAACAATAACCCACAGATAAGAATAAAGCAACGTGATACGCATGTGGAGTTAAAATTTATTATAACTCAACAAAGTGTGTATAAGTTTAAGTATGTAGAGTGTCGAACTCAAGGAGCAAACATGATAGATTGAGAAATTAGTCCAAAATTTTCCTTCTCTTGCCTTTTTATTTGTGATATTTTTACAGGTTTTTAATATTTATTTTTTGTATTTTTATTTTATATATTTTTTTACTTTTAATTTTGCAATTTTAATTTTATTTTTTATTTTCCTATTTTAATTCATTTTTCCTTTTCAATATTTATATAATAAGTATATATAAGTATATATATAATATGTGTAGTATAAATCATATACACGATATAAATATATGATGAATATATAAAATAAGGAAAACGTAAATAAGTACAGTCCTTTTATTTTTTTTAAGGTATTAAATATATTTATAAGTATTTATAATAATAATGCTAATATTAATATATATGAGTAATAATATGCATATCAATACTATAAAAGGCTTTCTATTTATAAAAATATCTAAAAATACTCTAATTTCGCAAATAAACTTTTTTGTCTTTTTATCTTTTTCGCAATCTTTGTGATTTTTCTTATAATTTTTGCTAATTTTTATGTATTTTTAATTGATTAAAAATGTCAAAACAATAACTTATGATAATAGGTTCCATTATTTTGGTATTTGAAAATAGAAATAAATATTTTTGGAATTTTATAAAAGTTTTACTGATTTTTATAAAGTTTTGAGGGGTTTTTTATTTTATAGTGTTTTTCTTTTGCATTTTTTAGTGATTTTTGGTCTAGAGTTAATATACAGTAATAGGTGATATCTAATTTTTTGGAATTTTTAAAAGTGGTTTTATATTTTTTGTATTTTTAGAAGAAAATAAGGAATAAATGATCTGATTTTATTTTTATAATTAGAAAATTAAATAAAAATTCCTTAATAAAAATATTTTGTTATAACAAGATTTAAGGCCTCTAACCTATTTTTTCTAGAATTTTTTTAGAGCATTATAGGTATTTAACAAAAATAAAAGCAAAAAAAATCATTGTTGATATGGGTATTTTTGTAATAATGCAAAACTTCCAATGCCTGGATGAATTTTTTTACAGAATATAACACTTGAAATAAAAATTACAAGACTAAATATATATACACAGTTTCATAGGGGTTCTTCTAGAAAATGCCCAGCCACCTCACGTGTATGCGCACAAGAGGTGACATGAAGAAGGACCTAGGTGCAAATAAAATAAATGTAAGGTTCAAAATATGAATATTACAAAAATGTGTCATGACAGAGAAACTATAAGCAAAAGTTAATTTCTTACAGATTTGTGAATACATGCAAAAAAAAATTCATTAAGGGAACTTTTCGAATTTTAATTCATTCACTTTTGATGCCAACAATTAGTTTCTATTTTGGAGATATATTTAGACATTCTAAATGTATTTTATGATTCAAAAAGTCATCCAAACTGTGCATAAACATGTTTATTTTAGCGAAAAAAATTCGAAATTTACATCTTATGCAAAAATTACAATTTCCCGTGCAATACAAATACAAAACCTTGTTCCCTTAAGGTTTGGATCACATCCAAGACCTTTAACCAAGACTCTGATGCCTCTTAAGTCTAGTGTTTGGGCCTTAGCGCATCATAGAAGCGTGTAGGTCGCATCGCATACGATGTAGGGTAACTAGTCATACTATTTGCATCGGGGGTGGGATTTAAAAATTTAAATAGATGAAGCAACATGATTTGAGAACACTTGTCAGATCATTTCTTCAAGATCACAAACGAGATATATGATTACCTCGTGAAGTCTGTTTATGATCCATTGTCTCTAAAGTAATGTACCTCCTGTCTCAAGTCCGATTCGATGAAGGTCACATTTGCGGGCGCTGATGAGACACGTGCCTCCCGCAATCCAAGTTGATGATCTGAGCGAGGAGTCTCCTGATTTCATCTCACGAGATCCGTCGCCTTCTTCATGAGCAAAAAGCACCGATGATGGAGAAGATCCGTGAGCAGTCGATCCGGCAACACGACGGTATCGCAACGACTATGAGTCTCTCTAGGTCAACAATGTGGACGATCGCAACATTGAGAGAGGGAGGGAGGACATGTGTGTAGGTCTGCTATGAATCACTCAAATTCGATTAGGATTCATTCAATAAAAATTCAAAAAAAGTTCGATTTGAAATCAAATGAACTGAATTTGAATTTAACTTGTGGATTCGACTCCTAAATGAATGGAATCTGAATTAACCTGAATTCGTTTGATAAAAATTTGATTTGATATTTGTATACATGCATATATCTATATGTTTATCTATATTTTTATATTCATATACATAGTGCATACATATATACATGCATATAATATGTATTTATTTACATACATATATCTAACAACCCCACTCTAGATTTATTAAGATCCTTTTCAAATATTCTTGTGCAAGGAATTATAGTATAAATACATCAAAAGATTGACATGCATTTATTCGAATTCATTTGTAAGTAAATAGATGCAGAAAATAATATATGAATATATACTAAAAAGTTACGACGTTTAATTTACATTGAAAGATTTAGCATTTGCATTATAACTTTAAGCATAACATGTGCAAGCATATAAGGATATTCTAAAACCAACTTACTACAATTATTAAGTGGTTCCTTTTAAGCTTGTAATCATATCTAGGTTCCATTGGTATGATTTATCATGTCTAGACTTCACCGTTATGATTTTCATACTCCCACAATACACCGACATGACTTTTCAATGTGTGACATGCTTATGTAATATTAGGCACCATTAGTGAGACTCGGTGTATTTCATTTCCCCTTTATAACTAAGTTTAAGTGATTTGACTTCAAAATATGTTATGGATCAAAGATGTGTGTCGTTCATCTATCAGTTACACAAAACATCTAAGTTCCCATCTTTACTTCTTATTTTAGCCTAATGACAATAGCTTAGATAGGAGTTACTTTGTATAAGAAATAATCAATCTTAGCGTGCTATTCAGAAATTTTAAAGTATTAAGAGGATTGCAATGCACTCTAAGTATATATATGCATGTATAATCCTAGTAGTTGAAGACAAAATATTTGATATAAAAACAGTAAAAAAATATAAGTCATAAAATCTACTAGGAAAGATCAAATGTATAAGATTGTTATTCTAATTCCTCACCCACACATTTATTTTATGCTCCCACATTCCTTACACTGCCTTTTCCATTCCCTTTTTCATTATCTATCAAAGATTACAAAAACCCATAGTAGATTATGGTGGCATTTCTCCTAGTACATGAAAATGATGATTTTTCTACTTCGAGTTCCTCAACATTTATCATGGCTCGAAATTTATCTATATATCTCTCCTCTGCTTTTTTATTTCAATTTTTCATGCATGGCAATCCACGATGATTATCATTATCAAGATTATATTTGTCATCACATGAGTAATATACAAGTTCTTCTCACAATGATGTAATTGTTCCTTTGTACATCAAAAATTCTATATATTTCATTTCATGTCTTAGTTTTTCGATATTGAAGATCCCCACACTTAATGAAAATACTTAATGAAAAGGTTCTATATAGCTATGGTATTTTTTAGTATTCCATTATTTTAAATAATAATGTTAATTTGTATCAATTTTCAATATAAGTTTGATATCATCTTGCTTTAACATGCAATGGTAATTATAATGTGTTCAGCTTTTTTGTCAATGATATTTTAACTCTTTGATAGCTTCATATAATTATATTGTACTTATATATTCATACTAATAGAAAAAGGATATTTTGATTGTAAAAGACATATAATAATTTTGAAAATTATGTACTTTTTTCCATTGTATTGCATAGGTTTGATAATTTCCTTATTAATAGTTTTTTCAACTTATCATAGTGATATATATATATATATATTCAAAATTAGAATTATAATATAGTTATATAACCTCTAAAACATCAATTTACTTTTCAAATTCGAATTAAAATGAATCGAATTTGAATATTCAAAATCCAAAATGAATTGAATGTGAATTTAAGTTAGCAAATTTGTTTAAAATTTGATTCAAATTTGGATTCGAAACTTTTATAATGAATAGAATCATAATCCTAGTGGATTAGAAGGTTTTCGATTCGATTAACACCCCTAGTGTGAAAATATGGAGAGAGAGAGAGAGAGAGGGAGGGAGGGATGGAGGGAGGGAGTTGTTGCTCTTAAATTGTAGTAAGTAGAAAAGGCTAGGGCTACCCCTTCTTATATACTAAATTGGATGCCCATGGATCTCAATCCATGTGCACTCATAATCAAGGGTCTAGATTATTTTGCACTTTCAATCAATGGCAATGATTTTATTACATAAATTTACAATAACAAATAATAAATTCAAAATAAATTAAATTTGTTGCAAATAATTTACAACATTTTCAATTTATTTCAAATCAATCTTATGTGGAAATAAAGGAAAAAAGGCAAGCCTCCTTCCCTTAATAGGGTGGATGGCATAAAATACTGTAATTAATGCAAAGATAAAATAATAAAGAAAATAAAAGAAAAGTAAATAAAACACCAAAGATATTTAATGAACCTAAACCCAGAAACCTAGGCATCATTATGACTGGGTCGACAAGGAATAAATTAGGAGGGAAATAAGGGTCAACACACAATAAAAACCCTAATTTTATTTCTTCAATAATTTATTCGTGGGACCTATTTTATTCTTTATTATTTATACATCAAATCAATAAACTTTGTACATGAAAGTTATAGATAAGAATACAAAGAAAAATATAAAACTAATTTCACACAAAAATAGTATACAGTGTTCATTCTACACTCAGAATAAAATCCCAAAACCAAAACTTTACAGACCCGTATCTTCTCCATATGAACTCAAAATACATCAAAATCACCTTTAATTGTATATAACTTTTTATTATCTACTTAATGAAGGGGTTTCACATAATTTTGAGTTAAGATGCAAAGTTTGATTTTGGACCTCTATTGCGCATTATACTTAAATAAAATATTCATTTTATTTATTCTTTATATTTTACATAATTTTCTATTTTTATAATTTTGTATATATTATTTAATATTATATATACATATTTAGAAAATAATAAAACCATGAAAATACATTAAAATAAAAAAATATATTAAAATACATAGATGAATTATCTATATAATAAATACGTCTTATTATTTTAGTGTACGAATGACATCAGAAAAATACAATAAAAATATTTTTGTATATATCATAAATAAGTCATAAATATGCAAATTATGTGTATAAAATAATAAAATATAAAAATATAAAATAAAATACACATAATGTAGGTAAATATACCTATAACTATACATATAAATAATAAATTATAATAAATGTCCTCATAAAATAAATAAAAATAGGAATAAAATACTACAGAAAATAGTAAACATTTTTATTTTATAACCGAATTTTATTATTTCATTTAGTAATTTTTATTCACTTTATAAGGCCTTTTTACCTTGCATTTATTTGGTGGGTTCACATGGACCAACTAGATTCATTCTTGTATTGACCCAAGTCAACTCGCCCTTTGGTGTCTCTGACTTCTGTCAGAACCTTGAGCCTCCAGCTTCACTCCATTTCCCCTAACGATCTAATGATCAAATTGCCTTAAGCCTTGAATAAAATTTGTAGATGGGATCTCCGTGATTCACACCTGATACTCAAATCCTGACGATCTACTTCGTATCATCCTTGAATCGATTCACATCTTCACCCATTTTCTATTTATAAATAAGCTTCTCCACCGACCATTCAATCTTTGGTCTCTTTTCAAGCCCTAATTCCATTTACCCTCGGTCAAGAGTGACACCTGGTGACAATAGGAGATCCCTTGCGGTGCTGGAGCGACGAAAGGAGGGGAGGAGAAGATCCACAGTGGTGCTCCGGCATCAACCTGCTCCTTGGTGTCAAACCCAACTTCGAGTTGTGCTCTTCTATTTCTAGGTAGATTTAGTTACTGCCTTTCAATTTTGCATTTTAGTTTAAATTTTAATTGTTGTTTAGCTTAGATTAGGATAACCATTGTCGTTCATCGTACCAACCCCTTCTCAGACCATCCTTTCATGCCCCTTCATTCCCAATCGTGTGTCCATCAATTCCACCCATTCACTCAACCTGATCATTTCCAAATCAGTGAATTGACGCACATCCTCCGTCATTCGTCGGAGCATCCTCATCATACCCCCATCTTCGATTATTTCGCACAATAACGACCCAAGGACCTTCGCCTAAACCCCCTCTATCTAACTATGCAATTCCCCAATGGAGACAAGCCCTGAGAAGGGCGATTCGACTCCAGGAGAGGTTCCTAGATCGCCAGAACTTAATCGACACGCCGGGACCCCATCTCTGGGTCTTGGACTCATCTGTAGGCACTATCTGATGCGGATCATCAATAGGATCATGGAGAACACCATATCATCGCGGGAGCTGTCTTGGAGCTCCAAGAATCGACATAACAAGGAAGAACATGCTCATGTTCTTCCCAGTTCTTTGGGAGTGCCACAGAACCATCCGATGGAGCCCATGCTCCATATTGTACAGGAACCATTCGATGATGCATCACAGGAATCGCCAGATCATGTAGAAGATCTGATCTCCACCATCTTTCGCCGAATCGATGTCGACCCATCTAGGCTATTCATCGCATAAGTAGAGTGCATCCATCTATCCGTTGGCCCGCAAGTATTGGGTAAAGTTCATATATGCCCTCTGTATTTTTGTATATTAATATTTAATATTCAAAATTTCTTCTGTAGTGAAAATAAATTTGGTTATTTTGCATGGAGCCCCTTGCCTTTTCATGTATTTACATCTGTGTCCATAACAACTCAACTCACATGGTCTCCTACGTGAGGTGGATATTTTGCAACCGTACCCTTGCGCGTTTTTGTATATGTAATCAGTCCAAAAATTTGTATATTCAATACTAAATTTTGTGGAAAAAATTGTAATGGGACCTGGAACTTTTTGTATATTACATTTATGCCCCTACGAAGTGCGTATAATATAAGTATCTGTGGCTAAATTGCAAGCATGTCCCCGGATTTTTTACGGTTTGCAAATGTATGGAAACTATTTTTTATCTACAACTTGGTCCCTGCTAGCTTATTCATTTTTGTGCATGATTGTTTAATTTTTATAAATCCAAAAATTATGTAAAAATAGGATAATATACATGGATGCATGCTCTTTCACACTACATTTTTGTTTCGCATTTTATTCTCGTTTCCTATTTATTAAAAATCAAAAAGAGCATATTTTGCCCCTGTTTGACTTAGAAAATACCTAAAAATTATATAACAGTATTTAAAAAATAATATTTATTTATTATTGTACTTTGTGCCTTCAGACCAAAAATCCCTAAAACAAAAAAGCTCCAAAATCCTCATAAAAATTATAAAAAAATATTTTAAAAATCCAAAAATATTTATTTCTGTTATTTTCTTTTTATTATATATTATTGGTTAAAAATAGTTTGGAAAATTTTAAGGTTTTTATATATTTTTAAATTCCAAAACAATTCAGTATATTTATCTAGTCTCTGGTTTGACTATTTTTTACTTTAAAGATTCCTAAAAATTATCAAAAATTCTTAAAAAATCACAAAAATAGTATAAAAATATTTAAAAAAACCAAAACATTTTATTTTTCAAACTTTGATTATTTTTAGCTATGTTTATAGTTATAATACCCCATATTGTATAAATACCTATATATAGTTTATATTATTGCACAATTTTTTCAATTTTTTAAAATATCACCATGTATATCATCTATATATCCCTCTAGTATGCCATTTAAATTTCGTCAGAAATGGAGACTCATATGCCTTCCATCTGAAATAGGTCGATTACAGCAATGTTTTGATCGTTGAAATTACATGTTCTAGATAGAGGGCATATGAGTCTCTGTTTCTGACGAAATATGAATAACGTATTGGAGGGATATATAGATGAATATACACTATGATATTTTTGAAAAAATAAATAAAAATGTGGAAAATAGGGTGGGGGCAACCCATTTTTTCTTTATTATAAATATCTTATAAAATTTTAAAACCTTAAAAAGTATAATATATAAAAATGGTTATACTTCTTAATATTATTCTGATTTTTATATATTTATTATATATTATAAATATATACCTTATATCATATATACATTATCTTATATATATTCTTATACTCTTATATGTATATAATAATATATAATATTTAAATTAACAAGAAATTAAAAATTATAAAATTAAATATTAAAAAATGAAAAAAAAAAGTTAAAAACCATAAACCCACACAAAAAGACTAAGAGGACACTTGTGTACATAATTCACTTTGATTAGAAATAATCATCAGGCTTCCATGTTTGCTCTCAGTGGTTCGACCTCTACATGCGTACACATTATACACCTTTGTTTGTAAAGTAAAATAAATTATACTTCATATTTTTGTTATTCATTGATTATTCACATGTTGTGGGTACTTGTTGTTTGAATTCGGGATTTGTGAGCGGTCGCTTCAACGACACTCTATCTTCGCTTTTAGTGAGGATAATTTTTAGACCCTCGCAAATACCCATTCAACAAATGTCGCTATTGCTGGGGAGCAACATGTTGTAGCTTGATTTGTACATAGTTGTTATTCATTTGTAATTTATTTTCATGTACACAATCTTCTACCTTTTTTTGACTTGTACATATTTCAGCTTCTATTTCTTTGAACACACTATTTGATTATCTTTAATGATACAACTCTTTATTGTGTTTGTTGCGAGGGCTTGCCACGTGAGGACGACTTTTTAGGAGGTCGATGCAACCAAATTTGTTGGAGACTAGCCTTCTTTCCCTAGCCAGTGGGAGAGGCAGCAAGCATAGCAAGGAGAATGTAGCATAGATATTAGCTTAAGATTTTATTTTTTTTTGTGATAGAGTGATTTATTATTCATTATTATTTGTAATAATATAGGGAGTTGGATATTACACTCTATGACATATTGTACCAAGTATTTGTTCACTTGGGGGTCCTCGCGGTTTTCTTCGAGTTTTCTTTGCCTTCTCACTTTATTTCTCCCTATTTTTTTTATTTTCATTTGGTTTCCCGATGTTTTGAGTTTTCAACCTTTTTTATTTGTTTGGTGTGCATGAAGCCTGTATATTTTAGGACTGCTTGTATTGGTAATTAGGTCCAAACCCTAATAAGAATCATGTTCCTATAGTCTTCTATATTTGTATCTTGTCTAATTAATAATTTTCAATTATTTAGACTTGAATCCATGCACCAAGAAAGACACCATACAACGCGCTAGAAGGACCCGTTGTGGCGGGCATCGAAGTGTCTCCAAGACCGGAATCTCGAGTTCATTTCTGAATAATTGACAATTGACATTTGGTTCTTCATGACTATATCAGTTAATGCTTAGGGTGATTTTGTCGATTGCACACCACCATGTAGACAGGTTTAAAAATTCTATGTTGCATACCACATGGAGAGAGCTGTGAAGCACTGTAAGTCCTCTAACTCTACATGCATCATTAGATTCTATGGTGAGATTTCCATCATTGAATCGAATTGCACGACTTCTTCGTTATCTCCTTCTGATTTTGAGCATCTAGGACTTAAATGAAAATTCACAAAATCGTCAATCGCTTGTATGCAAAATATCCAAAAAAGTGATAACCAAAAAAATAAAACAAGGGACTGCTAAATAAACTTTGACCTTAATTAAAATATGCAATGGGTTGCATTGTTATTTGAGTTTCAAAAGCCCTTATTGTCTTCAGGTACTTAGAAGGAGACCAAAACCCCTCCCATGAGCGAGGTGCGACTCGCTAAGGATTAGAGCCCAAAACCCAATATGTAAATGCCTTGTGTATCGCCTGGATTTCTAAAGTATTGACGCTTGTATCGTATGCGGAGAGTAGGAACTGATCAACGATGATGTTCTTGCCTTGTGTAGAGTGTCAACCTTTTCTGAAGTACTGAGCTTAGGCCACTCCCTCATGGGTGCGTTTATCTCATCGTCTCACATCCGAGTAGGTCCTTTCATGCTCAACGGTGATTCCGTTACGAGCATGGTTCGAAGTAGTGGTTTCGCCTATCGGCTTACTTCTCATTCTTTGGTTGAGTAGGGATCTACGAAGGGTTACAAGGATCTCAAAAAGTGCAGACTACATGTTACAAAGGAGGAGTACAAGTACGAGGTACTTTTCCAACTGTACTCTCGCTCCTGTAGGGTTAGCATCTAAGGACTTGCTAAAAGATATACCTGAAATAACAACTCTAAAAATGAAAATATAAAAATAGTTGTTCCCTTATGGCTTCATATGTGTAGAGTTGGTGAACCTAATTTTGTATTATGTATTGTATGGATCTGGATTAAGGTTCAAAGATCAAGTCTTGTGCACTTACACAAATTTTGTCTTATGTGTTTCCTCTTTGACCCCATGCTCATTTCGAGCCTTTCTACTGTTTTACATTCCTTTTATTCCTCATTGACCATAGTATCCTTCCTCCTGCATTGATCCTTCTTTTCTTCCATGATAATCCACGGACGGTCCAGTTGGGACTCCGCCGACACCTATATAGATTTCATGGATTCGGCATCGTCAATAATTCAAGGCGATTCTCGAGAATCCAGTTCAGAACTTGCAAACCGATCTCTAGACTCCTCGTCTTTTTCCCACTATTTTTCTATTTCTTAATAAACCGAGACCACTCTTGTCCTACTTCCGCCCGTTGTGACTGGATGTCGATTTCAGTTACATCTTTTACTCCATTCACAACTATATGGGATTGACCCTAATCCCAGATTCATCACCTCAGCTGGTATTCACTTTCATAGTTGGTCTGATTGGGATACCTCTTGCATTGTAGATAAAAGTCAGTCATGGATCCCAGTCCGGAGTTTATTTCATCAGAATCAAACCCAGAGATGGCTCCCCATGGCAAAGGTAAAGGAGCTCAGCCATCTCCCCAGACAGAGCAGGGCGAAGTGCCCGATCAGAACCAAGTGAATGCTCAATGGCTTGATTCTACCCAATATATCCAACAACAACTAACTGAGTAGGAACTAGCTCAGACTGCATTCCAAGACAAGTTGAATGATTTGTGGAACATACCAGTAGGAGGAGGGGGGAAGAGATGAAGAACCATCCCAAGATGACCGAGAGGAAGAAGAAGAAGGACATGAGGTTCCTAAGCTCACGCTAAAACAAACTTATAATCCTGGAGACAACTAGATGACTTAGTGGATACGCATCCCCCCGGTGCGTTCTCACTTTGAGCTCAATCTTCAGCTCCTTTCCCTTCTTCCCACCTTTCATGGGAACACTAATTAGGAACCCTACATTCACCTGCAATAGTTTTCCCACATCTGTGGAACCATGCACTATCCTAGCATCACGTTAGGTGTAGTCAAGATGACAACGCTGACAACGCTTCATTTCAGTCTCCAAGATAAGGCCATGTACTGGGTCAACCATCTAGGGAAGGTTGTCATGACATGAGAGGATCTCAAGTATGCATTCCTCCACAAGTTTTACCCTCTTGGTCGGCTTAACCATATGCGAGCCTGGATTAGCTCTCCCAGCTACCTACATGTCTATTCATAAAGCATGGGAGAGATTCAAAGATCTGCAGGAGAAAGGCCCCCGCCATGACATACCAAAGACCATCATGGTCCAACACTTTATCGGGGGTTGATTGCAGAAAGACAGAGGTTAGTAGACGTCGCTTGTGGTGGATCACATATTAGTAAGGATGAAGATGTTTTCTGGAAGATATTCGAGGAGATGGTCGAAGGAGAGCCCTTCTACAAGATTGTATTGATTTTTCTGTTCGATAGCTTCACCATGCCAATGGTCTGAGGGTGATAAGGAGAATCGACCTGGTGTTCAATGTCGTACTCCTTCGTTAATTTCTTAACCTCTTTGTTTATAAAGTTACTACCCCTGTCTGATATAAGAATCTTTGGTATCCTGAATCACGAGATTATGTTCTCTCTCAGAGCTCGATAAACCGTGTGGCTATCAACTGCTTGGGCGGGGATAGCTTTAACCCAACGACTCACGTAATCAATGGCAAGAAGGATGTATTCATATCCCTAACTCTTAGTAAAGGGTCCCATGAAATCAATGCCCCAAGCATCGAATACATCTTAAATCTGAAATGAACTTCGGGGCATAGAGTGTTTAGCTATAAGGGTTCCTCCCATTTTCTGACAGAAAGTGCAACCTTTTACATATGATGTTGCATCCTTGAATAGTGTGGGTCACCAGAGGCCACAATGCAATACTTTCGCTGTCGTTTCAGTCTCTAGAGTGGTGTCCACCAGATTTGAGTGAGTAACAATTCTCGAGGACACTATGATGCTCTTCCGGAGGGATACACTGACGTAAAATACAATATGTTCCTTCCCTGGGTAAGAGTAGGTCTTCCCATTGGTAGAAATGGATTTGGGATAAGAATGTATCCTTTTTTATCTTTGCCTAGTCTTATGCGACTACACCAGAGATGAGGTAGTTCACAATATCGGTATACCAAGGGAGAGCCGCCACAACTAGAATCGACTCGTCATGAAAGGTGTCTGTGATGGGTGCACTGCTTAGTGGAGGTTCTTGATGTTCAACTCTAGAGAGGTGATCAGCTACCACATTCTGAACTCCAGGCTTGTCCTTGATTTCCAAGTCGAATTCCTGGAGGAGAAGGATCCATCTAATCAATTTTGGACTCACATCCTTCTTCTGTTGTAGATACTAGATAACGGAGTGGTCAGTATAAATTATGACTTTATATCCAAGCACAAATGATCTGAACTTCTAAAGGGTGAAAACCACGACCAACAACTCTTTCTCTGTAATAATATAATTTCGATGTGCTTCATCTAATGACTTGCTGGCGTTGTGAATGTCATAGGACACTTTGTCTTTCCTTTGTCCTAATACAGTCCCAACTGCAAAATCTAATGCATCCATCAAGATCTTACAGTGTAGAGACCAATTCGACGACTATAGGACGGGAGCTTAAGTGATTAGCTCCTTCCATTGATCAAAAGATAAGAGAACCTACTAGGGATGAAAATGTATGTGAATATATTCGTATCTGATCCATTGTCTATTTGTTTTATGCATATTTTGACATTCATATTCGTTTTAAAATGGATGAGGATATGGATATTATATTGACATTCTCTAATATTCACATCCATATTCGTATATTCGTTTTCGTACATAAGTATAATGATAAATTTATTAATAGCTATGCATACCAATATTTTATTATTGCATTCACCATTGTTGATATAAGTGATATGAAATTAATACATATGTTATATCTATTTTATGTGTAAATCATCCTAAACATGTATATTTTAGCTAATCTACTAAATAATTTTGTTATTATTCGTATCCGATTTGTATTCATTTTACATTCGTATTCATATTTAAGGATATGGTAACACATTTTTCACATTCGTCAATATTTGTATTCGCATTCATATTCGTATTTTAAAATGGATAAGGATAGGATTATATCTATATTTATATCCGTATCCGACCATTTTCATCCCTAGAACCTACTGATCAACATTAAACTCGGTATCCTTGCACAACAATTCAGTTAGAGGTCGGACGATGCGGCTGAAATCTCTGATGAATCATCTGTAGAACCGACATTCCCCAGAAATGATATCAGGTCTCTCACATTTTGAGGTGGATCAAGATTTGTGATCGCATCCACCTTCGTTGGGTCGACTTCCATGCCACCCTTGGAAACAACATGGCCTAGCATTATCCCTTCAATGACCATGAAGTGGCTCTCTTCCCAAGATAGTACGAGATTGACTTCATGGCCTTTCTGAAGTACTCCGTCTAGGCACTCGATACAAGAATCAAAGATGTCACCACAGACAGAGAATTCTTCCATAAACACCTTGAGAAAACAGCCAACCATATCGGTGAAAACTGCAAGCATGCACCTTTGGAATGTGGCAGGTGCATTGCACAAACCAACGAGCATTCTCCTGAAGCATAAGTGTCAGATGAGCAAGTGAAAGTAGTCTTCTCTTGGTCCTCCAGGGCGATTGCCACTTGGTTCTACCATGAATACCCATCCAAAAAGCAGAAGAACTCCTTGCCGACCAATCTTTTCAGAACTTGATCAATAAATGGAAAGGGGAATTGGTCCTTCTTCGTTACAGCATTCAACAATGGTAGTCAACACACACGCCAGGATGTTGGTACCTGAGTAGAAATCTCCTCTCCTCTTTCATTTGTAACCATGGTGGGCCCATATTTCTTCGGAACGACATGCAAAGGGCTCACCCATTTGGAGTCGGAGATGGGATAAATGAAGCATGCATCTCACCATTTTGTTATTTACTTTATGATGATGTCATGCAAGTTAGGGTTCAGTCTTCTCTGAACTCGGGACGGCTTGGCATCATCTTCCAAGTAGATGTGGTGTGAACACAGAGCGAGATTTATCCTACAGATGTCTGATACATGCCAACCAAGTGCCTTGTGATTTTTCTCTTGAACCTTGAGCAGTCGAGATTCCTGATCCGGGGTCAGCCTGCTGGTAATGATGATTGGATACATCTTATCTACACCTGTAATAAAAGCATACTTGAGAACTACCGGAAGTGGCTCTAACTCAGGTTCTGATCTAGCCCGCTTCTCAGTCACTTTAGAAACTGAACTGGTAGATGGATGATCTGCCATGATTTTGGAGGTGCTGCTCACCTCGGTCACTTGTTGCTCAGCTGACAACATGCTGAACAAATCATCAATGAATTTGTTATGTTTGAACTGTAATGAACTCGCTGAATACGTGTTTTAATCTATGTTCGTCATAGTACACGTACTTAGCGAATCAATCAGAATCGAGAGAAGATCTCCGTGGAGAGTGTCTCGGCTTAATTTATATCCCGAGCAAGTCCGGGGTTGAACATAGGGAGGCAAAGGAACAACTTTGGGGTAAAATCAAAAATTTATATTTAGGTTTCCAAATGCGGATTTTATTAATTTTTTATGCAAAAAGAATGCAAGATGCACAATTTAAGTGAATTACGACACTTAAGAAAGCACACAACATAGCCAAATTAATTTTAATATCAAATCAGTTCAATTTAACCAAATTGAATTTTTCTTAGGATCCTAATCCAGTGATGAATGCATAACATATTTTTTTGAAATATTAGAGGTCAAAATGCAATAAATAAAAATGCACATTTTTAAGGGGTTTTTAGCAATTTTTTCACACAAACAGAATGCAAAATTATGAAAAACTTACTGGAATTAAAAAATGCAAAGAAGCTACGTAATTTTTTTTGATTGTTCTGACAAAATATGATTTTTTATGAATTTTTTAATGGAAATAGAGTTATAATGAATAAATAATTTCTAATAAATCCACATTAATGAATTAAGCAGAGAGCGAATTATCTCACATAGGTATTTTTATATGGAATCCAGGAGATTTAAAATTTTTTGAAAAGGATTTATGTGGATTTAACTAAAAATCAAATATCAAAACCATTCCACAATTTATTTAAGGCACAAGATAACTCCAATTAATGTGAAATTTCGACTTTAATTTAAGCACATATTAAGGCATCATTCCTGATTTTCTATGAATTTTTAGAGCAACCGTGAGTGAGGTATCAATTTTAGATCACTGATTAGGTAAAATATAGAATTTTACAGTAAACTGATTTTAATTAATTACCCACAACTCACAAAGATACAAGGAAATATTAATATGGTAGACAATTTGTTGCTCAACATCATACTATTTTTCATTGAATAAAATAATGTAATATAGGTGTCCAAATCAATAGTCAAACACAGGGATATCCGTGCAAAAATAAATGAACTTAAACAACACAACAAAGACACATGGATTGTCTTGTAATTACAAAAACAGGAGGGGGGGAGGTCGGCGGCGCGACCGCGAGGAGGCAGGTTGCGGGCGGCGCACCACCGCACGCGGGGCGGAGAAGAGTGATGGAGATGTGCCGCTGCTGGGCGGCGTGGAGATGGAGCGCGGGAGGCACTGACCTGCGTGAGGAGGAGGAAAGGGGGGCCAACGGGAGCAGCTGGGTCCGCCCCTGTGGGCTGCTACGCACTAGCGGGCAGAGGACGCCACCGCTGGGGGAAACGGCCGAGGAGGGCGGCAACGGAAGCGGAGGGGGCATGGGGCATCGGTGCTGGAGCTACTGCTCCGCCCTCTGTTATGTTTTTTATAATTTTTTTTGTTTTGATTTATATATTTTTTGTCAAAATTTTTTAAGCAGGAGATAAAAGACTGAAAATGAATGGTGGTAGAAAAATGATGAGGTGATAGTGATGGAAATGATATGATGAAGATGTGGTGGTGATATAAAAATAATGGTGGTGATCAAGAAAACAAGAAAACAAAATATTAGATAAAATAAAATAACAAGAGAAATGAGGAGGAATACTTACCTGATGTTCGCCGGTTTTGTGGAGCAGCTACGCTGGACTCCTGTCGTCGTCTCGATCCGATTGGCGAAATTAAAATCGGAGAAGCTACGCGAGCTCGATGGGGAACTCGTGACGCGGAGCGAAGCTCTGTGGATCTCGCCTGAAGGAGGTCGTTGCTTGAGGAAGACGTTCGTCGCTGTCACCAACAAAACACTCCAAGCACTCTCCTTTTTCTATTAGAATGACAAATAGGGAAAAATTGTGGATGTGGAGATGAATATAAAGAGAAGAGAAAGGGAGGTTAGAATGGAGGTGGTCTTGAATCAGAGGTTAGATTAATGGTGGAGTTGAATGGAGGTTAGATAAAGAATGTGGGGTGGAATGGGAGTTGATGGTAGAAAAGAAGAAGGAATTTAGTGTAGAGAAAGGGAAAAAATAAAAGGAAAATAAAATAAAGTAGTCTACTTTAAATACAATAAAATAAAAGAGAAGAAAAAGAGTGGGGAATTTACAAAATAAGGCAAACACTATGTACATTTTTTTGCTTTTCTAATTTTATTTTTTTGTATTTTTAAAAAAGATATTTACAAAAGAAAAATACAATAATAGTAGAAATAAAATGCAACACAACGAGGATTTTTTTGGATTTTTTAGTAATTAAGAAAGATAAAAATAAAATGAAGAAAGACGGAATATACATATAATATACAATATAGTGAATATACATCAAGGTCCCAAAACCAAACTTTGCAAACGAGCTCCGATTTTAATGAAACCACTTTCATTGGATAGATAATTTTATAACTTGAATTTAAAAAATGGGTTTGATGATTTGGAGTTCATACGGAGTGGGAATTTGGCCGGGAAGTTGGACTTGACGGCTTTTTATCTTTGGGATCTAGGAGCATTTATTTGAGGTGAAATTTATTTTATATTTTTGTATTTTTATATACATTTTTATGAACAAGATAGAAAAGAATTAGCCAAAAAGGAGTTAACATAAAATTATTAAAAATACATGAGTTTTTGGGTTATTTATAGGTGAAAAACTCCTTTATTTTTGCGGCTTTTTATTGTTAATTTATTTTGTACAATCTAGTATACCATAATTAGTGTGTTTTATTTACAAGAGATATTTTGTTAATTTATTGATTTTATGGACATTTATTTGGGATTTTACTTGGGGATTTTTCTAAGATTAAGATATTGAGATGATGAATAGCGGATTCATCACCCCCCATACTTAAACTTTGCTAGTCCTCGAGCAAGTCCAGAATGAATAAGTTGGACTAACCCATGATTGTGCATGTGAATACAAGACTTGATCCGTTCAAGAACTCTCGATTTTAGAAATCCTAAAATTCTAAGCTGAACCAAGCTCTAGTCAAAAGGTATCCGATTTCCCTAATCATCAGACTCTCTCTGTATGCATATATAGTAGGGATATGACTTAAGTGTAGACTGCAGTTACAAGAGTAGAGTTGCAACGTCACCAAGGTTCCAGTCCAAGAGACTCTCCTAAGAACCCAATCCTCAACACTAGGGAATAAACCATTTCTTGCATCCAATCCACAATCTCTTTAGTTGTCAGACTTGAAAGTGTAAATGAAAGGCCAGTTGATGGAGGGCATAGGATGGTGTCATTTCTTCTCTCCCTCTTATTGGAACAAGGATTCTCTCAAGTGTCTTATTACTCAACGCATATTTTTGGTGTTGATCAGTGCGTCCGTCAAGAGAAGTTGAAGTCGTTTGTACTTGTTTTCCTGGGAGTACACCGGGGTGTGCCTTTTTTTAGTAGCTATCGTACCTTCTACACCCAGACTGTAGCATTTACGATGCAGAGCCCTTTTTGGTGCAAGCCCGACTCCTGGTCCTAATAGTGGTGGTCCAAGTGGACACTTTGAAATGGTTGGGAGCACTCGCCTTTGGTAGAAGCTCTTTGATATTTGACTTTGTGGAATGAGATCTTTTCTTTAACATTCCATTACTTTGTAATATTTTTGGCTAGCTCCACTGCTTTTTACCAAGAGTTGGTGCACACTGATCAACATTTTTTATTATTTCACACCCTGGCACTTAGGTAAATATCAAGAGATAGTACAAGAACCATGTTCTTATACTGGCTAAAGGTGTTGACACTCAGGTTTCATGAATCCTTCATTGATTTTATCCCATCCTCGAGTATCATCAAATCGGGTCCAAACTCAAATTCATCATCCCAGTTCCTCAAGTGAAATTTCAACTCATCTCATCATAACTGCAATTGTGTATGTGAGGTGATGATCATATTCTTAAGGTAGAGACCAAGCATGCAATATAGCACACAAATCTTTCAAACTAGGGAAATGTGAATAATTAAGTCAAAGACCCTAATGACTAAGGCTGGTTAACTTAAAATCTCAAGACCTCATAAACCAAGTGTTCTTGATCATCACAAGTCTTGTGTGAAAGTGTAAGTGTCAGGGACCAAACCAATTTATTAGTTAGTTTTTTTGTGATTTTTTTATTTTAAAAAGAAAGAAAGAATTTTTATTTGAAAAAGGTTTTTTTTAAAGAAGAGAGATTTTTTTTTGAAAAAAAGGAATTCTGTTTTTTTCGAAAACCCCTTTTTTCGAAAAAGAATGGGAAGAATTTTTTTTTTGAAAAAAGTTTTTTTGTGTTTTTTCAGAAGTTTTTTTGTAAAAGAAAGATAAATAAGAAAGGAGATTTTTTTTGAAAAGAAAGTGGGAAATTTTTGAAAAGAGATTTTTTTTGAAAACATTTTTTTAAAAAAGAGAAAAGTATTTTTTTTTTGAAAAAGGTTTTGCTTCTTTTTTTGCAAAAGTTTTTTTAAAGAAAGGTAAATAAGAAAGGTCACACTTTTTTTTGAAAAGAAAAGAAAATTTGAAAGTTTTTTTAGGAAGAAAGAAAGGAAAAAAATTGAAAAGTTTTTTTAATATGAAAATATTTTTTGAAAATGATTTTTTTGAAAGTTTTTTTATAATTTTTTGTTATACATCTTATTTACAATAATTTACCCATAACCCCTTATTTTAATTACAAACAAGTGAAAGTACGAGCTACAGGAAAAGTATATATGTAATATATACAAACCCCCTATACTTAGCATGTGCTATATCCTCATGGCACTAGGTGACAAAAAGCCATAGCTCATACTAAGTATAAGTGGGTGAAAAGAATAGAAGTGAAAAAGAAAATAAGAGTGTGGATAATACACAACGGACATCGGCCCCCCTATACTTAGGCTCTGATCAACCTAAGTACTGGAAAGAACACAAGAATGGGGGACCGATGAGGATGGGAAAGAATATACAAAAAGAAAATAAAAAGAAGAGATGGAGCAACTCAGGTCACTCATCCCCCTATACATAGGATCTAGTCATCCTAAGTATAGCCACAAAATGAAAACAATACGGAACTGGAGCGAGTGATGCAAATCATGAGGGAGGGGGGATAATAAAGGAAGGAAAATATGTACAAGGAGGAGTGAGAATATACAAGGATCAAGAAGGTTTGTGACGGACCTTCTTGTGGGAGCGAGGGGGAGGGTAGTATACATGTGTATCATTGTCAGAGTTGTCCGCAGAGGAATAATAGCGAGGTGTGGGGAACGTCCAATGAGGGTCGACACACGGCTGCTTGCTCAAATATGGCTTCAGAATAGCCGAACTGAGCTCACTCATATAGATCACCTCATCCGGATCTGATGAGGACTCCTCAGAAAGTTCCTTCTCCGGTAAGTCGAAGGTAATTTTCTTAGCCGGTTTTCTAGAACCTGAAGCATCAAGAGAAATTGGAGAGTGATACGTCTTGAGGAGTTTGGAGGAACACCTCGAGGAATCAATACTCTTCTTCTTCTTACCAGATGATCGACTAGAGGATGGAGCAACCGATTTATCAAGATTGGTCAATTTGGTCCCAGTTGTCTCTTTTGGTGTAGATCCTGGTTGTAGTGAGTGTGAGGTGCTGACCAGAGGTCCATCATCAGATGAGTCACCATATGCATTGTAATACTCCTGTAGGGTCAGCACACGTCTCTGGTATGGTACAGTGTTCTCAGTTGGCTTGGCATTTATCGGCTCATGTGTTGGATCACCTAAAAAATCAAGGAAATCAGATATGATCTTGTCCAACTCAGGGACAACTTCTGGTTGTGAGTCCTCTCTAGAAGCTGTTGCGGTGGTGGTGCAAGTAGTAGGCGGTGTGGTGTGTAGGAGTCTCTGAACCAACGTTCGTCTGGACAGTCGGTATCTCAGATGTAGTAGAGAGACGGGACTCAACTGTCTCACGAAGGTCACTGCTGTCTGTGACTGTATGGGTTACCTTGGAATATCGTGTATCCTCAAAGATCAGGTGAGGTCGAAGTGCTCCCAATGTAGTGAAATCGATCTCCTGGATTTTGCAATCTATAGTTGCCTTAGCCAAGGCTAAGAACGACTTCCCAAGAATGACCGGAGACTGGGTGAGCTCTCCTCGGTGCTCAATGTCAATGATCGTGAAGTCTATCTCCAGTAGAGCACCTTGGAAAGTAATGATGACAGAAATGGTTCCTCTCGACCGTTTAATGGACCGATCAGCCAACTGAACGATCTCTCTTGACTTCTTGGCAGATCCGAGTTTGAGCTTGGAAAACATGGAGGTCGGGAGGATATTAATCAATGAGTCATCATCGATTCTTGCATGGGTGAATGTGGTATCTTTGATTTCACAATCAAACCTAGGCAACCGCTTTACTCTGCGGCTCTTGGTTTTTCTCCTTATCATCAAAGATGTGGCCATAGACACTATATGTCTCTCAGACCTTGTTCTCTTATTGTCCGACCTTTTAGGCATCAATTTACTTCTCACAAATCTTTTAAGGTTGGGAAAGTGTTCAGTGGCAATTATTAAGGGAAGCTCAAAAATCAACTTTCTATCTAATGCTTCCCTAAGTGCAGGATCTAATTTTTATAGATCTTTTTTGTTTTCAATTTTATGTTGTTTTCTGAGTTTTCACCTTTTTTGGTCTTTTTGATAGGTGAAGGAGGACTAGGAGAATGTACAGACTCTGGTTTGGAGGGAAAGTGGTTAGTAGAAGAGGGAGGTAGAAGGAACTCCAGCTGTACATGACGTGTGGTCAATCCGATATCTTCCAGATTTTCAAAATTCAATCCACAAAATCCATGATCCACATTCCTACCTGGACTATTGATCGGTCTACAAATGTCATCCTCCAATAAGTTCTCATGACACCTCATGAGAGAAGTATGTGCAATTGGAGGATACTGTTGAGAACTCGGGCTCTTGTACTCAACACACCTTGACTCAGGCATGTAATATTGGGTTGAGTATGGCTCGTCTGTATGGCAGATGTTGGTCGGAGCCTCATATGGTGGAGTCAGTAGACAGGGGGTCTGTAAATCGGTCGCATGAATCCAATCCCCCGTATATGTTGGCTCTCTGAATGGGTGATATGAAGGTTGGTCAAGGTGGGCTTGATCACTCGGGTCAATCAAGTCAGGAATTTAGTGCATGCCTCTCCATTTTATCTGTTTGGTCGACCACGTTGTACCCTAAGGTCAAGTTGGGATGTGTATAGGTCAATTATTGTTTGGTCCCAACTCGAGGTGAGAATGATGTCCATGGGGACAACTGATTTTGCCAGTCGTTCCTCTCAGCAGTCGCTTGCTCTTCTATTTATTCCTTAATTCCAGCAAGCGGACGAGAACATGGTGAGTCAATCCAGGGTGGTTGTGGGTCAGGGGTGTAGGAATATGGGGTAGGTGAGAAGGACGACGAATTGGGGAAGTCAGTCGGAGTTCTGACTTTGCGGTCGTGGTGGGGGTATGAGGAGGAATAAGAGGGTGGAGATGATAGGAATAAGGTCGAGGAAGAGTGACATGGATATGGTGACCAATATCTGACATCTTGGAAGGGAGATGGGAAAATGAAGCGGATCGAGGGAGAAAGCGTGCAAGTGCACCGAATAACACACAAAACAAACAAAACACAAGAGCAAACTCTGAGTTCACCTACTCAACACAATGATGGTCGCAAGAGTCCGACCGTTTATCTTTTCAATTTTAATTAGGTGATAAAACAAGATATAAGTCCAATTACACAAGGCTTAAAAGTAGGTTTTGGGCACTATCCTAGGGATGCGTCCTCACCTCTCAACAATCACAATAGCCAAGTATACAATGAGGGTTTTGCTCTCCCAAAACAAATGTTAGTTTTAGTCAGTTTTTTTGGTCAACTCTGATTAGCAGCCTCGATTTTAAGTTTGGTTATCACTTGATTAGTCCACCAAATAAAGCACGCCTAACAATCAGTCATGATTTCCTTTTAACCTAAGTTTCAAAAATTAAGGGGGTGGGAGTCGAGAAAAACCAATGCAAATACTAAAATCAATGATGCATGCCCAGTTGAGAAGACTTACAATGATCCTCGCTCTCTACATGCGGGATGCAAGGCAGAATTAAATTTTATACTATGTGAGATGCAAATGAGAAAACCATTCCTAGACAGGAAGTTCTATTAGCAAGTGATGAACAAGTTAAATTTGACTAATAGCCCTGCGATCTAAGTGCATCTCGTTAAATGTGTGTGTGGTCCTAAAAATTATGAGCACAAGCAATAAAATATTCTAATAAAAATATGCTCTACGAGTCGCGAGTGCAAGTCCTATTCTATGTCAAGCATTCACACGACCACAAGAGTGTCAAAAGTCCAGTCCGGATACACGTGCAAGCTCTCAAACAAGAGCCGCTGGAAAGAGAGAATTACCTAAATTATTACAACACAATAATTACAAAAACTTCTCTCAAAAATAAATTAATTCTCCTTGATCTTCACGTCCGTCGACCTCTGATGCACTCCACGTCCACCGGACCCTTGTAAGGAAAAAGAAATTTATATTAGAAAGATCAACAACAAAATATATACAAAAATGAGAAGAAAAATAATTAAGAGAGAAAAATGGATTAATTACAAGATGGCTCGGGGGTCAGACTACCCGAGTGAGAGAAAATCTAAATCAAATTTTCAAATTAATCCCTAAGCCGTTTGCCTCCCCGGCAACGGCACCATCTGACGATTTGCTGAATACGATGTATAATTTGCACTCATCGCAATACGCGTACTTAGCGAATCAATCAAAACCGAGAGAAGATCTCTGTGAAGAGTGTCTCGGCTTAATTTATATCTCGGGCAAGTCCGGGGTCGAACACAAGGAGGCAAAGGAACAACTTTGGGGTAAATAAAAAATATAGATTTAGGTTTCCAAATGCAGATTTTTTAATTTTTTTTATGCAAAAAGAATGCAAGATGCACAATGCAAGTGAATTAAGATACTTAAGAAAGAATACAACTTAGCAAAATTAATTTTAATATCAAATCAGTTCAATTTAGCCAAATTGAATTTTTCCTAGGATCCTAATCTAGTGATGAATGCATAACATATTTTTTTTGAAATATTAGAGGTTAAAATGCAATAAATAAAAATACACATATTTTAAGGGATTTTTAGCAATTTTTCACACAAACAGAATGCAAAAATTATGAAATATTTACTGGAATTAAAACATGATGCAAGGAAGCTACAGTAATGTTTTTGGATTTTTCTGACAAAATATGATTTTTTTATGAATTTTTTAATGCAAACAGAGTGATAGTGAATAAATAATTCTATTAAATCCACATTAACGAATTAGGCAGAGAAGGATGTATGTGGATTTAACTAAAAATCAAATATCAAAACCACTCCACAATTTATTTAAGGCACAGGACAACAATTAATATAAAATTTGGATCGTAATTTAAGCACATATTAGGGCATCATTCTTGATTTTCTAAGAATTTTTAGAGCAACCGTGAGTGAGGTATGAATTTTAGATCACTGATTGGGTAAAATATAGAATTTTACAGTAAAACAATTTTAATTATTTACTCACAACTCACAAAGATACAAAGAAATTGTCAAATGGTGGACAATTTGTTGCTCAACATCATACTATTTTTCATTGAATAAAATGATGCAATACATGTATCCAAATTAATAGTCAAACACAGGGGTATCCATGCAAAACATAAATGAACTTAAACAACACAACAAAAGCACATGGATTGTTTTGTAATTACAAAAACATGAGAAAATGATATTGCAATTTTTACAAAAAAAATAAAAAAATAGACCTTCTTCTTCTTCGTTGCGCATATGGGGGGGAGGGTCGGCGGCGCGGCCGCGAGGAGGAGGGTTGCGGGCGATGTGGGGGAGGCGCACCGCCGCACGTGGGGCGGAGGAGAGTGACGGAGATGTTCCGCTGTTGGGCGACCTGGAGATGGAGCGCGAGAGGAGCTGACCTGCACGAGGAGGAGGAAAGTGGGGCCAAGGGGAGCAACTGGGTCCGCCCCTGCAGGCTGCTACGTGCTGGAGGGCGAAGGACGCCACCGCTGGCGGCAACAGCTGAGGAGGGCAGCGGCGCCGTCGGCAATGGAGGAGGAGGGGGGTGGGGCAGCAGCGCTGGAGCTGCTGCTCCACCGTCTGTTATTTTTTTTGATTTTTTTTGTTTTGATTTATATTTTTTGTCAAAATTTGTTAAGCAGGAGATAAAAGACTGAAAATGAATGGTGGTAAAAAATGATGAGGTGATCGTGATGGAAATGATATGATGAAGATGTGGTGGTGATATACAAATAATGGTGGTGATCAAGAAAACAAGAAAACAAAATATTAGATAAAATAAAATAACAAGAGAAATGAGGAGGAATACTTACCTGATGTTCGCATGTTTTGTGGAGCAGCTACGCTGGACTCCTGTCATCACCTTGATCCGATTAGTGAAATTAAAATCGGAGAAGCTACGCGAGCTCGATGGGGAACTCGTGACGCGGAGCAAAGCTCCGCGGATCTCGCCTAAATGAGGTCGTCGCTTGAGGAAGATGCTCAGCCGCTGTCACCAACAAAACACTCCAAGCTCTCTCCTTTTTCTATTAGAATGGCGGACAGGAAAAAATTATGGGTGTGGAGTTGAATATAAAGAGAAGAGAAAAGGAGGTTAGAATGGAGGTGGTGTTGAATGGGAGGTTAGATTAATGGTGGAGTTGAATGGAGGTTTGATGAAGAATGTGGGGTGGAATGGGAGTTGGTAGTAGAAAAGAAGAGGGAAGTTAGTGTAGAGAAAGGGAAAAAATAAAAGGAAAATAAAATAAAATAAATTAAGCTACTTTAATTACAATAAAATAAAAGAGAAGAAAAAGAGTGGAGAATTTACAAAATAAGACAAACACTATGTACATTTTTTTGCTTTTCTAATTTTAATTTTTTTGTATTTTTAATAAAAGATATTTACAACAGAAAATTCAACAAAAAATAGTAGAAATAAAATGCAACACAATGAGGATTTTTTTGATTTTTTAGTAATTAAGAAAGATAAAAATAAAATGAAGAAAGAATGAATATATACATAATATACAATATACATCAAGGTCCCAAAACCCAAATTTTGTAAACAAGCTCCGATTTTAATGAAACCATTTTCATTAGATACATAATTTTCTAACTTGAACTTTAAAAATGAGTTTATGAATTTGGAGTTCATGTGGAGCGGAAATTTGGCCGTGAAGTTGGACTTTACGGCGTTTTGTCTTTGGGATCTAGGAGCATTTATTTAGGGTGAATTTTTTTTATATTTTTATATTTTTATATACATTTTTATGAACAAGATAGAGAAAGAATTAGCCGAAAAGGAGTTGACATAAAATTATTAAAAATACATGAAGTTTTGGGCTATTTATAGGTGAAAAACTCCTTTATTTTTGTGGCTTTTTATTGTTAATTTATTTTATACAGTCTAATATACCATAATTAATGTGTTTTATTTACAAGAGACATTTTGTTAATTTATTGATTTTATGGATATTTATTTGGGATTTTACTTGGGGATTTTGCTAAGATTAAGATATTGAGATGATGAATCGCAGATTCATCGGAATGGCAAGAATCTTCTGCCTAAAAAAGGCCATCAACAAGGAAGAATAAGTCTCACAATTGACATCAGATCATGTAACGACTGTGCTTTCCAGGTCTTCCTTTAGAGAGAGGATTTCCTGAATCCATGTGTCATTCAAAGAAAATTCTGCATCCCTGATTTCTGCAATAAAGTCATAGTTTGCTTCAGATGTTTCTGCTTAATCTTCACCAGACACGACCTTTGATTCACGGACAATGTCCATTGTTACTTTGTTGCTGCTAAAGCAAAACGTGATCTTCCCAGACCCATATTCAACCACGACCTCTACAGTTCACTAATGGACGGCCAAGAATAATCCGGGTCTGGAGCAATGATGCCGGAGAGTACATATCAAGGACTACAAAATCAACATAAACTGCATGTCTTGCACCATTATGACGACGTCCTCCAATAGACCTCAAGGTCGCTTGATTGATCAATCAGGAAACTGAAGGATCATGCGTGTCAGCTTGAGCGGTCCCGACCCAAATTCTGTGAACAATGAGGCAGGCATGAGGTTGATTTAAAAGTTGTTATCAATTAGAGTTTGCTCGAAGATCTGGTCAAAAATCTCGCATCTGATTAAAGGTGCTCCTTTGTCTGGCTTATTTTTTGGGAGATTATTTATGAATGCGACTATGGACATGGTGAAGACATGTTTCAACTTGTTGGCATCTGTTATTGTGGTTCGACCGATGCTTGTTCATGCATACTTAGCCCTTCTTCACAACGGGCAGATATTCCATGGTCTTTCATTAAAGGTAATTCCATACATGCATGAACATGTATGGAAACTTATTTTTATTTACAACTTGATCTCTGCTAGCTTATTCATTTTTGTGCATGCTTGTTTAATTTTTATAAATATCATCTATGCTCGAAAAATTATATAAAATTAGGATAATGTATCTTAATGCATGCTCTTCCATGCTACATATTTTGTTTCGCATTTTATGCACATTTCATATTTATTAAAAATAAAAAAGAGCACATTTGCCCCTGATTGACTTAGAAAAATACATAAAAATTATAAAATAATATTTAAAAATTCTAAAAATAGTATTAGTTTATTATTGTATTTTGTGCCTCCAGACCACAAATCCCTAAAAATAGAAAAATAAAATCACTAAAAATTAAAAAGATCCAAAATCCTCATAAAAATTATAAAAAATCTTTTAAAAATTTAAAAATAGTTATTTCTATCTTTGATTTTTTTATTACATATTATTTATAAAAAATAGTTTTGGACAATTTTGAGGGTTTTTTTATATTGTTAAATTCTAAACAATTTGGCATATTTATCTAGTCTTTGTTTTTTTAACTTTTTTTACTTTAAAATACCTAAAAATTAGAAAAAAAAAATCCTAGAAAATCATAAAAATAATAGAAAAATAAAAAACCAAAAACATTTTATTTTATAAATTTTGATTATTATACAATATGTTTATACTTATAATATCTCATATTGTATACATATATATAGTTTATATTATTACTAATTATTACAAATGCCTTATAAAAAATTTTAAGACTATAAACAATATAATATTTAAAATGGCTATACTTCTAAACATTTTTATGATTTTTGTATATTTATTATATATTATGAATATATACCTTACATCATATATACATTATCTTATATATATTCTTATACTCTTATATATATCTATATAATAATATATAATATCTAAATTAACAGAAATTAAAAATTATAAAATCAAAGATAAAAAAATAAAAAAACAAAAAGTTAAAAATAAAAAACCCACACAAAAAGACTAAGAGGATACTTGTGTACATAATTCACTTTGATTAGAAATAATCATTAGGCTACCATATTTGCTCTCAGTGGTTCGACCTCTACATGCTTACATATTATACACCTTTGTTTGTAAAGTAAAATAAATTGTACTTCACATTTTTGTTATTCATTAATTATTAAATGGTTGTGGGTACTTGTTCTTTGAATTGGGGATTCCTTAGCGATCGCCTCAACGACGCTCTATCTTCACTTTTCAGTGAGTATAATTTTTAGACCCTCTCAAATACCCATTCAACAATAGGTCTTGGTTATCTCGATCTCGTTAAGTCAATTCTTTGACCTAACTTATCTGACACCTCCGAGTATCCATTCCCATGCAGAGGACCTGCATCAAGAGGTCGGTTAGATATCATCCTTAGAGAAGGATTGCCTTCTCCTTCTAAGGATGGAGATCATCTCTTAACAATCATTTGATCTCAATCTAACTCTTTAGATATCATCTAAGCACCAGCATCTATGATTCAACCATTGAATCAACAGCTACATGATCATTAAGATGGTCATAATACACAACCTTAATTGTATTAAGAGACCTTATAAGTGTATTTATTCATTTAATCCCAGACATGGAGTGAAATAAACCAATAATCTTTATTGATATATTAACATTACAATAATATTTATTGTAGAAATCATTCGCCTTGAGTTCACATGGCTAATATATGAGACCACGTGTAAGCCTGCACATTACATATGGTATTTATCTATATGTTTCCAAAATCATGTCCCTGATTTTTTAACACTAGCATGCCTAGAACATTACATATAAATCAATGTGGGACTAAATGCCATATGCAGCAATACTAAAATTGCTATGCAAAATTCCCAAGATATTTATGATCTGATGTCACCAATTAATTGGCGTTCCATCAAATTCAACAGTAGAGATCAGGAAAATGTCCTCATCCATGACATCATCAGACAGATAAATAATGTAACAATCTAATTAAAATCAAACCGAAGTATTCCGATACTAATCTAGAAAAGATGGGCTTCGCGTCCTATCATGAAACCTCTAAAGAACCAATTCATTATTCCAACAATATAATGATGCCTTGATGGGTAGGTAAGCTTAAAGATGAATTCAATCGAAAAGTGATTGAAAGTCCGACGAATCAAAGACAATCATAAATAGGGTCAAAGCATAGGATTAAAGAATAAACAAAGGGACAGGTGACCAATATCAATCGTTCTGGAATTCTTTGCACCTGATCGACGTCCATCCCTCGTCTGTCATCTTCCTCACATTCCTATTACACAATGAGTGATTGAAAGCCTCGTTACGTCTTGTTTCCAATCTTCTCCTCTAATTAGGCATTGGAATGCTGACAGGTCCAAAATTCCGGTTTCTATCGTTTTTTTTTGTTTGTTTGACCATCAAAGCATGACCGGTCCGACTTTTTATCGCTTTGTATGAATATTGAAGTCATGCCGATATCATCTCAACAGAGATCAAGATCCGATCCGATTTTTAATGTAATTACAACTTTAAATTTTATAATTTGGTCCTTTCGATATCTATACAATACACACACATATTCAGCTATACAAATATCCTCATTTGTATCCGTCAGAAAAATAACACACCCTCAAGAAAATTGAAGTGGTATCGTATTGATATCGATACACGTAAAAAAACTAAAAGCTCGTATCCTCATCTGAATCCATATAAGTTCGCACTACAACTGTTTTGATCTAAGGTAACGGATATATTTTTATTCATTATGATATCATTCGTAGTTAAATATTAAAAATGAATATATATTTTCCATTACTTCATTCATTAATTTCCAACGAATATCCTATCCGTTGCTATATTCCTAGCAACTAATCATATAACAGCGGTTCTCCATTGACTTTTCTTCTAATCATTGTTAAATTTAACAATAGTTAATACAAATTTTGACGGATAAGTCAATAGATATTTTTTTATTATATGAGCCTTTAACAACGAATATGACATTGTTGCTTGTTTCAAGAAGAAAACTTGATTTTATAACGAATAATATTCATTGACATATATTAATTTAATATCGGAAATTATGACAAGGAATACTCAAAATTTGTTTTAGATCAATTTTCTTTTAATGCAAAATCAAATATGTATATCAACAACCAAATAAAAAAAAGATTTGGTGGTGGAGGGATATATATACATTTATATATGGTTGCACCCCTACTTGCAAGATCCAAATTATGTTCATAGCCATAGCCGAACAAAAAATCTAATAATTAAATAACTAAATTTGGATGTATGAACTTAACAACTCGAAAATAACTTATTTATACGTGGTGATTGTCAGTTCAGGCCTTCTCATGCTTAGCCACTTTAGTTAAGACAGCTTTTTGTGCAGCGCATCCCGCAACAAAATCACTCTTTATCGGCCCCACTAAAGGAGACACTCCAGTCAAATCAACACATGCACGCTTTCCTCCAACCCATCCAAATATCAAAACATCTGCCGGTCTAAGTGTCGATCTCCCCTCTTGTGGATCAGTTAAGAAATTCACCGGTGCTTCTTTTTTTAAAGCGACACCTGCATGTCTGAGTATATCAAATAGAACATCTCTGACAAGATCATGTCTGTATTTAAAACCTGGAAGCTCGCGGCAATGAACGACATGATCCCCAAAAGCATCCAAGCAGGATTTGTGGCATACTGGACAAGCCTCATCTGGTGGGAAAAGGGGAATCATGAGGCGGTACTTGAGAATATTGCGATATTCAATGGGTGACATGTGCAATCCAAGCCCCTCAATAGGAATGGCAAGTAGAAAATCTTGGGCATGTTCAGCTTGTAAACAATATAAAATTACTTTTTGCCTAGAAGACATGTCAAACTCAGCTTCCATATATTTTATGATTTTGCTAAAAAAAGAACTCGCCAAAGCATTCTGGGCTTTAGGGGGGACGGTATCCTTATTAGCAAAATGTGTAATATCAATAGATGGGAGTGTGACACGTAGGCCTTCCAAAGCATCAAGGAAATCAGAATCCATACCATGTATCCCGCTGTCTCGTAGCATGTGGTCTTGGAGCATCCATGATTGAGATATGGAGGCCACAAAAGCATATGAAGAAGCCTCAATAGCTGAGTAAAGACCTAAACCGCTGAGTCGGATGGGTAGCGACGCCACTCTCCATTGAAGGTCACCAAAGAAAGGACCTCCACACACCACAATATCCTCAATAGCTCCACGTAACCCTTTGTCAAACCATGCAGCAGCTCGTTTCATGTATGTGGGTTGGCATGTCCGTAAGCCAAACATAAGCTTGGCAGTACCCATACAAGAACGTAATAGAAGTAGCTCACTTTGTGGATCATCCAGCTGAGGAAGTAAATGCATTAAGTCAACAGCCTTGGTAGCCCTCATCATAGCCAACTCTTCAATAAAGTCTTTATCCCTACTCACAGCTCCTCCAAGCAATTTCACACCTAGTCGCGGCCTCCCAATATATATGGGAAACAAACCTTCACGGATCTTCTGACCATCACATGAAGGCCAGAACAGCTCTGTTTTTTTTATATTTAGAAAAAAGCCCTATCTCTGGGCCCCTGCATTGAATAATGTCAAGTGCCTTGGCCACTTCTACAGTGTCCCCAACAATTGTCCCATCGTCAAGATGCCAAGCATGAAGTAGGAGTTTACAATTGTCTCTGATCTCATGAACAAGTGGGTGCAATGCCAGAGAAAAAAGAAGGGGGCCTAAAGGGTCACCTTGCTGCACTCCTGTTGATGACCGCAGATGATTGTCTCCAATATATAATCTGGCGGCTTGAGCATAGATAAATTCCACCCATGGAGAAATAGAGGGGCATCTCCTCCTAACTTCCCCAAGCATCAAAGATCTATCTATTAAGTTGAAACCATTAGAGAAATCCGCCGTAAGCATAGAAAGAGACCCGTCTCCGTGAAGCTTGCTCAAAAGATGATTGGTGCTATGTAAGATGGCTTCCGCTCCACCAGATACACCAACTCCAAATTGAAAGTCGTTAAGATATTTAGATGTCTCCTTGCTAACCCCTGCCATAGCAACTTTAGATACAAGGCGCCTCCATAAAGTACCTACCGCAATAGGATGAATGCTGTTGTCCGGTTTGAGCAGTGGAGTGAGAGGTGCAGAGGCTATATACTCAGCCAGACTCAAGGGGCATCTCCCACTAAGCCAAAAATTAACTACCAAGGAAATAGCATGCAAGAGATCCTTGGCAACCGGTGATCCTTCCCCACAGAGGGTTCTTGGCAAGTGAAGCAGTGGAGTTCCTTAAGAGGATTCAAAAAATCATGCATAGTAATGTTATGGTTCCTAAGTCTATGAATGTTATATTTCGAAGAATTGGATTTGCCATTCAAAAGGGATTGGCGGCGCAGCTCGTTGCCCGTCTCCCATCAATTTCTATGTAATTTCCTATCTAAACAAAAAAAAAAGTTAGTTGAGAAGAAAAAACTTATTTATTTATTAACTAACGCATCAAATAAAAAAGTTATCATTTACATAAAAAAACAGCATTCGAAAGTTGTGTGCAACTCTCGAAAATAACTTATTTATTTATTAACTAACGCATCAAATAAAAAAATTATCATTTACATATAAAAAAAATCAACATTCGAAAGTGGTGTACAACTATGTAGAATTCGGAAGAAGACTAAAATTTAAACACAAGCATCTCTTTTGAAAAAGTGAATGTGTAACGTCCCGGATTAAGTCCCGGTCCATTATCAAGGAAAATTGATCCTGATAATTTGTTCGATTCGATTCGAATGGACTCATTAACAACCACCCAAAATGTTTAAGCTCGGGTTGTCAAGTAGTAACCTCCACCACTTATAACGCACTCTCATGCTTCATGAGTATCTGATATGGGACTATGTTGGGGTGTTACAAACTCACCCGCGTACTTATATTCGTAACATCTTCGTTGCAACATAGCCCATCACTTACTCCTAATAGTCAACATCGTATACTTATGAAAGGTGAGAATGAGTTATGAATGGTATGGTTCTACTTGACAACTTGAGCTTAAGCATTTTAGATAGTTCTTAACAAGTCCATTCGAGCCCCAACCTATTAAGTCGTCTAAGGCTAATTTCTATGATAACGGATCGAAGACCTAAACTCAGAATGTTACAGAAGGACATATTATTAAACAAAGATTTAAGGTATAAATGCTTTATGCATAATAAATGAACATTTGCCTTAAATATTTGCAGGGAAAATATATTAAATAATCCAAAATTTTATTTTGAAATGAAATTAAGGTCAATTATTAAATAAAAATACTGTTATTTTTCAAAACATATATAAAAATATTATTTGGGCTGAACATCAATTTTCTTTACATTTTAAAATATAGGGGAAAAGCTATACAACCTGCAAAATGAGGTCACAATGTGACCCCCTAAGTTCCTAATCAATACGACAAGACCATACTTGAATATAATGAAATATCTAAGTAATACCAAGGTAAGAATTCAGTTTCAATTGAACATCTGGAGAATAATACCAACTATAGATATTCTTGTTACTTTTTTTGTAAACGATCATAATTTCATTTCATCAAAGTAAACTGATAGATTCTCGATCACTTAGGGCGACTTACTCACATCAAGCAAAAAAGAAATAAAAGTTTAAGATAAATATCTCAGAAGCCACGATATTTAGTACAACCGTCAGGAAATAAGTGACAAAAGCAACATTATAAAAAAATAGTTTTTTGTGACAGAAAGGACAACAAAAAGTAGCGCAATCAAGCCGATCCTCATGGGGCTTTGGATTGAGTCGATCGGTGATTCAGTTGCTTCTTTCCTCTTTGTTGCAATTTGTCGTCGGCTATGGGGGCAACCTCTTAGGGCCTGTTTGGTTACTGGGATGGGGTGGGTTGAGGTATCCACTTGTGAATAGTAGGTGTTTGGATGATTATGATGGTTGGGAGAGGGTTGGAATAAAGAATATGATGTGATATCACCTTAATTTGTGATATATTTCCAACTCAGGTTTAGAGGGGGATACACCGGGGTACCTCGGGGTACTCCAGTAACCAAACGGGCCCTTAAGGGGCTCGAGTCTTCACTGCAAATTTAAGCCAGGAATAATAGTTTCTTATAAAGTTTTATGGCCTCAGTAGGATGCAGTAAAAAAATAATGGCCAAGTTCAAATAAGCTGAGTGGGTATGGATGGATAGTGCATCTTTAGAAACAACAGAGGATGGTCAGGAATTACCCTGCAACATCCATGTACACCGCTCCCTCCAGATCGACCACCAGATTGTTGCTTGTATAGCGGTTATCTGTCAATGGGATGAGGAACGTGGCTATGACGCTACGGGACCTAGATATTCGGCAATCCAATCCACGCAATGCAATTCCACATTCGAAGCATAGAACCACAATAGAAATATAGCATAAAAGACAATAGAAAAGTATTAAACTTTTTCCATTAACATTCATCATGTAACCATGTCCACAAAATACCTACCCTGAATGTTGATACACATATAATACACATCTTAAAAAAGGGTACAAGACAAAAACAAAAACTATAAAAAGTGTACATACCCAAAAGCAAAAGTAACCCACAACAAAAGAAGAACAACAAGCCGCTCATTATTGTGAATGCTCCTCAGAATCTGCCAGATTCATGAAAGTAGGCACGTCATGAGCAAAGCTACCGACTACAGTGCTAAAACAACTAACCAAGAAAAACCACTAGCTAGAAAGTCTACAAAAGTAGAAAACAGTGTAAACCCAAACCATATTGAAACTGACCAGATAATCTAGATCCTTAATTCTTATCCTTATGATACATGCATCATATATAACATGTGGTCTTTGATTATGTGGAACCTCATACTATGACTATAAAGCCCTGAATCCTTAGGGTCGGGGTTCCTCACTAGACATGTAATGAACTAGAGTGTCCTAACTAAGTTTCCAACATGCCCACTAGCTGCTCTTGATTCAGTTGTGTGATTCTACACTATACCATATGTTAAATCAATCCCCATACTTTACAATGTGTCAAGTCAAACCCCACACTTTATCGTGTGTCAACCCTCACCATTGTTTGTAATCGATCATTGGAAATCCAGCCTTGAAACCACCACAAACTTCTCCTTCAAATATACCACAACTACCGGAACTCCACGTCAAATACATCCACTCAGAATACCAACCAATGTGTCCTACAACAGCTAGTACATGAGTTCCAATGCTAAGTGAAGAAGCAAAGCACATAAAACCGATGGCAGTGCTACTCAAAGCTACACCTGTATCACTTAAAGTCAGACACCATGGCATGAATCTACAACTGCAATGAGAAACTCAAACGCTGGTCGCAATAGCTGAAACTCAGATCTGAAGATGTACATAAGATATTCAAGCTCATCGACATCGGATCTCACTGAATCCACTAACATCTCTTATTTTTAAATCAAGATTAAATCGGATCCATTTCAATTGATTATCATATTATTTACATAATCCAGGCATTTAACATGTATATTACTGTTCTATATGATCTACATTATTTTTAGAATCAAATTTCATCAATTTTAAGGTTCAAATTGGTCCACAGTCTCAGAATGATTGATCATCCAACTTTAACGATTGATCAGTAACAATCGATCATAAAGCTAACATGATCTATCATTTTGGGCTAAATGATCTATCAACCTCAAGGCACAGTAGCCGGGACCACTTCAACGATGTCCCACGAAATCGCTCCGATCAACGATCCGACTACATCATTGTGCTCCTACTAACACTCACATCAAAAATATCTACTTGGATCATGCATGCAGGCCACGGATTGATTGGAAAATCTGAAAATGTGATGCGATAAGTTACTCGTCATGTCAAAAAATACGATGAAATGCAGTAGAATCTCGGAAATAGGTAGCTCGTATCTCTTGTAACCAAATGGTATAAAAACATCTTGAATTCTAATACAAATGGAGGGCTAGAACTATACATCAAGGTCGTTCTCTAACACACTCCCTCACCTAGAATGTTTGTTCCACAATGTTAGTGTGAAATCACGTCCTCCATGCAACTCCCCACATGGAGACCTTCGTGATGGTGCTCTCAGATCTTTGATCGACTGCCGAAAATTCCTTCGGTTGTGGAGTTCCGGCGAGGCTAAGTGGTTTCGTTAGCCAGACCACCTATGGGAAAGCCTCTTTATATAGGATTGGGCCTTATCAGATCCGGATCCATGTTTGAAAGTCGTAACCCAATTGTATTTTCCCTCTCCTCACACTAACTCCGATTTCATTATTTTTGGGCTCGTTAGAGCTCTCGTCGAGTGCTATAAGATAAAATGCTCATTAATATCATTTGGATATTGAATCAAGTCTGAAATTTATAATTATTTATTTCATATACTAAGAGGTCGAATATTATATAAAACTCAAAGGAAGTCTCGTCCTCAAGACTTAGGTGTATCCTCTAAACAGAATCTGATCCCGCAGTTTCCAAACCTCTTCCAACTGAACCCATAAAAATCTCAAAAAGAGTGAAACCCATAAAAATCTCAAAATAATTGGACTAGAGTTTCTAGTGTTACATGTGAAAAGATGAGGGTATTTCTCGCTCATATCAGCCCCAAGATCCCACGTCGCCTCCTCGATGTCTCGGATTCGCCACATGACCTTGACTAATGGTATCTCTTCCTGCCTAAGCCTCCTGATCGCATCATCTAGTATCAGAACGTGTTCCTCAGGGAAAGTTAGGTTGGGCTCCACCGTTAAGTCCTTATAGTTGATGATATGCCTGAAATATAGGTCATACTTCTATAAATTCGACATGTGAAACACGATGTATATGTCCTACATATGTAGGGGTGATGGATCTCCATTTCATCACCTTTATTCTCTTATTTTGGCCCTAACTCCCTAATTAAATGCATGTATATAACCTTAATTTGTATAAAATGACATTCAATTATTGATCTATATATAATATATATGATATTGTATTTAATGCCAAAATGAAAGAATAAAGGAAAGAAAAGAAAAATAAACTAAATATCAATGGTAATGAATGACCCTAAACCGTAAGACTAAGTCAAGAATTTACTTGATCGACAAGGAATAAAGCAGAGGGAGATAATGGCCAATAATTGCACAAAAATCCTAATTTTTATTCTTCAATAAATACTTTTTGGGATCTATTTTATTTTACTATTTTATTACCTTAAATGATAAAACCCTTTACATGAAAATTGTACATAAAAATACAAAAGTAAATACAAAATTTATTTCATTAAAAAAATAATGCACAGTGTGCTCAGGACACACTGAATAAGTGACGTAAAGGAAACTTCCCACTCATGTATCTTCTCCATACAAACTCAAAATTCATCAAACTCACCTTTATTCTTCATAAATAAATTATCTATTCAATAAAGATGGTTTCATTTGATTCAAAGTTAAGATATAAAAGTTGGCCTTTGGGCCCTAATTATATTTATTCTTTATGGTTTAAGTTTCTTATATTTTTATATATTTTTAAATATTATTAAAATGCACATTAATAATGAAAATACAATAAAACCAAGAAAAATGCATAAAAATAAATGAAGCTATATAATATATATAATATACCTATGATATACCTACATTATATATATCCCTGTTTATTTAAGTATATAAAAAACTTCAGAAAAAGAAAATAAAAATGTGTACATATACAAATAAGTTATAAATATAAAAATTATGTATATAAAATAATAAAATATAAAATACAAGATAAAAATAAAATATGATATATAGGAAAATATACCTATAATTATACATGTAAAATTAACATCTAATAAATTAGCTTGTAAAAATAAATTAAAATCATAATAAAATACTATATAAAATAATAAATATATTTCATGTTATGATAAAAAATAATAAAATCTTTTATTATTTTAAATCTATTTAATAAGGGAATTTTCCTATTTTTGTTCTATGCCGACATGGACCAATGAGGAGCGGGTTTGAGTTGACCTCGGTCAACTCCCCGCCCCTCGTCTGATTTTGTCAGAGCTAGGCCTCCTCATTTCTCCCATTTTTCACAACCAATTCTTTCATCGATTCAGCTCAATTTCTTCATAGTTCTTTCTCCTCGATCAATGCTCTTTCACGGGCACTCATTGCCTCGATCGTAGGATTACTGCATCGAGCACTTCTCAATCCAAATACTGCTTGTACATATATCCTTAGTTGCCTTCCATTTTTGTTTCGATCGCTTCCTCGTGCACAGGAACCCTTAGATCCACTAGAGATGCATTGAGCTTGATGACAACAAGTGCGCCATCGGATCTACAACTCACTTGAAGTCATGGAGAGGAAGATCCCCATCGCTAGCGAAGCTCCATTGCATGGTCCATGTTCCCTGATCCCCAAGTACGAGCAACTCATTTTCATGCATTTTTAGTTAGTATTTAGTTCCTCAACTTAATGTAGCTTCAATTTGATGTTGTTTTAATTGTTTTAGTGTAGAATTTGGTCGAGATTAGTTCACCAGAGTCGCTCAGGAGTCGAGATTCTAGCTCGCAACGGAGATGTTCTTCCCCTGTTCATCCCAATCCATTTGTTGTCGTTCGATGAAGGTCGATGCTCTAGTCATACAAGTGTCGTCTGATTGAGAGCCCAAGAACCGTCAGATTGGAGGGCGAGATCTAATCTCCGCCCTCCATCATCGAACCGTCATTGGGCACCCAGAGGTCACCATGTGGATAATTGGTTATCTCTCGAAATTGGATACCTTAGGGGCTCAGATGGATGCAGGCATGCAGTCTGACTTCATTTTGTTATCTCTGCCCAAAACTTTCAATAACTTCGTGGTATCGTACCACATGAACAAGTTAATCTTGACTAACACTGAGTTAATAGCTTCATTATAGTCTACATAAGATGTAATGAAGAAAAAAATCCCATTAGCAATGCGATGGTTGCACATGTCAAAGGGAAGCACGGTCGAAAGCATGTTGCTCAGAAGGGTTCTACCTAGAAGAAAATGAAGAAGAGTCAAGCCATTGGCTCATCTTCTCATGCTTTACATCAATAGCATTGAAGAAGACTATTGTTTGTCATCACTGCAAGAAGGTGGGGCACTATAAGTATAACTGCCCAGAATACCTAAAACCACCGAGAAAGGTAAAGCCCCAGCAGGTATAAAATCTACTTTCATCATTGAAACTAATTTTCTCGTAAGACAAGAAGGTAGTTAGATCATTAATTCTAGTGCTTTTGTTCATGTATACAATTTATTACATCTGTTTCATGAAACTATAAATCACGATTAAGGGGAGATAGTTATCCAGATGAGATCTGGTGCAATTGTTGCAGTAGTCATAGTCGGGACTTGCAGACTATAATTATCTAGTGGGAGACTCTTAATACTTAAAGAATGTCTTTATGTTATAGATGTTAGAAGAAACTTAATATGTGTATCTAAGTTAGTTAGAAATGTATATCTGTTCTTATTCTATAATTAACTTTTCATAAATCATTATGGTAAATATATTCCGGATGGAATTCTAACTTCTGCTGGACTCTATGAATTGTGCGTTGATGAATGTGTCACGAATGTAACACTCATTAATAAAATTTTTAAAAGAACCACAGAGGATGGAAATCATTCTAATATGATTTATCATCAAAGGCTTGTTCGTTTATCTATTGACAGTATCAATAGATTGATAAAGGGCGATCCTTAGATTTTCTACATGTCAAAACTTTTCCTACCTGTGAACATTGTGTTTGAGGTAGAATGAGCATGACGCCTTTTCGTAACAAGGTTATACGATGCGAGAGTAATCTTGACCTAATACATATGGATGTATGTGATCCCTTAACACTACATGAAAGTATAGAACATGCAATAGTCGTCTTCCGTCCCCTTTGAGGCATGATTGTCCCATTTGAATAACGAGGACGGTGGCATGACCGTCTCTACAGGTTGCATCCAATTTTCCATAAGGTATGACATTTACCAACATCCCCTATATTTACTTCAGGGATAGTTGTGATCGTTCCTTCTACTAGGGTTCAAGGGGACGGTTGCGACCGATGCCTACAATCAAGTCAGGGGGGACGGGCGTGACCATCCCCTCCGACAAACAATGGAGATGGTCACGACCGTCCCGTAAGGCAGAATCACCCTGTCATGGAGATTCATTGGGGATGGTCGAGAGAAGTACTGGAGACAATCGCGACCGTCCACTTTCATTTTTATAGAGGGGACGGCTCGTGACTGTCTCTGATAATTCACTAAACTGCCCCCTGTGATTCTCCATGAGTGGGTAATTCTACCTTAAGAGAAGATCATGATCATCCCCGTTGATTCTCTGCAACTAAAAAAATTGTTTCCCATTAATATGACCTTCATTTTGTCCTGCATCAACTAACATTGAACATTCATTACATTCATTACATCTATCAATATAAACTCTTCATCATAAAGAGAAGGATCATGAATGAAATAGATATTCATTCCACGTACCAAATTACAAGAAATGTTCTGAAAGGAGTAATACTGAGAAGCTAAAAATAAACTACTCTAACTTAAATTTTTCAAACCATTTAAACAATAAACTAAACCACTATACAAGCAATTGTCCAAACTAATTATATAATATACTAATCTATTATATTAATTACATAATAAAACTAAAAAATCTGAACTACATGTCGCCGTCCTCATCCCCATATTCATCATCATCATGTTCTTCTTTTCTCCTTCATCACCATCGCCTAGCCTAGTGACTTGATTACTTGCTTGTGTCGGTTGGCTAGTCGATGCTCCAGGTTGGTGTGTCTGCATGAATGGATTAAAAATTGACATTTGATGGCAAAATTCTTGGATTTCAACATTTATGGGCGTCACTTGACTCTTCAACTCCATCTCCCTTTGTGTCTTATGAGTGGAGGACAAGTTAATCCCTACTTCATACCAATTCTGAAGTGTAGAATCCCACACACAATAATGAACTCATCCATGATGCTCTGGTCCGGAGGCTTGGAGAAAGGACACATCAGGAGTAAGAGGAGGTTGACTCGCATATGTGTTGTTTAGAGAGCCAGAGGTTGCATGTTTGATCATCTCCTTCGGAAATATTGTTCAAGTTGTACTTCATAAATATTTAAATTTCTATAAACAATGTAAAATTATTATTAATTTCTTACATGAATTGGACTATAGCAGGATCGACCCAGTCAACTTCCCGCCTACATCCCGATTTTTGGATTTCTCAAAAACTTCCATCCGATTAGGCACATGATTGTTATCCAATTCCTAACATAAAACAAATAATTAAGACTTACATTATAGTTAAGATACACTAGTGGGTGAATTTAAAATATAATGTATATACTAAAACACTTAAGAAGTTGACCTTAAGCTGATTTGTATTCTTTCTACCCATTCTATGAGTAGACCTGAAATCTTTCTTTTGATTTTCAGCATTCCGCTTTGAGATACCCTATAAGAAGTAAATAAATTAAACAAATACTTTCAAAAATTCTTACATAAGTACATATATTTCATACCACATGTTCTTCTCCCATCCATATATATATATATATATATATATCAGTGCTCTCTAATGTTCAGCAGGCATATTAGGAGGATAATTTGTCGAAAATGCCTCCAATGGAAGCGTCAGGTCGAAGTACTGAAATTATTTAAATAAGTTACTTACATGAAAAAAATGATCTATCAAAGCATGGTATATATATAACTATACTTACTAGAGCCTTCAAACAACCTCGATTTTGCGTAGTGATTTTGTGCCATGTCCTAAGATCAGAGCATCCTTAGTCAGGTCACAATCCCATGAAAAACTAACCTGAAAAAAAAAGGATGTAAGATGTAATAGTTATAATACATATGTACAACAAGTATACAATTTTGATTTGTTAATAGTTTTAGTTCCTTCCAAATCATGTAGAATGGCATCCTTAATTGATTGCTCAACTAAATCTACCATATGCATGGGAACCCACGCTCTGCACACCTGCCTCAGATAACTCTAAAATAAAACCGAGTTCTCCCCCACTACATCACCTCCAACAATCCTCACCTGTAGGATGTCACGACCCCGATTTCGGGGTCGTCGGATCCTCCCATTTTCGGATCTAGTTACTCAGCAATAATTTATTCAACAATCACAACTAACATTCAGAAACAGACTACAATTAAAAACACTCGGAAAGAAGTATTTCAACACTTTTCCGTTCACTTAAATACAATTCATATGATTCATTATCCCACTACAACCATTACATGTACATTAGTTGGAAGGAAATACATAGAAAAAATACTAACTACCTTACAAAGAAAAGCTAATGTGGCTGGCTGGATGTCTACTATGTAAGCTAGCTGGATTTCTAAAGTCCTTGTGATGGCTCACCGACACTTGTTGGATTTTCAATAAATCATAGGATAAACTTAGCGAATGCTAAGTAAAGAAGAAGAGAAAAGCAAACAAATTGTGTAATTTTTCAAAACTTATTATCATAAAAAGTTTCATTTCTTCTCATTAATTTAAATCATTCCTTTCTATTCCACGTCAGGGATTAGTCCAGAGAATTGTCTCACCACTATATGGACTCCGAAGCTGTAGACACTTCGGGATTGGAGATTGCGTTGATATTGGCAAGCTTATGCTGCTGCACGTCGCCTCAACCAATCCTCCAATACTAGCCTAACAATTTCCTTTTCTTTTATTAATCAGCGTCTCAAAACCTCAGCCTGGCAAACAAAGGAGCACACCTTCCTCGAGGACTCGGTTGCTTAAAACCTCAGGTTGACATTTAATCATATAACCTAGCAGCTTTAAATACATGTTATCGTGACCCACCCGCTATCCAACCACCCGTGCCTCCACATGGGACGACTACATCTTCTGTCGTTCAACCTGAAGATATTGGTACCAGGTACCACGCGTTGCAAATTATTTATTTCATACCCACTTATCATAACAGGACAACCGTGTACCACTTAGGTAGGGCCACGCCAATACGGGTTCCTTCCGACAAACTTACAGGTTGCATGACCGACGTGTATTTCTACTCCCAGTCATCCTTAACGTGACACGTGATCCTTTTCAGGATCCAACTTAATATACGTCAATTTCCATTATAATTCTTTTGTTAGGCCTTCAGTTTGCATATTCTTTAATATTGAGTATAGACCCACATAAATATATTAATTCATATATATATATATATATATACACTCTCATATTTATGCTTTTTTTAACTCTCAAACCCTATCTTTTCAAGCCATTGCATCAATTCGATGCTTAACCTTATTTTAGTGGGAAATCACAAAGCAACTTTTCAGATTTTCTCAAAAAATAGCTAAATTTAGGGTTCTTCATAGAGAAGAACATAAATCAGGAATTTTAACAATATCGTATGAAAACCCAACAGCGAAAGGAAGGATTTCGTTACCTAATCAAGCTCTCCCTCTTGTATGTAGTGCTTTATCGTGATTCTCTTTCAAAAGGATGAGTTATAGTTCCTGAAACGATCGAATTTCATTTTCGTATCAAAAACGCTAAGAACGTGCCAAGAACACGAAGAACGAACGAAGAACACGAAGAACGCGAAGAACACATGAAGAACACGAAGAACATATTTTCTCTTGAAATTTCAACAAAGCTTCCCCTTATACGGGGTGATATTTCTTGGAAAATTTCGGCAGAGTTTCCCCTTATACTGGGTGATATTTCTAGGAAAATTTCGGTAGAGTTTCCCCTTATACGGAGTGATATTTTTAGGAAAATTTTGGCAAAGTTTCCCCTTATATTGGGACATATTTCTGAAAAATAGAAAGAGTTTCCTCTATAAAATCACTGAATGGAAACAACAAGGAAACTGAACAAGAATCGAAAACCTAGCTCACGAAGCAACTAAGAGAGGATCGTACCTTCCTCCTCCTCGTTCTCCCGACAGCGCTTCGCTAGCGCTCCTTCCTCACCTCCCAATCCTCCTCCCAACCTCTCGACTTTAGCCCTTGGGGTGGTGGTGATAGTGGAAATCGTAGAGAATGAATGGGTAGGGGGCTATTTATAGGCTCTAGAAAACCGCTAACCATGGTTAGAAAACCATGGCTTAGACCTTAACTGTGGTTAGCAGTCCATGGTTTTGGCCAAAATTTATCCAAACTTACGGCTTAAGTTAGAACATTCCAGAGGATTTTAGATTTGCTAATGATGCTTAATTAATGCTAATCGTGATTAACTTTCACTAGTCATGATTTACCTTTTACGGCTTACGTTTATCTTTTGCTAACTATTGATTAGTGTTCGCTTATGGTCATTAGCGGTTTTCAATCCATCATTAGTTTCTTTAATCATGCTTAATTAGTCTTAATGTCAGACATTACTGGTTAATGACATTTTAAATCTCCTTCTATTTCTTCCGAAAATCATAACAAATCGAAATGAAGTTCGATTCACATGAAACAAATACCGTCGGTTTCCTCTTGACGAGCCGGATCTTATTATATAGGATCCGAGAGATGCCAAGTTCAAGGCTTTACAATTATAACAATCTTAAAGGAAGTCTCATCCTCGAGACTAGAAATGCAGGCATAACAACCTTAAAGAGGATTGAAGCCATAACAACCTCAAAGAGAATGAACATCATTTCATTTATAATAAAGATATACACAGTATATTGTTATCATCCAAACAGCATGGGTATTTTTCTCTCATTTCTACCTCAGGTTCCCATGCGGCTTCTTCAAACTCTTGATTGCGCCACAACACTTTAACTAGAGGTTCCTCTTTATTCCTCAACTTCTTGATATCCCTATCTACTATTTGCACCGGTATTTCTAGGTATGTCAAGTCTGGCTCAATATGCAGATCATCGTAGTTTATCTTTTGCTCAGATTTGATACATGAAAAACATCATATATTGTCGAAAGATGTGGAGGAAGTGCAAGTCTATATGCAACTTTCCTAATCCACTGAAAAAATCCAAAGGGACCCACAAACATGGGTTCCAACTTCCCACGCAAGCCAAACCTCTGAACTCCCTTCATAGGCGATACTTTGAGAAATATAAAGTTGCCTACCGCAAACTCAAGGTCTCTTCGCCTGGTATCACTATAGCTTTTCTGGCAACTCTGAGCAGTTATTAGTCTTTTTCGAGCAAGCTCTACAGCTTCTTGTGTCTCCTGGAGTCTATTTAAATCGTAAAGGTTCTTTATCCTGACCTCTTTCCAACACAAAGGAGTAGTACACCTATGCCCATATAGTGCTTCAAATGGTCTACAAGAGGCAAATGTTTCACCCATGATCATTTCCATTCTAAGGCACATGCTCGTAGAATATCCACTAAAGTCTGAATCGTACGTTCTGATTGACCATCTGTTTGTGGATAATATGTTGTGCTCAAGAGTAGCTGTGTGCCTAAGGATTTAATGAAGTTCTCCAATAGTGTGAGGTGAATCGTGAATCTCGATCTGAAACTACTTCCTTTAGAATGCCATGGAGACGGATCACATGTGTAATATATAACTCAGCAAGCTGGTCTGGAGTGAAAGATAAGCTTATCGGAATGAAGTGTGCTACCTTGATCAGACGATCTATTATAACCCATATACTATCTTTCCCACCAGTCGTTTGAGGTAAGCTAGTAACGAAATCCATGGAAATGCTTTCCCATTTCCATTCATGTATAGGGAGGGGTTGCAATAATCCTGGTGGCTTTTGGTGTGAAGCCTTTACCTGCTGGCAGGTAAAACATGAATTCATGAACTCAGCAATATCCTTCTTCGTTCCCAACCACCAAAAGTTTGAACGAAGATCCTTATACATCTTTGTAATTCCTGGTTTAATAGATAATCTTGAGTAGTGCGCTTCGCGTAAGATATCTTTCCTCAATTCGGGTGTATTTGGTAGACAAACTCTATGATGGTTATACAACACCCCATCTTGTATATGAAAGCCCTCTATCTCATTCTTCTCAAGTTGTTTTCTCAAGTCTTAAAAGACTAGATCATCTTCCTATCCTTTCTTTATTCTATCTCAGATCTCTGATTTGTATAGGTGAGGAATAGTTATAGTATCGACACTACTATCAACTGGTTTCCATTCACTTAACATGGATAGTAAACCCAGAAGTGGATAGCACTCACCAACCCATGTGAATAAGTTCTTCTACTAAGGGCATCTGCTACGACGTTCCCTTTACCGGGGTGGTAGGAGATGGTGCAATCATAGTCCTTCAACAACTCTAGCCATTGTCTCTGTCTCATATTGAGCTCCTTCTGATCAAATAGATATTTCAAGCTTTTATGATCGGTGAAGATTTCAAAAGTAATACCATAGAGGTATTGTCTCCATATCTTCAAAGCGAATACTACCGCAGCTAGTTCATGGTCATGTGTCGGGTAGTTCCTCTCATGTGTTCTGAGTTGTCGTGATGCATAAGCAACTACCTTACCATGTTGCATAAGAACTGCCCCAAGTCCTTCTTTAGATGTATCAGTGTATACTGTAAACCCTTCAGTTCCAGAGGGTAGAGTAAGGATAGGTGCAGATGTTAGGCATTCTTTCAGTGTCTGAAAACTAGTTTCATATGCACTTTACCATATGAATGGGACTTCTTTCTGAGTCAGCCTAGTCATTGGTAATGCTATTTGTGAAAAGTCCTTCACAAATCTTCTATAATACCCAGCTAGACCCAGAAAATATCGTATTTCTGTGATAGTCTTCGGGCGTTCCCAACTTATTACCATACTAACCTTTGCAGGATCAACTAATATACCTTCCTCTGAAATAACATGGCCTAAGAAGGATACTTCAGTCAACCAGAAGTCACATTTGCTATATTTAGCATATAGTTTGTTCTTCCTTAGTATTTCGAGTGCCTTCCTAAGATGGTGTTCATGTTGGTACTTATCCTTGGAGTAAATAAGCACATCATCAATGAAGACTATTACAAAGTGGTCTAGGAACTCCCTGAATGCTCGATTCATGAGATCCATGAAGGCCGCTGGGGCATTTGTCAGTCCAAAAGGCATAATTGAAAATTCATAATGCATGTATCTAGTTCAAAAAGCTGTCTTGAGAATATCTGTATTTTTAATTCTCAACTGATGATATCTAGATCTTAAATCAATCTTGGAATACACAGTCGAACCATGTAACTAGTCAAAGAGATCATCTATTCTTGGTAGGGGATACTTATTCCTTATTGTCCTCTTGTTTAGATGTATGTTGTCAATGCACAACTACATCGTCCCATCCTTCTTTCTTACAAATAAAATAGGTGCACCCCATGGTGAAGTACTAGGACGAATGAAGCCTTTGTCTTACAGTTCTTGTAACTGTACCTTTAACTCCTGTAGCTATGCCAGTGCCATCCTATATGGAGGAATAGAGATAGGCTGAGTACCAGGTGTGAGAGAGATTTCAAATTCAATCTCTCGCTCATGTGGTAATCCAAGTAATTCTTCTGGAAATACATCAGGAAACTCGCATACTATATGCACACCTTCTATCATTCTATCTGACCCTGAAGTAGTGGATACATAAGCTAAATATCCTTGACACCCTTGTTCTAACAGTTGTTGAGCCTTTAGAGTAGAGATGTATTTGTCATCATCATTTGATGTCTTTCCAATAAATTGGAACTCTATCGAGTTAGGAATGTGAAAAGTTACTGTCTTCTGGAAACAATCAAGGCATGCATGATGCCTTTCTAGCCAATCCATCCCCATGATGAGATCAAAATAATTCATATTTTAATAAGTAGTAGAGAAGCTGGTAATGATGTCCTACAATCTATATCACGTAGTCATATAAGATCTCTTGGATTATAAATACTTCACCTCCTTGTCTTTAAATCAAATAATGATTTTGTACTTCTATCGAACTTATATTTATGGTAGGATTCAAGCAATTTTTTTCTCCTAAGGAAGGCCTCCTACACGGCTCCTCCGATAGGAGTAGGGGTCTACTCCATGGAGTTACATAACTAGATTCTTCCTAAGAAGGATAAACATAACCCTTAGCTCTAGCATTCACGGGTCTAGATGACTTTGATCTCTCATTATGGCGTTGAGTCTCTGCTCTAATGCATGCTACCTTTGCCCCATCTTGTAGGGCATCACCATCATAGCCTCTAATTGTCTAAATACATCTTGGCCTGACATGATCATGGGATGAATCAAGGCCAAAGGTTAGGTCCTATATGTTTTAGCATAATGTACATAAGGGACAATGACTTGTGAATGGTGCTGCAGTCACTTATTAGATCAAAGGATATTAAGACAAACTTAGTTTCTGAATACCGATCATAGTTATCAATTACTGAGTAATTGTTGGAGTAACCGTGCTCTGATACCAAGCTGTCACGACCTCAATTTCTGGTTCGTCTGATCCTCCCATATCTGGATCTAGTTACTCAGCAATAATTTATTCAACAATCACAACTAACATTCAGAAACAGACTGCAATTAAAAAATACTCAGAAGGAAGTATTTCAACACTTTTTCATTCACTTAAATACAGTTCACATGATTCATTTTCCCACTACAACCATTACATGTGCATCAACTGGAAGGAAATACATGGAAAAATTACTAACTACCTTACAAAGAAAAGCTACTGTGGCTGGTTGGATGTCTACTATGCAAGTTGGATGGATTACTAAAGTCCTTGCGATGGCTCACCGACACCTGTTGGTTTTTCCATAAATCATAGGATAAAAATTAGCGAATGCTAAGTAATGAAGAAGAGAAAAGCAAATAAATTGTGTAATTTTTCAAAACTTATTATAACAAAAATTTTCATTCCTTCTCATTAATTTAACTCATATTCCTTTCTATTCCACGTCGGAGATTAGTCTAGGGAATTACCTCATAACTATATGGACTCCGAAGCTGTGGACACTTCGGGATTGCAGATTGTGTTGATCTTGGTAAGCTTATGCCACCGCATGTCGCCTCAACCAATCCTCCAATACTACCCTAACAACTTCCTTTTCTTTTATTAATCAGGGTCTCAAACCCTTAGCCTGGCAAACAAAGGAGCACACCATCCTTGAGGACTCTGTTGCTTAAAACCTCAGGCTGATATTTAATCATATAACCTAGCAGCTTCAAATACATGTTATCGTGACCCAGCCGCTATCCAACCACCCGTGCCACCACATGGCACGACTACATTTTCCGTCGTTCAACCCGAAGATATTGGCACCCAGTACCACGCGTTGCAAATTATTTATTTCATGTGCACTTATCATAACAGGACAACTGTGTACGACCGAGGTAGGGCCACACCAATATGGGTTCCTTCCAACAAACCTACAGGTTGCATGTCCAACCTGTAGTTCTACTCCCAGTCATCCTTAATGTGACACACGATCCTTTTCAGAAGCCAACTTAATACACATCAATTTCCATGATGTAATTCTTTTGTTAGGCCTTCAGTGTGCATATTCCTCAATATTGAGTATAGACCCACATAAATATATTAATTCATATATATATATATATACACTCGCACACACTCCCATATTTATGCTTATTTTAACTTCCAAACCCTATCTTTCCAAGCCACTGCATCAATTCGATGCTTATCCTTATTTTAGTGGGAAATCACAAAGCAACTTTTCATATTTTCTCAAAAAATAGCTAAACTTAGGTTCTTCATAGCGGAGAACATAAAATCAGGAATTTCAATAATCTCATATGAAAACTCAACATCAAAAGGAAGGATTTCGTTACCCAATCGAGCTCTCTCCCTCGTATGTAGTGCTTTATCGTGATTCTCTTTCAAAAGGATGATTTATAGCTCCTGAAACGATCAAATTTTATTTTCGTATAAAAAATACTAAGAATGTGCCAAGAACGTGAAGAACGAATGAAAAACATGAAGAACGCAAAGAACAGACGAAGAACATGAAGAACATATTTTCTCTTGAAATTTCAGCAAAGCTTCACCTTATACGGGGTGATATTTCTAGGAAACTTTCGGTAGAGTTTCCCCTTATACTGGGTGATATTTGTAGGAAAATTTCGGCAGAGTTTCCCCTTATACAGAGTGATATTTTTAGGAAAAATTTCGGCAGAGTTTCCCCTTATATTGGGACATATTTCTAAAAAAACGGAAAGAGTTTCCTCTATAAAATCACTGAAAGGAAACAACAAGAAAACTGAACATGAATTGGAAACCTAGCTCACGAAGCAACTAAGAAAGGATCGTACCTTCGTCTCCGTTCTCCCAACAGCGCTTCGCAGCGCTCCTTCCTCGCCTCTCACTCCTCCTCCCGACCTCTCGACCCTAGCCGTTGGGGTGGTGGTAGTAGTGGAAATCGTAGAGAATTAATGGGTAGGGGTCTATTTATAGGCTCTAGAAAACTGCTAACAATGGTTATAAAACCATGGTTTAGACCTTAACTGCGGTTAACGGCCCATGGTTTTGGCCTAAATTTATCCAAAACTTAGGGCTTAGGTTAGAACATTCCAGAGGATTCTAGATTCGCTAATGACGCTTAATTAATGCTAATAGTGAGTAACTTTCACTAATCATGATTTAACTTCCGCAGCTTACATTTATCTTTTGCTAACTGTTGATTAGTATTCGCTAATGGTCATTAGCAGTTTTCAATCCGTCATTAGTTTCTTTAATAATGTCTAATTAGTCTTACTGACAGTCATTACTAGTTAATGACATTTTAAATCTCCTTACTTCTCTTTCTTCCGAAAATCATAACAAATCGAAACGAAGTCTTATTCAAACGAAACAAATTCTGTTGGTTTCCTCTTGACGAGCTGAATCTTATTATATAGGATCCGAGAGATGCCAAGTTCAAATCTTTACATAGGATCTCACCGAGATGCAGATGGTCCAAGATTCAGCATTGTGATGGCCCTCTACGTCTAGTAGAGCCCCCTGAACCTGCATGATCGAAGGAGTCACTACATGCATTGGATGCAGGCGGTGCATCCCAAATGCATCTAGGATGTGGAGGCAGATCTGCATAAATAATAAAACACTAAAATGGTTTAATAAGCATTTAATATATCAAATATAATATTATGCATTGAAATATTAATAAAATTCAATATATTAGATATAACATCAAATAAATTTGGGAAAAAAATATTGATGAACTTATACTTTAAGAATTTAGAACACTATCATAAAATCTTGGAGTACATGTCATCACGTCTGCATCTATAACACCAAATGAGTGTTCTTATATCTTAGTTTGATATGCATCATCTATATTTAATAACTCACCATCATTAACTTCAAAGAAGTTTCATGGTACTGTCCTCACAGATATAATCCACCCATCGTTGGAGTTATCTGGGACATTGAACAATGTTCTACCAAATTAGCAAGTGTAAAAGGATCTTTTGATATCCTATCCCCTCGCAACCAACATTGAACCAATTACACTTAAAAAGAGCACATCGACAGTCATGCGTAAAGTTGATCTCTATAAAATCAAGTATTTTCCCATAGTAGATGTCTAAACCGTAAAGTAAGTATGTTTTCACTATAACGCCGAACTTTGCGTTGATTTAATATCATTGATGATTTTTGTACTAAATCTGTAGTCATTTACAATATATCCATTACTATGAAATAATTTATGAATACGATATGCATCTAAGAAAAATCAAGGTTTAAGTTCCACCCGTTATCATTCATGTCCTTTAACTGTTACACACGTGCACGGAGCCAATTGATGAAGTGGCATTTAAGATGACTTTCAATAAATAATGAATTGTACTCCTAAAAAACTCATCAATCTCAGATAATTGCATCAAAATATAATAGTGCATGAGATCTCTATTCCCGTCAGATATTACACAACGGATATCGTTAAGTACATGCATGCCACATGATTGAAAGACCCACAATTGGATATCATCTTTGACTTCAACTTCACCTTCATCGTTTCGTTCAAATCATATGAAACACATGCTTTCCAACAACCAAAAAAATTTGCTTACGTTGGGAAGTCATTTATAGTCCACAACAATGCAGCATGCATTGTAAATGTTTCTTTCCTACAAGCATTGTATATAGGTATTCTTGTGTCCCATAATATTTTCAATTCATCTATCAATGGCCGCATGTACACATCAATTGCATTACCAGGACCTTTAGAACTAGGAATCAGTAGTGTCATCATCATAAATGAAGAGCTCATTGACATCTATGGTGGTAGATTATAGGCTATCAAAATCACGGGCCAAATATTGTAACTAGTATTCAAGTTATCAACATATTGAAACTGTCTGAAGCTAGCCCCAATCAAATATCCTCTCATTTTTAGAGAAATGAGGATATCTATGATCAAATTTTATCCATTCTTCTACATCGGATGGATGTTGTATAATTCTATTAGCATCTCTTTTTTTGGACCAAGTATGCCACATCATACACTTCGCGGTCTTTTCTGACATAAAAAGACATTTTAATCTTGGAATCAAAGGGAAGTAACGTAATATCTTCACCGAATTATTCTTCTTCTTCAATTGTCTCTAACATCTTTATAGTTGTAAGCATCACAATGTGGGTAAATTTCTAAATGCAAATTTTCTCCTCGAAAAAGTACACAATCACTAGCATAAGTATCAATTTTCTTGTATTTCAGACCTAGTGGTCAAAACTGTTGCTTCACATCTTTCCAATCCTTTGGAAACTTCTCGGGATTCTTCAATGTCTTTCTAATCAAAGACAATACATCTATCATCATTGTAGTGGTTGACCGGTTCCTTACTTTCATCTTAGACATTTCCAATAAAAACGTTAATCATGATGACATTTCAATCTCGGGAGCCAATATGGCTTCTACATCTACCATACTAGCTTCAAACCTATCAACTGAACTGAAATCTTGTATTTCAGGTCTTCTTAGATCATCCATCAAGTCAAGCAGCTCATAATCAATATTGTTCTCAGTTTGCATTGAGGTTTCTACACCAACATCTATATCCTCATTCATTCTTATATGCTTTATAACCTCTCCATGTTCAGTCCAAACGAGTAATGTAGCCAAAATCCATTGAGTATGAGATGATTATAAACTTACTCTCTAGCGTTACATTTGACATTCTTACATCTCATATATGGATAATAATTTTATCACTGTTAAATCTTTTATTAACATTCTCCAATTGAAATACCCAATCCAAAAACATCAGTACTCCTCTCTTATATTTTAAAAATAATCATATCTCTTATCCATCCATATCTTATCTATTTAGTTGCACTAAGAGAACACTAGATTTTAGTTTTAGAACATGTTACATTAAACTTTAAGATTACATTATATTATCAAATCATATCAAAATGTATTAAATGGGTATATACTAAACTATCTATAGCATAATGTATTATACACAATTCATATCACAATCCATGGGTATAAACTAAACTATTATATCACAATGTATTATACACAATCCATAACTATCTCAAATATATACTAAGATAATATATTATTACACAATCTATAACAAAAGGATATACATTACACAAGGAATACAATGTATAAACAAGTTATATGCCACATGTAAATATTGAAACATGTAATAAACTCTAAAAATAAGTAGGTCAAAATAGATACCTCATAGAGTAAAATGGATGAGAACAGAGATAAAGGAGCATTGGCAATCACCACGAGAACAAGAGGGGGGAATCCATCGATCAAGTGAGGCTCGGTGGTGACGAGGGCGGAATGAGAGGATTTGAGGAAAATGAAAGTAAATGAGGACCGTTGGAGTTTTTCCTGACCTAATCATCGGGGACGGTCATTATGACCATCCCCGATGATGACTTTAAGTGAAAATATCTCTGCTACACCATAAGGGACAGTTGCATGTGACTGTCCCCTTGGGTCTTAGAACCCAATGAACGACGCTGGCAAAAGTGTATTGGGGATGGTCGAAATCATCCCCGTAGGCCTCCATAGTGCCTGAAATTACACTAGTGAGGGGGCGAGGATAGAGGGGATGATTGCTGACGACCATCCCCTAAGATCCAACCAATAAGTGACGTTGGCAAAAGCATAGTGGGAACAGTCAGAACTGTCCCCTTTGGCCTTCATAGTGCCTGAAATTACGCCAATGAGGGGGCAAGGGCAGAGGGGATGATCTTTGGCGACCGTCGCCTAAGATTCTCAAACCTCATAAGTGATGTTGGAAGAAGCGTATAGGGGACAGTCCGAACCATCCCATTAGGCCTCCCAAGTGACTGAAATTGCATCAGTAGGGGGGTGAGGCAGATGGTATGGTCGATGTCGACCGACCCCTCAGGTCCTATAACCCCATAAGTGTTGTTGGGAGAAGCATAGTGGAGACGGTCAGAACCATCCCCTTAGGCATCCCTAGTGCCTGAAATTACGCTAGTGTGAGACAAGGGTGGAGGGGATGGTCGCCTAAGGTCCTAGAACCCCATAAGTGATGCTGGCAGTAGGCGTATTGGGGGCGGTCGAAACTGCCCCCTTAGGCCTCCCAAATGCCTGAAAATGCACCATTGTGGGGGGCAAGGGCATAGTGGACGGTCGATGGTGATCATCCCCTATTCTTCATTATTGAAGGAGACAATGACTCGTGGTCCGTCATCTAGAATGAGCGTAATGGCCAATAGACGATCGTCGCCTATAGTAAGTAAAGGGGACGGTCCTTTGGTGACGGTCACATGTTCTCATCCTGAAAGGCCCCATTTCCTATAGTGTCAGTACCTCATCCCGAAAAGCATATCGATACTATTTGACAATTATTTATGACTATTTGTAATATGGTTTTATCTTCCTATTACATCATGAATGTGAAACCTTTGAAAAGTTCAAAGAGTTCATGCTTTGGTTGAAAACCAAAGCGATAGGAAGATTAAATGGATTCGAGACAAAGGTGGTGAGTACCTCTCAGATGAATTTAAGGAATACCTCAAAGAGAGAGGAACTGTATCCAATCTCACTCCTCTTGGAACTTCCCAACTAAATGGTGTTGCTTAAAGATACAACAGGACCATCATGGACATGGTTCTTTCAATGATGAGTAAATCACATTTGCCTCTTTGTTTCTGAGGATATGCAGTAGAGACTGCAATATATATCATTAACAAGATTCCTAGCAAATCTGTACCCAAAACCCCTCATGAGCTTTGGTTTGGAACCAAGACTAGTGTTAGACACTTGAGGATTTGGGGCTGACTGGTCCATGCGAAGAATGTTTATGCAAGTAAGCTAGAATATCACACTCGAGAGTGCTACTTCATTGGGTATGTAATGGATGGTATTGGATACCAACTTTATGACCCTAAGACTAAAAAGATTTTTGTCTCTAGAGATGTAAAATTTCTAGAGGTTGACTTCCTTAAGGGTCAAGACAAAAATGAAGTGAAGTAACTTATTGAATCCCCTGAGGATATTGGGCTTCCTGAAGCAAAAACTGAATATGTAAATAAAGATGAAACACGCGTACCTCTTCGAAGGAGTTTGAGGGTGGTTGCACCACCTGAAAGGTATGCATTCCAGTGTCAGATGAAACTGACAATGATCCAACTTCATTTGATGAAGCACTCACAGATCATAACATGGATAGATGGATACTAGTAATGAAGTCTGAAATAGACTACATGTGCAAGAATGGTGTATGGACCCTAGAACATCCATCTAGAGGTGTAAAATTCATTAGGTGTAAATGGATCTCCAAGAGAAAGAGGGGGCCTAATGGGAAGGTAGAGACCTTCACGGCACAACTCGTAGCCAAGGGCTACATACAGAGAGAAGTCATCAACTAGGATGAGACATTCTCTAGTGTGTCTATGCTTAAATCCATCAGGGCACTGCTAGCTATAGTTGCATATCTTGACTACGACATCTGGCAGATGGATGTCAAGATGGCATTCCTCAATGCATACCTCAAGGAGGATACCTTGAGGACGTCAAGATGGCATCTATATGGAGCATCCCCAGGGCTTCATAATTGAGAAAGGCAAAGTATGCAAGCTGAAGAAATCCATCTATGGGCTCAAGAAAGATTCTCGTAGCTAGAACATCAGATTTGATGAAAGCACAAGGAATTATGATTTTGTTCAGAATCTTGATGAAGCATGTGTGTACAAGAAGCTTAGTGGGAGCACCATTGTGTTCACTTACGTAGATGACATCCTTATCATTGTGAATGATCCAGGGATGATGAGTAATGTGAAGATTTGGATGTCTCGTACCTTAGAGATGAAAGATCTTTGAGAAGCCTCTTATATCTTGGGTTTAAAGCTGTTCAGAAACAGAGAAAAGAGGATTTTGGGATTGTCACAACATGAGTACATTAAGAAGATCATGGAACATTTCCATAAGGAGAATCCCAAGAAAGGCTTCCTTCCCTTAAGACATGGTATACACCTATGTAAAGGGATGTCTCCTCAAAGTGTTGAGGACAAAAAGGTCATGGCTGGATGACCTTACGCATCAGGTGTGGGAATCCTTATGTACGCCATGATGTGCATAAGGCCAGATATCTGCCATATAGTGAGAGTGGTAGGTCGTTACCAATAATGCAATGGAGAATAACACTGGAATGTAGTGAAGAACATCTTTAAGTATCTAATATGGACGCAAGATTACATCTTGGTCTATCAAGATAGTGATCTCCAAGTATTAGGATACACAGATTTAGATTTCCAATCTGATATAGATGATCGAAAGTCAACTTCAGGGTTTGTGTTCTTGTTGATTAGTGTGTTGTGAGCTGGAGAAGCTGTAAGCATGACACTATAGTTGATTCAACAATAGAAGTCAAATACATTGCTGCATTACATGCTACAAAGGAGGCAGTGTGGTTGCACAAGTTCATCCTAGAACTCGGTGTAGTTTCCTCTAATACCCCCATCCCTCAACTCTGTGATAACATGGGAGCCATAGCTCAAGTGAAGGAACCCATATGGCATCAGAAGAGCAAGCACGTGGAAAGGAAGCACCACATTATTCTGGAGATTCAAAAGCATAGTGACATCATCATCATCAAGGTGGCCTCTGCTGACAATGATGCAAATCTCCTTCTAAAACTTTGACGTAAAAGGTTTTCGACCAGTATGTAAAGAGCATGGGTTTAAAGATTGTACCTGATGAATCTACATTTCATCACCCTTATTATTTCATTTTGGACTTTAAACCCTAGCTAAATGCATGTATATATCATTAATATGTCAAAATAAACATTCATTAATTTGTACAAAATATTGTATAAAATACTATACATTTATTGTATGTATTGCCAGAATAAAAGAATAAAGAAAGAAAAGAAAAGAAAAAGAGTGAAGTGTCAATGATACTGAAGTGGCCTTAGCCCCCGAGACTCAGTCGTTATTGTAACTAAGTCTACAAGGAATAAAGTAGGGGGAGATAGGGCGGCAAATTGTACAAAAAACGCTGCCACAAAAATAGGCCAATAATTATTTTTTAGGACCTATTTTATTCTTTATTCTTTACTCATAAAATCAATAAACTTTGTACATGAAAATTAAAGATAAAAATACAGATAAAATACAAAATAGATTTCATACAAAATAAGATACATTGTACTTTTTATACTCAAAATAAAAAGCCAAAATCCAAACATCCCAGAACCATATCTCCTAAATAAAAACTCAAAATATATCAAAATCACTTTAATTGTATATAACTTTTAATAAGCTATTTAATGAAGATGGTTACATATTGTTTAGAGTTAAGGTGTGAAAGTTAGGTTTTGGACCCCTATTGTACAATATACTAGAATAAAATATTCATTTTATGTTTTCTTTATTATTTCTATAATTTTATATTTTATAATTTTGTAAATACTATTTATAACACTTGTACATAGTTAAAGTAAATTAAAACCATAAATAAAACACAATAATAACATAAGTATACACAATAATAGATGAAGTACCTACACTTATACCTGCGGATTATATAACTATATTTATTTAAGTGTACATATTATATCAAAAAAATACAATAAAAATATATTCAAGTATATTCAAATAAGTTATAAATATATAAAATATGTGTATAAATAATAAAATATAAAACATAAAATAAATATAAACTACATAAAATATAGATGAATATACATATACTCGTACTTGTAAAAAGTAACATAGAGTAAAATATCTTGGAAAAAATCAACAAAAGTAGGCATTAAATTCTATAAAAAATTATAAATACTTTTAATTTTATATCCTAAAAATAATAAATTAATTTATCAATTATTCTCCATTTTCTAAGGCATTTTTGCCCTGGAATTTCCTAGTTGATCCACGTGGTCCAACCAGGAGACAGAGATTGTTGACCTAGGGTCAATTGTACCTCAGCCTTCTGACTTTTGTTAGAAGCTTCATGGGTACCCGTCTTCACTGATTTCTCCACACCACCACCATCATCCTCTGACCTTGAAACTTCCACCTTCATGTAGCCATTCTGTCCTTCTTCCACGCCCTCCTTAGAATCCCCACCAACCCTCGCTGGATGGCACGCCATCATCTCTCGAAACTTGCCAAAAAATCATCTATAAATAAACCTCCACCTCGACCTTTTGTTTTTTGACCCCTCTTCTTTGATATGTAACCCCTCAGATCACTTCCTAGAGCAATGTGGTGACAGTCAACAATTGCCTTTGATCTGCAACAAGGAGAGTGCAGGAAGTTGTGCATCCATCATCTCCGGTAGAGCACCGCCATGAGGATTTGCTCCTGGCTTTCCTGGTCGGTTGAGCCTTGTTTTATTTGCATTTTAGGTAAAATATAATTCATATGTTTCATTCAGGACTCTAGCTTTGCCGTTAATCTTTAGGAGTAGGCTTAATCAGTGAATCCATCTGTGACCTGGAGCATGAGCTCCAGGTCAATTTCATCGTTGACTCCACTGTGATCAACCAACTTTCATATCCATATCGATCCTTGATGCATTCTCTATAATTCCTGCCCATTTTCCCCTTTGATTCGACTCAAATTGAAGCAATCATAGGCTCCCTTCCTCCGCATCGTCGGAGTTTTGGGCCGAGAGCATTGCCCTCGAGTCGTGTATGTGTTTCGTGCAGGAGTGTAGCTGGAAGAGCCTCGTTACCCATTTTGGAGAACTCGGAGCACCTCTAGGTGGGCTGGAACCGCCGGAGCTATCCAAGAAATCTCAATGACATCTGAAGCCTCCTGCCGACGCGGAGGTTCACCAGGAAGATGAAGCACCCCTTGGTGTGAGGAATGGCAGTCTGAGTCACCAGCTTTCTTCGATCGAAGCAAGGGGACCATGTTGTTCTTGGGTGTTCTTCGTGAACACCTAAGCATTGTTGGATCGAAATGGAGAGGCCAGCTCTAATCTGGGCAGTCGGAGAAAAAATGAAACGAAGCCAATCCACAACTGCAAGATTAGCCACGTGGCAAAGCAACAACTGCCGAATCCAAAGCGTTACGGGGTAATTTACACAGAACCAGCTCTACCTTTATGTAATTCCTAAGTTCCTTGTAAATATTTTATGCTGTTTAAAATATGTGGATAATTTGCATACGTATCCTTGAACATTTCTGATATTGCATATTAGTCTCTGTCAGGTTCTTGTGTACTAGCATGTGTATTATTGTAAATATTGCATGTATACTCTCACCGGTTATTTCAATTACGGTTTAATATATTACGTTTGGATATTAATTGTAAATTTTGGGTTTATTTGCACTATGCCCCCCGAAACTTAATTTTATTTGCAAAAATAGCCTTGTTAGTTAAATTATTTTTGTGTATTGTTTGTTATTTATGAAAAACATCAATTATGTCCTAAAAATCATGAAAAATGGGATTAGGGACATGGATGCATGTTTTGTTCAAGCTATAAAATTGGATTTTCATTTTATGCCCTTTTCTTATTTTATAAAATAAAAAAGAGCTCACATATTCCTTGTTTGATTTAAAAAATCAAAAAAATATAAAATCATTTTTGAAAATTCTCAAAAAAATAATATATGTTTATTATAGTGTCTAGTACCCCAAGACGAAAATCCCTTAAAAATAGAAAAAGAAATGATAAAAAATTAAAAGCTCCAAAATCCTAAAAAATACAAAAACTATTCTAAAAATTGAAAAATATTTATTTATATACTATATTTTTATTAATATATTTTAGAATATATAAAAAATAGTTTTGAGAATTTTTGATAGTATTTCTCTTTTTTAAATCTGAAAACAATTTAGCCTAATTAGAGAGTCCCTGATTTTGTGTATTTTGGACTTTAGAAATCCCTAAAAATTAGCAAAATTACTTGAAAATCACAAAAATAGTAAAAAATTATTTAAAACCCAAAAACATTTTATTTTTTTCCATTTCTAAATTAATTACCCTATAGAGTGTTACATATCTATAAATACTAATATATAAGCTATCATAGTATTTATACTATTATTATAATTATTTTATAATTATGTTAGAATTAAAAAAATTAATATATATATATATATACATATTATAAGATATATAATAAAAAAGCAAAAGAAAACATATTATTTCTTATTAATTAAACCCACATTCCTTGAGTAATTGTATGCCTACATATATGCATTTATACATATATTATTTATTCATAATTTATTTATAAATATTATTAAGTGCTATGCCTTCGTGCTTCCTGTGTTCGACACCCTACTGCCTTGTCACTAGACATTTATTTGTAGGGTTTATTATAAATTTCGATTCACGCCTGTTTATTCATTGATTGACATATATTATGTGGGTTGATTGTTGAGATGATCACTTGGGTTTTGTGAAAAGTCAGTTCAACGACTTCGCTCCCACCTTGTGTGGAGTGCATTACTCTCCCCTCTATTCCCGGTTGGTCCTTTCAGTACCTAAATGGGTTTGAGGGATAGTGGGAGATCATTAAACATGTGAGCTCGAGGAGAACCATTTCTACAATAAATGTTATTGTAATGTTTGATATATCAATTAAGGTTATTAGTTTATTCACTCACTATTTGAAATTAAATGAATGAATTTACTTATAAAGTCACTTAGTACAATTAGAATTATGTACCATGGCCATCTTAATGATCATACAACTGTTGATTCAATGGTTGAATCACAGAGGATGGTTCTTGGATGATATATAAAGAGTTAGATTGAGGGTGCATCAAGCACCGTCAAATGATTGTTAAGAGATAATCTCTAGCTTGAGAAGGAGACATTAATCCTTATCTAAAGGTTGATATCCGACCAACCTCTTGATCCAAGTCCTCTGCATAGGAAAAGATATTCGGAGGTGTCAGATAATTAGGTCGAAGAGTTGACTTAACGAGATGAGATAACAAAGACTTATGTCGTATGTTGTCAAGATATAGACATGCATCCTCTGACCATAGATAGATGTATAGCTATATGTTTGAGTGTACACACTAGGCATACCATTAGGTTGATGACCTAATCAAGGTCTATACACCGACAAGCTGGTGTGCATGCGAGGGAATATGAGTAATACAATCTCTTAAAGGGATCATACAGGTTCACTACTAAACCGGAAGGCATGAGCTAACTCATGAGGTATTGTGACTGAGCAAATTCCATGCATGGTCATCATGCTTCGAAAGCATGACAAAAATTTGTAGGTATGATATATGCTTTTGGAAAGCATATGATTGAACCAAGTCCCAATGATTGAATGAGAAACATAATGATAAAACCTGAAGAAGACAGTCTAAATGTGATCTAAAACTTCAGGTTATTCTAGGTCTTTCATTATGTAGGATGTACATGTATTAGGAATACTCGAGGGTGATGTGATCATAAACGATTGTATGACCATGACATTTCCATTTCGAGGGAGTGATGAAACAAATTTGGATTTTATGGACTCCTCCCATTAGAGAAGTAATCTAACCTTAGTACAAATATTGGACATTGATCTGAACGCAGTTCAGATGCAATGAGAAGATTAGATTTACAACTTTGATTCAATCAAACATCTTTGAGAGTTCCCCGAGATCTGTATTTGAGATATGATCTCAATCTAAGTCACTATACATGGAATGTACAACCGTCATGTCCATGTCTCTAAGTCTGCAAAGAAAGCTCATTGTTCTTGAAAGAGCTCAAGAATAATTCCACTGTTGATAATATATACGAGCACTGGAAAAATGATGATTAAATGTGATTTAATTATCATGAATAATATTAATATGATTCATATTATTTGGACACATGAGAATATCCATCTAAGATAATTAAATATGATTTAATTATCAAGGATATGATAAATGTAGATATCACTATCCATAATAATCATAAATATTATAAATATGATTTATAATATGATGGAGATATTTAATTGCAAATAGTATTTACGAATTAAATATTAATATGATTTGGATTCACATTAAATAGTTAATTGTAAATGCAATTTAAATTTTATATTGTATGTATGAATATGATTCATAATTGTTTATGTCATGATTAAAACTATCAGAAAATAATTTGGAATTATTTTGGTGAATAATCACGCAACAAAATTTGCTGCACATGTGGAATATTTGGAGAGATATGAGATCTCTCAATTAAGAAAGATGGAAGCTACCATCCCCTTTAAGGTAGTGGACGTCCATGGAGTCCTGCTCCATGTATGATCGTCCGTCCTATTAAGGGAAGGCTCTTTCCTTTATTTCTACATGAGATTGATTTGAATTAAATTGAATGTGTTGTAAATTATTTGCAACAAATTTAATTTATTTTATATTTATTATTTTTATTGCAAAATTATGCAACAAAATCATGTCTATTGATTGAAAGCACAAAATAATCTAGACCCTTGATTATGAGTGCACATAGATTGAGATCCATGGACATCTAATTTAGTATGAAAGGAGGGGTAACCCTAGCTTTTTCTACTTACAACAATTAAAGAGCAACAACTCTCTCCCTCCTCATATTCCCACACACGTCCTCCCTCTCTCTCTCAACATTGTGGTAGTCAACATTGTTGACCTAGAGAGACTCACAGTCGTCGCGACATCGTCGTGGTGCCAGATCGACTGCTCATGAATCGTCTCCTTCTTTGGTTCTTCTTGCTCATGAAGAAGGCGTCAGATTTCGTGAGACGAAATAAGAAGACTTCTCACTCGAATCATCAACATGGATTGCAAGAAGCATGCGTCTCATCCACGCGCCCGCAAGTGCGACCTTCGTCGGATTAGACTTAAGACAGGAGATCTCTTACTTTAGAGATAAGGGATTGCAAACACACTTCAAGAGATATTCCTATAACTCATTTGTGATCTCAATGAAACGATTTGAGAAGTGTTCTCGAATCATGTGGTTTCATCTATTTAAATTTTTTGCATTATGTTGCCCGATGCAACTAGTATGACTAGTTGCCCTAGGTCGTATGTGATGCGACCTATACGCTTCCGTGATACCCTAAGGCCCAAACCCTAGCCTTCACCCATCATCATATTCTCAATTTTCTGACACTTGTATTACTACATTATTATGTCTCATAATTTCATAGGAGTGTGCTATTTTGATGTTGTGTGGCACTCATGGAATCCTGGTACGCAACTTATAAAAGGTATTTTTATAACCCACATGTTTAAATTCTCGAAACAAAAAGAATGATAGGAACAAAGGTTGGTTCTTTGAATAAAAATGGCGAAGCCTTTTCCCACTTTAAGTAGAGCCAGCTACATGGATTCTTGCCCAAATCCATGTTGAAAGATCTGATTATTTTTTACGGTGGATGTTGTCTACCTAATGCAACCCCCACAACGATGGATTCTTTTCAAATGTTGGTTCTTTGAATGCCGACTCATGTACCTCCTTTAATTGTTCCCATACAATGCGTAAGTACATGGCAAAATAGTTCTCATAACTAAAATGCCTCCCAAAATCTTACCATCTTACGTGGTATGATATCTCAATAGCCATGTAGGATCACGTAAGAAGTTACCTAGAATATTGTGCATTGGGACTTGTTGCATCTCTGTGGATGATGTGAAAATCTCGACCATAATATCAAATTTTGGATTCGATTTGATTGGACTCATGGAAGGTATTCTGTCTAACTTATTATAAACTTATGAACTTGTCATATATTTAATTTGTACTCATTAGTATGACTTCGAGCTAACCTATCATGAGTTAAGAGCGTGTCATATTTTTAGGTCATTTTAGACTAAGTCTTCTAGGTACATGATATATTATTAGTTCATTTTGATGGCAAGTGCTAAGAGACTTGTCACGTTATTATTTCATTTTGATGGTAGGACTTTGAGTAAACCTACCATCGCCATCTCCCTCCTTCCTACATACCACCACCATCACCATGACACACTATTGGAGATACATACATAATAAGCGATTTTCCCCTTGATGTTAATTCTAAGTAATTAATTGTGATTGTAGCACTGGGAATTTTGCTCTCAAAATAATAAAAATAGGGTATGTGTGTGTGCGCACACACTCATGCATGCGTGTGATGCTTGTTTCAACTGAGCAAGCTCCAAGGTCGAATTCAAGGAGGCAGGCTTAAAAAGATACCTGGTGTGGGAAGGACAAGTGAAAAAACTATAGATGTATGCGTGCAATGTATGTATATATGTGATAAATCCTAGATTCATCTATTTATTATTCATATTTTAGCCCTCCATCTAAACCAAATGCATAAATAAACCCCTTAATTAGAGTTAATTACTAATATACACTATGTATATAATTAATATTAAATAATGTAAATAAGTAGACCGAATCATCTTATAAATATTGTGCATATTTAACTATGTGTTCCCTTTTATTCCATGTATTTTCTACTTATCTATAAAATCTCTAAAATTTAGATTAATATTGCACATATTATCATATAAATTTACATATTACAAATACAAAAAACAAGCAAAACAACTAAAATAGGTTTTATTTATTGCAAATAATTTCCTACAAAAATATTACTATGTATATATGATATATTTTAGTTTTGAGTTCTACATGAAAGTTGTATATCTTGAAAAGATCACAACTTTCATGTTGAATGTTTTTTATTTGACATCATTTTCCATATATTTTCTATTATTTTTTATTTTTATACTTGAAATTTTCTCATTGGACCATGTGGTAGCATATGGATGCCCGCGTCCCATTGATGAATCTCCATTCATCATTCTTTATTCTATCATTTTGGCCTTAAAACCCTAGCTAATGCATGAAAATAACATCAATTTGTGCATATCAACACTCATTATTTATTTTATTATTTGTATATAAAATAAGGTTTTGAATGCCAAAATTATAGAATAAATAGAAGAAAAGAAAAAGGAATAAAATACTGAAAATATTTTATGACCCGAACCCCGAGACCAAGTCAAGAATTGGCTTGGTCGATAAAGAATAAAGTAGGGGGAGATAAGGGCCAAGAATACAATAAATATCTCATTTATTCATTCCTGATTTATGCATTTTTTACAGCTATTTTGTATCTAATGATTTATTCATCAAAAAAAGAAATTTTGTACAAAAAAGTTGTAGTTAATAATGTAAATAAAATTACAAAATTGAGTTTGCACAAAAATAATATACAGTGTACATTTTACATACAAAATATAAAGTCAAAATCTCAACTTCACAGACCCATATCTTGCCAATAAAAACTCAAAACATATCAAAATCACTTTAATTGTATATAACTTTTCAAGAGCTATTTAATGAAGGTAGTTTCATAATTTTTGGAGTCAATCTGTGGAAGTTATGTTTTTGGCCCTCATTATACAGTTTACCCGATTAAAATATTCATTATATTCAATATTCATTATTTATACAGATTTATATTTTTAGAATTTTGTAAATATTATACTTAATACATGTACATATTTGAATTAGAATAAAACCAAAAAGAAAATGTAAAATAAAATAAGTCTATAAATTATATAAACAAAATACCTATGCTAATGCCTGTAAATAAATAAAAGTGGATCCATTCTTCAATTCTTTATTCTTTAATAATTTTATAAAGTTTTAAATATTATTCACGTTATATTAAAAATACAAAACTAAAATAAAACTCATTAAGTAAATAAAATATACATAAAACATAGGTAAAATGCCTATAAGTATACCTACATATTATATATACCTATTTATTTAAGTATATAAATAACATCATAAAAATAAAATAAAAACATATTTATGAACCTAAAAATACGTTATAAATATATAAAATAATAGAATTAAATAATAAAATAAAATATACAAAATAAAAATAAATTATACAAACTACAAGTAAATATACCTATAAATATACCATTAATAAATAACTTGTAATAAAATATATCAAGCAAATAAATAAAAATCATAAATAAATTCTAAATTATTTAATAAACATTTTTTATTTTATAAGCAAAAATTAATAAAATCATTTAATAGGTTTAATTAATGAGTCAATACCTCACTGACGTGGACCAATTCCCTTCCAGGGATTGTTAACCGGCCGGTCAACTGGTCTCACCAGCAGTCTGATGTGACGTGTTGTGTCTTTTCCCGATATTCTTCCTTAAATCCTGCATGATATGTCCATCATCTGGCCTTGCTTCCTTCAGACGAAATCATCCCTGATCATTTGTCATCCACGCCGACCTTGTAGATGCCTCGTATATATTTTGGATTCTTTGCAAAACGCCGGTCAATAAGGGTACTTGAGCATGTCTATAAATAAAGACCTTCGCCTTCCATCTCATTTTTGGTCATTTTCATCATCCTAAAGCCCCTAGATCTCGGCATAGTGTGAATCCCCGTGACAGGGGGAGGTCCCCTGAGCTCCACGGTGGCTCGAGGATGGCGGAGGTGTACCCACGACCATGCTCCGGCGTGGTCCTGCTCCTTGGCCAACCAATCAGGTAGGAGCTGCGTTTTTATCAATCCTAGGTAGCATTTTATTCCTGTTTTTCATCCATGCAATTAGATTAATCATTAGGTTGTAGATTTATCATAGTTCAACTGATTCGTAGTTCACCGGAGCGGCATTCCACTCCTTATCGTTTTCTCCACGATTTGCCACCTTGTTTCCAACCCGATCGAGTCTCGATCGGCGAAACCTCGCTCCATCTCTGCCGCTCGCTGGAGCGAGTACATTCCGCCTTCCCTCGCATCGATTTACCACCAATAAAGGCATGGACCCCTCCCCCATTCATTGCGACGCTTTGCGCTCATTTGCAGGTCTAGAAGAATTCATCTGAGGAGCTTCGACTATTGGGAGCAAGGCCCAGATTGAGTTTCACTGTCTGATCTTCCTAGAGCACCTGGGCCTCGATTGAAGACATTAGTAGACGCGAGAGGCTTCCAGGAATGTGAAGAGACCCTTGCCGGAGGGGATGGAGGACAGAGGAGCTCGTGTGGCCAAATCCAAACTCTCCCCATGCGAGTTCATCTCCTATTCTTCCACCGTGCTTCAGAGGCGTCCGATGAAGGAGAAGCTCCCAGATCAAAGCGCAACCATTGGTTGACGCAGCTCCAGAACCGTCTGATCATCTCGGATGATCTAATCACATGCGTCCATCGGCAAATCGGCATCGTTACACCAGAAGGCGATACGTGGATAAGTGAGAGCATCCAGACCGTCCGCCCGCGCGCATTTAGGGGTAATTTCCATATCTCGCCCCGCACTTGTTGTATTTTATTATTTAAGCTTGTAAATAAAATATAGCGTTGTAAATAAGTTGGGGTTTTTACCTTGACCACCATATTTATTGTATTTACATATAGGTCCCTCCCAGCCTCACGTATAGTCTCGCATGAGTGTGGGAATTTTGCATGTGTGCCCTAGCGTTTTTTGTGTATTGTAAAATAATCTCTAATATTTAAATAAATGTTGTTTTATTAAGGCAAAATTTCAATTGATCCCATGTTATTTAATTTTATTGCATATTTGCCTCTGCTTGGACATATTATCTTGTGACATATATGGATTTATCTAATATAGCTAGCATGCTCCAAAAACTCCATAAAAATTAGGATGAATGCTTCATGCCCTGTAGATTCACGCCCTGCATTTATTTGGCAATTTTTTAGCATTTATCTATTTATAAAAAATGAAAAAGAGCATTTAATCCCTATTTCAAGTATAAAATACCAAAAAATCTAAAAATGACTTTAAAAATTCTAAAAAAACTATATAAGGTACATTTATATGTTTTATTCAGTCTAGAAAATGACACACCCTAAAAATAGTAAAAGAAAATTAAAAAAATAGAAAACTCCAAAATCCAACAAAAATATTAAAATTCAAAAAAAATCCCAAAAATATGTTTTATGTTTTATAATTATCTACATATTATATTTTATGAATTAAAATTAATTTGGGTAATTTTGGGATTTATTTACTATTTTTAAAACCCAAATTAATTTTAGTTATTTAATTAATCCCATATTTGGGATATTTTTTACTTTAAAAATACATAAAAATTAGCAACAATTCTTAGAAAAATACAAAAACATTAGAATAATATTTAAAACCCAAAAACAATTTATTTTATAAATTTTATTTGTAATTAATAGTATTTATAAATACATTTCTATGAATTGCATAAATAAAGCCTTGTATGGCTAAATTACTTTTATAAAAAGATAAAAATATATAAAAAGAAAATACAAAAAATCAGAAATTAGATCTCAAAATATAAAAATATAAAAAAAATAAGATAAAAAATATAAAATAAAAAACCCACAAAAATAATAATATGGACAAGAATGGAATTGAATAGTTTTATGCATTCATTTTTGCTCCCAACTGTTTGCTCCCAGTGTTCGACCTCTACATATTCTTACAACTATACACATTAGCATGTAGATTTATAATAAATTTTAACTCCACATTTTTGAGATTTAATTGCTTTAATCTGATTGTGGGTTAATTTTTGATTAACCGGGATTTTTGTCAGCCATCACAGCGACTGCATTCTCGCTTTGTGTGGAATGCACGACTGATGGTTATTCCCTGTTATCAAATCGCGTCGTTACCGAGGAGCAACATCGTTTGGGGATATTTATTGATTTATTTGTTTCTTAGGTCTTGTCCATATTTATTTATTTATTTTTGATTATTTATTGATAATTATTGTGACTATTATGACCATCTCCTTTGTTTGACTTTGATGTGAGGGACCGCTGCACGACGGGGGACTTCTTAGGAGGACCTATGCACCCGAGCAAGGCAGAGCCGGCTTTCAGACCTAGCCGGTAGGAGAGAGCACCAGAGGAAAATGGAGGAGGATTTTGCAGAGTAGTCTAACATTTTTGCATTATTTATTATTATGTATATTCATGAGAGAGAGAGAGATAGACACCTGGCATGTAATAATTGGACTTGCTACAGACACTCCGACTTCCCGAGGTCCAGTGCTCGAGGGATTGTTCCCTCGAGGGCCTCGATGATTTTTAATTTTTTTTGTTTTATTTTTATTATTTTGTGTGAATGAGCCCTAGCTTAGGATTTTTTGATGTAGACTAAGGCCCAAAAATTAATATATATGCATGTACCTATTGATACGATTTTGGGACTTAGTCAATTTTGAAATAATGTTCTTCACGCTAATAACATCACGTATCTAGGGCGATTTCCTCGGATTGCATCTCATATAGAATATGTTTCAATTCTGTTCTGCATCCTGTATGGAGAGAGTTGAGAGGCACTGTAAGTCTTCTTACTTGGCATGCATCATTCGATTTTCGACTTGCATGGCATTTCCGATTTTCTCCCTCTATTTTTGCTCACCTAGGATGTAAATGGAAATTGGAACCCTGTTAGGCACGTGCATTGAAAAATAACCAAAAAATTGATAACCAAAATAAAATCGGGACTGCTAACTCTATTGGACCTAAAATAAAATATAATGGATCCCTTGTCTTGGGGAGAGCAACCCCCTCCTTGTTTAAGCATTTTATTTCTACGTACACGCTAAGGATTAGTGCCCCAATCTCAAAGCCTAATTCCAGTGTGTACAACTTTCTATGATCACCTGACTCTAAAATCGACAAGAAAAAAGACCACATCTCGGTCTTCACATTGTTGAGTAGGTGAATCGGGGGTTTGATTGGTGTATTGACTGTGACTGGGTGTCCATTTACATTTTTACCCCTTAGTTATCGGTCCCATCTGTGTGATTCATGCATTTTTCATTCTTGAGTTTCTCTACCTCTCTTATACATATATCTTTTCATTTTGCATTGAGTCGTGATATTGGCGCTTGAGATCAATCATCTTCGCCAGATCTTTTGTCTCTCTTCTTGCCCACCCTCCTCGTGTCCCTGATGTCTTCAATCAGTTTCATACACTCACGCTTCTTGCCTACCCTTCTTGTGTCGCTGATATTGGCACTTGAGATCAATCCTTCGTCTACTGATATCTTCAATCGGTTTCATACACTCACGCTGTCTCCACCTTGTTGGAGCCTAAGACCGCATCGTCTGATTTGACTATTCGGCCTCCCTGGTGATTGTGTGCCTGATTTGTCGGTGCACGAGGCCAACATCTTGACTCCTTTTAGTCCGCTCACCTTGACGGTCCTCGCAAGGGTGAGCTTCATTTTTCTGATTATTCCTTGCCTAGTTAATAGTGCTCTCTGAGGTTTATCTACGAGAGACTATGACACCTTGCTAGATCTGCGGTCTCTTCTGCTGGTAGACGATCTGTCATCTACAGAGACCATTCTTATCGACTCTTTTGAGTCCTCTCTCCTTGGCGGCCCTCGCAAGGATGAGATCTGATCGGACTATTCCATGATTAGCTTGCATTGTCCCCGAGGACCATCTGTGGGAAAATGCAATACTTTCTTTACGCCCGGTTCCCCTTTCTGACTGTGTCTCCAAATGACGGGAGCACGGAGCCGAGTCGTCTGACATGCTTTCGGTCCCCATTGCTTTGATGATTACCCGATCTGTTGGATCATGGGACCTATATGACTGGACTCCTTTGAGTCCTCTCTCCTTGACGGTCCTCGCAAGGATGAGCCATCTTTCTCTTATTATTCATCTGCTTAGTTGGTAGTACGCTCCTCGAGGGTTGTCTGCGGGACGTTGCCACACTTTCTTGATTCGTCGGTGTCTTCTGCTGGTGGCCGATCTGTCACCTACCAAGACCATTCCCGCAATCCATCTGCTGGATCAGGATCCTTTGAGCCTGCTCACCTTGATGAGCCTCACAAGGGTGAGCTTCTGTTCTGATTATTCATTGACTAGAATGTACTACTCCCGGAGGGTTATCTGTAGGAGAGTACATCATATTTTAGGTGCTCGACTTCACTTCTGGTGCTTCTATTCTGTTGAGGCATGAAGTCGAGTCTACTTATTTTGGTACTCGGTCTCTTCCCTAGTTGTGTCCTTTTTCTGTTGGAGCACGGAGCCGAGTCTTCTGATTATTTTCTGATCCTGCTCACGTTGAGGACCCTCGTAGGGTTGAGCCCTGGTGTGTGTTGTTTGGTGTATTCTAATGACCTTCTGATTTTATGCCCACCGGATACCACACTGTCGCATTAGAAAAGTCTCATGTCTTTCCATTCCTATCTTTTGAGACCATGATTGACTCGGAGGAGTCTGTACTATTCTTTCTTCCTCCAAGTCTTACGGTACCAGCTCCGCGCACTCATTTTACTCCTTATGAGCTGACATTCTTCTTTCGCTACCGGTTCTTGTTTATTTTCAGATCTGTTTGTCCCCGGTAGCTGACACCCACCTGATTGCATATCAGGGTGTCTTTTCACTATCTGAATGCATCCTCGTTCTTACAGGGAGACGACGACAAGAGTATGATACTCGCTTACTAGATACAATCCTGTACTTCATCAATCTGTACCGGTGTATATATGTGTTTTGTTTGTTATTCCTTCTTTCTCCCTCGTGTTACGTGTGCCCCAGATCTATTGCCATATCTTTGTGACTATACTTAGGACGTACCTTGTCCAAAGTATAGGGGGTAGACACCGAGTTGTTCTTTACTCGTTCAGTTACGCCGCTCCTATTGTTGCTTATACTTAGGGATCTTTCTCCCTAAGTATAGGGGGAGTGATGCGTACATTCTTCACGATCTTTTCGTACATCAGTATATATCCATGTTTTTTTCTTTTCTTTCTCATTTTTCTTCTTCTACAGAAAAAGTGTCGCCCCTTGGTGTCAGTTTTCTGTATTTAGGATGTACTTTGTCCTAAGTATAGGGGGAGACAACCTGAGATGTGATCTATTTATTTTAATTTTTCATTTAATCCCACCTGTGACCCTCCCTGTATTTTTTCGAGTATGCTATACTTAGGATTATTTGATCCTAAGTATAGGGGAGTCGGTCACCTTCTTGTTCATTTATCTCTTCATTCTTTCATTCATTATTCTTTCAGTCATTGTAGTATAGGCTTTTCTATACTTCGTACGGGTTATATCTTCTCTTTCTCTTTTTCGATATATGAGGACATAGCTCATGCTAAGTATGGGGGGTCATATATACTCTGTATATACTTTAGTCATAACTCATACTTTCATATTAATTAATAAATATGGCTAAGTATATTATATATTCATATAAAATCATTTTAATAAACAACAATCATTCCTCAAATTGTTTTTGTATTTACGGATTAATAAGTCAGGTTAATAATATCTTTGCAAACTGATTTGAAAAATGGTGTGAACCGTTTGGAAAACTTTTTTGAAATGTTTTCAACCTTTGTAAAAATATTTTTATTTGAAAAATTCTTTTCTTTGTGTGAAATAAAATATTTGAAAACCTATTTGCAAATGATTTGGAATATATTTTGTGAAAATAGTTTGAAAAAGGTATATACATTGTGTAAAAAATATTTGCAAAATGACTTTCAAATGTTTGTAAATATTTGCAAAAAATTATTTTGTACTGTAGTTTTGAAAATTATTTTCAAATAAATTTGAGGAATGAAAGTATCATTAAAATAAGAATAAAATGTGTATATAAATCAAAATTCTTCATCAATTGTATATATACCAACAATAACTTTGTTAAAATCTGTAAATTCTTAACTCTTGTAAATAAAGAAGCACGCCCGTGTAAAAGTTGCACAAACTTTATACTTTGTGTGCTTAAATTCTTTTACAAAATTCTTTTTGTAAAAAGATTCTTTGATTTTTAAATTCTTTGAAAAATTGCGTTATTTTTCTGCATTGTAAGCATCATTTGCATGTTATTCTTTTCAATTGAGCTTGATGATTGAACTAGTCCAATAAATTCGAAGATTGGAGCTTGGTTGGACCTTACTGCACTTAACTGCACTGCAACCTTAGGAGAACTAGGTTTAAGGCACTTCAGGTCCAATAGGACTAAATTCTTTGAGACTCAGGGCTGGGTTCAAGTCACCTCAACTGACTAAATAGAACTTTTCGAGACACACGCATGACTCTTGTCGGTCGTGACCTAACTTGGACACTTGCACCTTTCACTTGGCTCAACTCACTTGGAGTGATGAGGGGGTTGGATTTGCCAGTCTGAGACGCACACGGGTGGAAACATTCGTCCTCGTCTAGGGAGGGAAGTGCACCCCAACCTGGTCCAGTTTCAATGAAATCTAAAGACAGGAGAGTGTGGGTTGCAATAAAGCTTCAAATAAGGGATAGTCTTCTGTCTCAAGAGGAAAAACTCCATATGTAAATGTTGATTTGAATAGTATGTAAAAAAACTCCAAAAAAATGGACATGCATGAAAATAAAAATAAAATGTATGTCGGAGTATGTATATATGTTGTACAGAAAATAAGCACGCTTAAGCATCAAAGTTATACCATGTGAGCCTGCAGCTGGATGACTTGACTCACTGGTCTTGCATCCCAAGATAGGTAGCCACACTGGCTACCATCCATTTTTTTCTCTACCTCCTCCTCTTGAGTTGGATGCCACTTGAACTTAGTAGCGAATACCCCGCTCCTCGAGGAAAGAGTTGTTGGATTGGGGAATCATTGGGTTGTCATTCTGGAGAAGTCAATCTCTTTGTTATTTTAGTTGGGGAGAGCCACTACCACTTACACTGTACAAGTCAGCTTCATAGTCATAAGGGTTTGCATATGATGTAGGCTAGTTCTGACTTGGCTATTGAGGTGATTTGAACCGAGTTCTGTGACTCTCGAGGGCTGTTGTGTTTTAAAACTAGTTCCCGACTAGGTCCCACACACTACTCACACCAAGGTCTGACTTGAGCTTCAAACTTTGATTTTGCATCGATAAGTTCAATAATTAAATTCAATTGCATTTATTTATTCATTCTTTTTTCTTCTTCTTTCTTCTTTATTCTTATTGCATAAGTGATTGCTAGGGACTAGCAAAGGCAAGTATAGGGGGATGATGAATCTCCCTCATCATTCGTTATTCTATCATTGCCTTAAAAACCCTAGCTAATGCATGAAAACAATATCAATTTGTGTATATTAACACTCATTATTTATTGTATTATTTGCATATAATATAAGGTTTTTAATGTCAAAATTATAGAATAAAGAGAAGAAAAGAAAAAGGAATAAAATATTGAAAATATTTTATGACCCAAACCTCGAGACCAATTCAAGAATTGGCTTCGTCGACAAAGAATAAAGTAGGGGCAGATAAGGGCCAAGAATACAATAAATATCTCATTTATTCATTCTTGATTTATGCATTTTTTACACCTATTTTGTATCTAATTATTTATTCATCAAATAAAGAAATTTTGTACATAAAAGTTGTAGTTAATAATGTAAATAAAACTACAAAATTGAGGTTGCACAAAAATAATATATAGTGTACATTTTACACACAAAATAAAAAGTCAAAATCTCAACTTCACAGAACCATATCTTGCAAATAAAAACTAAAAACATATCAAAATCACCTTTAATTGTATATAATTTTTCAAGAGATATTTAATGAAAGTCGTTTCATAATATTTGGATTCAATATGTGGAAGTTAGGTTTTTGGCCCTCATTATACAGTTTACCCGATTAAAATATTCATTATATTCAATATTCATTATTTATACAGATTTATATTTTTTGAATTTTGTAAATTATATACTTAATACATGTACATATTAGAATTAGAATAAAACCAAAAATAAAATGTAAAATAAAATAAGTCTATAAATTATATAGATAAAATACCTATGCTAATACTTGTAAATAAATAAAAGTGGATCCATTCTTTAATTCTTTAATATTTTTATAAAGTTTTAAATAATATTCATATTATATTATAAATACAAAACTAAAATAAAACTTATTAAGTAAATAAAATGCACACAAAACATAGGTAAAATACCTATAAGTATACCTACATATTATATATACCTATTTATGTAAGTATATAAATAACATCATAAAAATAAAATAAAAATATATTTATGAATCTAAAAATACATTATAAATATATAAAATAATAGAATTAAATAATAAAATAAAATATACAAAATACAGGTAAATATACCTATAAATATACTATTAATAAATAACTTGTAATAAAATACATCAAAAAATAAGTAAAAATCATAAAAAAATAAATACTACATTATTTAATAAACATTTTTTATTTTATAAGCAAAAATCAATAAAATCATTTAATAGGTTTAATTAATGAGTCAACACCTCGCTGACATGGACCAATTCCTTTCCAGGGAATTTTGACCGGTCGGTCAACTGTCCCACTAGCCGTCTGATGCGACGTGTTGTGTCTTTTCCCCGATATTATTCCTTAAATCATGCATGGTCTGTCCATCTCTGGCCTTGCTTCCTTCATACGAAGTCATCCCTGATCATCTGACATCCACGCCGACCTTGTAGATGCCTCGTATATATTTTGGATTATTTGAAAAACGTCGGTCAATAAGGGTACTCGAGCATGTCTATAAATAAAGACCTTCGCATTCCTTCTCATTTTTGGTCATTTTCATCATCCTAAAGCCACTGGATCTCGACATAGTGTGCATCCCCGTGATAGGGGGAGGTCCCCTGAGCTCCACGGTGGCTCGAGGATGGCGGAGGTGTACCCACGGCTATGCTCCGGCATGGTCCTGCTCCTTGGCCAACTAGCCAGCTACGAGCTGCGTTTTTATCAATCCTAGGTAGCATTTTATTCCCTTTTTTCATCCTTGCAATTAGATTAATCATTTGGTCGTAGATTTATCGTAGTTTAATTGATACATAGTTCGTCGGAGCTACGCTCTAGAGAACTCAACCACCGTGAATCGCCTGTCGTTGACCACCCTCAGTCCACTCCTTATCATTTTCTCCATGATTTGCCACCTTGTTTCCAACCCGGTCGAGTCTCGATCGGTGAACCCTCGCTCCATCTCTGTCGCTCACCGGAGCAAGTAAATTCCGCCTCCCCTCGCCTCGATTCACCACCAATAAAGGCATGGACCCCTCCCCCATTCCTTGCAACGCTTTGGCGCTCATTTGCAAGTCCAGAAGGCTCCATCTAAGGAGCTTCGACTATTGGGAGCAAGGCCCAGGTTGATCTTCACTGCCTGATCTTCCTAGAGCACCTGGGCCTCGATTGAAGACATCAGTATACGCGGGAGGCTTCCAGGAACGTGAAAAGACCCTCGCCGGAGGGGATGGAGGATGGAGGAGATCGTGTGGCCAAATCCAAACTCACCACAGGCGAGTTCATCTCATGTTCTTCTACCGTGCTTCAAACAACTCTAGAACCGTCTGATCATCTCGGATGATCTAATCATGTGCGTCCATCGGCGAAGCGGCATCGCTACACCAGAAGGCGACATGTGGATAAGTGAGAGCATCCAGACCGTCTGCCCACATGCATTTAGGGTAATTTCCATATCTCACCCCGCACTTGTTGTATTTTATTATTTAAGCTTGTAAATAAATTATATCGTTGTAAATAAGTTGGGGTTTTTGCCTTGGACCCCCATATTTATTGTATTTACATACAGGTCCCTCCCAAACTCACGTGTAGTCCCATGTGAGGGTGGGAATTTTGCATGCGTACCCTGGCATTTTTTGTGTATTGTAAAATAATCTCTAATATTTAAATAAATTTTATTTTATTAGGGCAAAATTTCAACTGAGCCCCTGTTATTTATTTTTATTGCATAATTACCACTGCCAAGACATTATCTTGTGACATTTATGGATTTATCTAATATAGCTAGCATGCTCCAAAAAATCCACAAAAATTAGGATAGATGCTTCATGCCATGTAGATTCATGCCCTACATTTATTTGGCCATTTTGAGCATTTATGTATTTATTAAAAATGAAAAAGGAGCATTTAATCCATGTTTAATGTATCAAATACCAAAAAAATATAAAAAAATGTCTTGAAAAATTCTAAAAAAAATATATATAGTATATTTATATGCTTATTGAGTCCGAAGTATGAAACACCCTAAAAATAGTAAAAGAAAATTTAAAAATCAGAAAACTCCAAAATCCAACAAAAAATATAAAAATTCAAAAAATCCCAAAACTATGTTTTTATGTTTTATAATTATATATATAATATATGAATTTAAATTATTTTTGGTAATTTTTGGATTTATTTATTTATTTTTAAAACCCCAATTAATTTCAGTTATTTAATTAATCACATATTTGGGATATTTTTGACTTTAAAAATATATAAAAATTAGCAAAGATTCTTAGAAAAATATAAAAACATTAGAAAAAATTTAAAATCCAAAAACAATTTATTTTATAAATTTTATTTGTATTTAATAGTATTTATAAATACATTTATATGAATTTCATAAATAAA